>CM068836.1:16407390-16901324 GCA_028554795.2 Sinohyriopsis cumingii
AATATTTGTTTTGTGTCATCGACGTCTTTTCCAAATTTGCCTGGGTCGTACCCTTGACTTCCAAATCGAGCAGCGAGTTAGTGCGAGCCCTGCAACGAGTGTTGAAACAAAGCGGTCGTCACCCTCTTCGATGGCAAACGGACAAAGGCACCGAATTTCTGAACCAAGCTTTCCAAAAAGAATTAAAGAAACGTGACATTCATTTTTTACCACCGAGAATCCCGAAACCAAAGCCAGCATCGTGGAACGTTTTCAACGCACTTTGAAAGAACGCATGTGGAAATATTTTACGCATCACCACACTCTGAAGTACATCGACATCTTAAGGCACCTGGTGCAAGCGTACAACCAATCTTACCATCGAAGCAAGATAAGATTACCATCGAAGCAGCGTTCTTCGTTACGGATCACTGCCATCTCACCTCTGCCTGCGTCGGTTCGAGTCTAAGATTCAGCCAATGTGGGTATGTGAGAAAGCTTGCCAGTAGCTTCTCGTGGGTCGGTGGTTCTTTCCGGGGTTTTCCCGGGTTCTTCCTCCACCATTAATGCTGGCCGCCATGTATAGCCTATCGTGTGCTGAAAAATGGCGTTAAAGCCAACAACAACAACAACCATCGAAGCATCGGACGTGCCCCGCAAGAAGTGACTCCCGAGAACGAAGTGTTGGTGTTTGAGCGCCTGTTTGGTACGTCCCCGACGAGGGCTGTCCCCAAGAAAAGTGGAGAGTTGGCCGTAGGAGATTGGGTGCGCATTGGCAAAACCAAACGCACTTTCGACAAAGGTTACTTACCTAACTGGACGACCGAATTGTTTCGTGTCACTGGACGAGTGCATGGCCGTCATCCTGCCGTCTATAAATTGGAAGACATGAACGGAGAAGTGCTCAAAGGAACGTTTTATTTGCCCGAGTTACAACGTGTCACCAAAAAAGAAGACGACGTGTACGACATCGAAAGCATTCTCGAACGCAGAACCCGTAAAGTGGGCAAACGACGTGTCAAAGAAGTCAAAGTACGTTGGAAAGGATATCCACCCAGTTTTGATTCTTGGATCGACGCTTCGCAAGTCATCGACTATAAAAAGAAGTGACCATCATGCCCTTTCACACAGACGCAGCTACGTCGACCACTCCTTCACCTAGTTCTTCTCTGCAAGATTTACAAAAACAACCTTTGTGGGTGTGGTGCGGAGAACGTGTGCCAAAAACGCAAATCGTCTTTTTCTGCCAAATCTTCGTGGTGTATTGTGTCATCGGGGCAGCCATTGCCAATTTGAGTTTGTAACAAGGAGACAAACAATTGTGGACCATTTTATTGAGCAGTTGCATCGGTTACCTGCTTCCCAATCCCTCCCTGAAATTCTCTTCCAACGGGAACCACGGGAACCTTGTGTCCAGTGCCAGTGCCAGTCACCACTCCAACAACAACCACAACCAGAACCCCATTTAGGGCGGAGACACGCCTCTGACGTCCAGTAACCCCTCGGACAGCCACAGAACTCTGGAATTATGAGTCACCAAAACCAATTTTACTTAACCTTACCCAGTGACAGTTCCATGGAGGTGTTTCCCCACAACACGTTGTGCTGTTACACGGCCAAATTACCTCAGGCCATCCCATTAGATCACGAAGCCCATTGGGAACTGGCTTTGGTAGAAATGATTCACCCAACACAAATCAAAAACATCACTGAAACTCAAAACACTTTTGACGTCGAAATTCTGGACCCAACGGTGCAGCAAACCATGACGAACACTCCTCAACATAGATCATTTCTTGCGAAGGACCCATTACCCCGCAGCAGCAGTGACACTTCTCCTCCTTTTTACGTTTATCACTTTAAAATTAACTCAGGCCATTATTTTAGTGGTCAATATCTGGTGGAGGCCATCGCTGACAAATTCTATGCAACATTTGACAAAGTTCTGACCGGACTAAGAAAACGTGTCACCATTGAGTACCACAAACTGTCTCACCGTCTACTCATCAAATTTGAAAGTGAGGAAAAAAGTATACGTATTAAATTTTGCCCTGAATTGTATAACATTTTGGGTGGAGACCTCAATTTGGTCACGGATAAAAAGACCAAAAATATAGAGAAAGCAGAGATTGACAACAACGGGCATTTTGCAAGGTATTTTCGTTTCCCGGTAGAACTGAACCAGGGACTGAATTTGATCTTTGTGTACTCCGATGTGGTGGAGTACAACGTGGTGGGACACACCTCCGTGCCGTTACTGCGTGTCATTCCTTTCAAAGTGGATTCTGCCACGGCCACTGACGAGGAAGGTGGAAACACTTACCACGTCCACCGCGAATTTGTACATCCTCATTATTTGCCTGTCAGCAAGTCGTATTTGGACACGGTCAACATTGCTATAAAAGGAGATTTGGGACAAAATATTCCATTCACCAAAGGAAAAGTCACGGTGAAACTCCATTTTCGAAAACGGTTCTCTCACGATTCGTAAGTCATGTATCCAGTGTACCGAGGGGTTGCTCGACAGCGAGGACACGGTTTAGGAGATATGTTAAAATCGGCCTTTCGTTCGGTGGCTCCGGTGTTGAAACCGATGGTGACACGCGGATTGCACGCCTTGAAAGATGCGGCACTGACGCAAGGCAAAGAATTTCTCCAAAATGTCATCATCGACAAACAAAACCCCAAAGAAGCCTTCATGAGGGCAGGCAAAAATGTCTTGCTACAAACGGGTAAAGACCTTTTGGGCCAACGAGACACACCTATAAATGCCCTGCACGCTACCGAGTCAGGCATTCAGCAAGGACAAGGCAGAAAGAGACGACGAGGAAATCACCCTTTTACCAGACTTTACACGTCTAAAGCTAGAAAGACCAAGAAAAGAAGAACCGTTCGAGACTTAGACGTTTTCGATTATTGAGAAACAGCAACAAAAAAAAATGATGCACCGAGAGTCATGCGCCTGTTCCAAGTCGGAACTGGATCTGTTTGCCATGCCCCCCACCATGATGACCATGCAAGAATCCCAATGGGTGGAATTTCACCCCGTCTCCTCATTGACCGATTCCGCTCCCATCGAGTTTGAAATCAAGGGACAGCCCGAAGATTACATCGATCTGAATAGCAGTTACTTGTACCTGATTGTCAAAGTTCTAGATAAGGATGATGGTGGAGTAGAAGACACTGAGAATATAGCTCCCGTCAACAATTTCATGCATTCCTTGTTCAGTGGAGTGGACTTGTACTTGAATAACAAACTGGTCAGCAGCAGCATGGATACTTACCCTTATCGTGCCTACCTGGAAAAGCTCTTGACGTACGGAATAGATGCCAACAATACTCATCTCAATGCTTGTGTGCTATGGGAACCTGACGAAGCGAAGGAGTTTGACGAAATAGATAAAGACAATGACGGCTTTGTGGAAAGACGAAGCAAAATCTTAAATAAGAAGAGTTTAGAACTGATGGATCGTTTGCATTTGGACATGTGGTTGCAAGAGAAATATTTGCTGAACGGGGTAAATGTTCGCTTGAGACTGAATCGTAGCAGTGCCGCTTTCCATTTGTTGGCTGATACTGCTGCTGGCAATCCCAAAAGCCAAATCGAGGAGGCCAAATTCTACGTACGACGCGTGGAAGTGTTACCTAAAGTGGGAAACGACATCAGTCAAACGTTGAGCAGAACGACCGCCAAGTATCCCATACGACGCGTGGAAGTGAAAACGTTCACCATTCCCGCTAACCATCAATCCATGATCGAAGATCATCTGTTTCAAGGACAGTTACCCAAGCGTTTAATCCTTGGTATGGTCGAGAATAAAGCCTTCAAATGAGCCTTCACTAAAAATCCTTTCAACTTTCATCACTTCAACGTGAAGAAAATCGAAGTCAGTCGCGATGGCAAGACCTTGTGTACCCGACCTTTCGAACCTGACTTTGATCCCACAAAGATGAATGACTTGAGATCGTACTTGTCCCTGTACGAAGCCACCGGACAGTTAGGGACCAACACCAGTCACGGCATTACGTACGAGGATTATGCAGGAGGTTATGCTTTGTGGGCATTTGATTTCACTCCAGACCAAGGCAGCGACGAGGGACATTTTCACCCTATAAAATCCGGCCAGATTCGTGTGGAACTTCAGTTTACAGAACCACTGAAAGAGACAGTGAACGTCATCCTGTATGCAGAATTCGATAATACGATAGAAATCAACAGTTTGAGAGAAGTCATTCTAGACTATTAGAAGCTATGGAAGACTGTTCTCCCTCTTTACCTAGTGGAGAAGCTTTGAAGATGGAATGTGAGGAGACCGTGGAAGGAGAATCCCAACACAAAGACGAAAAGGACATCGTGATCAAGTCGAGATGTCCAGAACAAGAACAGCAATTGGTATCCTACTGTGCTACATACCTGGCAGACACAATTACGATATGGATGAAGCATGATTACTATGGATGTCAAAACATCAGTCAAGAAGAAAAATTCAACGAATATCTGGACGAAGCTTGGAGTCTGTTTAAAAAAGACGTGTTACGTTGGTGGTATAAAGACTTGCGTGAACATTTCTGTCCTCCATTAACGACTCGAGACATCCATTACATCAAAGCCCTCTTTGACAAATTCAAAGAGAAAGTCGAGATCGAAATTGATCACTTATTATCAGCAAAAGAACATTTAGTGACTTATTTTGATCGTGATTTTTCTAGAAACGATGAGAAAGTAAATCGTTGATTTTGTGACTAGTATGCTTATTTTGTTGTCTTCAGCTAGGAAACGTAGTGTCCATCCATGACTCAATGACTTGCAACAGTGGAAATCACAATTTCATTCACAACGTTGCCAACCCTGTTTAAAGTAGAGTGTAAATTGAAAAAAATGTTTGTCATTTGAAAAAAATGTTTGATGTTATATTGTTGGATTATTGTTAAAAAATGTTAGAGTTGTTGGTTAATGTTAAGTGATTTTGAATAAAAAATGTTGTGTTTTGAAAAAAATGCCTTTGTGGTTTGTTTGGCTATAAGAATGTTGATTTATGCTCTTTGACTTCTTACTATCCCTCTCATGACACTCATTGAACGTTGCGGCTCGAAAACCGTAGAGGGATGTTTTCCTTCACGTCCGCGCTTTGACTTTAAGAACCGGGCCAGTTTCCAGTCTAACCATCCATTGTCGACTCATCCTCCTACGAAGATGTGCTCCAAACTAGCTAAGCTAAACGAAGCCTACGTGAATTTGCACAGGGTCAGACACAGTCTGATACCGAAGCCAGAAGAGATAGAGAATGTGAGAATGCTAAAAGTCACTGAAGACCTGATAGAACAGCTCTTCAGAGAAGAAGTGAACAGGGAGAAAGAAGAATGGACAGAGAAGTACAGACTTCAGAGACAGCAGCAACAGCAACAACAACAACAGCAGCAGCAAGAACCTGAACCTGACAGAGGCTTTGTCGATTGTCGTATCGACACCAAAGAGTTCTTCTTCTCTTTCCGAAGAAGCAGACCTATCGTCAGAAAGTCTATCCTCAGAGGACGTCGCATTCTTAGAAACTAAAAGGTTGCCATAGCAAACAAAAAAACAAAAAAAAACCAGCCCTTTTCAGGGCTACCCCAATACTCTAGAAAAGAAATAACAATCGATTTGCCAATGTGTGTAGGTAGAGTAGTGTAAATATAAACACTGACTCTTTTTTATAGTGAGAGGGTATGTGTTTGTGTATAGGATTGTGTGTTTTGTAGGTGCTCACGTACGTTGGTGTGGATAGTAGATTAAGATCATGTTTTTGACTGTTTGAGGTGTAGGGAGAGTAGATTTGGGGGTTTGATTGGATTGCTTTGCGTATGTGGATAGTATATTGAAGTGATTAATGAAATTTTTTTTAGAATAGTAATGGGTAGTATAAGAAAGTGAGTGAGTGTGTCTTTTAGGTCCGCGCGTTGTTTGGTCATGATCTAGGTAAGATCAATTTTATGTTTTTTGGGGGATGTTTTCCTTCACGTCCACGCTTTCACTATAAATTGAAACTCGCTGGACAGTCTAGCTACCCTTGTTGATTGATCAACAATAAAAATGAGTAGCAGACTTGAAAAACTTTTTGAACTCCAGATGCACCTGGAATATGCCAGATGCCTCCTGAACGAGCTGGCTGCGGAGGCCCTTGTGGAAGAAGCCAGGATAGAACAGGATTAGGAAGAGAGAAAAATGAAAGAAGAGGAGGAAAGAAAGAGAGAGATCAGGTGTCACCCTATGATGAACCCTGTGTGCAAGGTGACACCTAAGGCAAGAACATCTCCCCAACCTGTAGCTACACCACATTTACAACAGGAGGTAAGGATGCCAATTCATCCTAGAATAAGAAATAGAAGAAGAGAAAGGGAAGTCTTCACTATTCCAGAGAGAGAAGATTGAAATAGTGAAGCCACTCAACCCGCCTCTGCGCTTACAGCAACAAGGGTGAATTGGCAAGGAGACTGGAGTCGAAGATGTGTGTGTGGTGCCAGACCAGGAAGGTGCCAGCATTAGATAGGTGCATCTGGAGTTAAAAAACAGCCCTTTTCAGGGCTACCCCAATCTCTAGAAAAGATATAACAATCGATTTGCCAATGTGTGTAGGTAGAGTAGTGTGAATATAAACACTGACTCTTTTTTTTTCTTGTGTGTGTGTGTGTGTGTGTGTGTGTGTGTGTGTGTGTGTGTGTGTGTTTGTAAGCGCTCACGTATGTTTGTGTGGATAGTAGATTTGGGTTTGTTTATTGTTTCTTAGCATATGTGGAGAGTATAGTTTGGGTTTTGTAACCGCTCACGTACGATTGTGTGGATAGTAGATTATGGATTTTGTTTATTGTTTCTTAGCGTATGTGGAGAGTATAGTTTGGGTTTTGTAACCGCTCACGTACGATTGTGTGGATAGTAGATTATGGATTTTGTTTTAATGATTTGCGTGTGTAAATAGTAGATTTGGGGTTTGTTTATTGTTTCTTAACGTATGTGGAGAGTATAGTTTGGGTTTTGTAACCGCTCACGTACGATTGTGTGGATAGTAGATTATGGATTTTGTTTTAATGATTTGCGTGTGTAAATAGTAGATTTGGGGTTTGTTTATTGTTTCTTAGCGTATGTGGAGAGTATAGTTTGGGTTTTGTAACCGATCACGTACGATTGTGTGGATAGTAGATTTGGGGTTAGTTTATTGCTGATTCACTTATGTGAATAGTATATTATATGAAATGAGAAAGTAGGGGGATGTTTTCCTTCACGTCCGCGCTTTCACTATAAGAACCCACAGTATTCGTCGTTCAAACCATTCTACAAAGAATAAAAAAAGAAGATGGCTTCGAACCAGCTCGATAAAATGAAAACATTGCAAGACGTCCTGGACAATTTAGGTATGATGGAGCAAATGTTAGTGAGGTTAAACGAGGATCACTATTCTTATAGCCCACATAGAGTGAAGATGGAGATTAACAACTTAAGAAAAGTAAAGGAAATGATAAGTGCTGTGATGAAAGAAATAAAGGAGGAGAAGGAGGATGAAGAGGAAAGGATAAGGATGAGAGTATGGAACGAGAAAATTGAAAAGGAAGAAGAAAATGAGAAGAGGAAGAAAGAAGAGGAGGAGAAGCAGAAAGAAGAGAAAAAGAAGGAAGAAAAGAAAGAAAAGAAGAGAAAGAGTGTAGGAGAGAAAATAAGAAGTTGGTGGAGAAATAGAAGAACTTAGAAGAAGAAGAAAACCAAAGGCCCTTTTCAGGGCCACCCACATTTCTCGAAAAGAGACTGACTTTCCATTGCCTACCCCTTTTTTAAAAATTTTTTTTAAAAAAAATCCCATGTTCAATTCCCCTTGTCCCTAAAGTAGTTTTTTTTTTCTAACATGTTCAATTCCCCTTTGTCCCTAGACAAACCCAAACTCTATTCCCATGTTCAATTCCCCTTGTCCCTAGACAGACCCAAACTCTATTCCCCATGTTCAATTGCCTTTGTCCCTAGAATCGATATTTTTTTTTCATTGTTCGAATGCCATTGTCTCTAGAATGGATATTTCCTTTTTTTTCCTTTCTCCAATGTTAAATTCCATTGTCGCTAATCTTACCCAGGGTTTTTTGCCCATGTTAAATTTCCATTGTCGCTAATCTTACCCAGGGTGGTTAATGTTAAATTTCCATTGTCGCTAATCTTACCCAGGGGGTGTTATTAATGCTAATTCCCATTGTCGCTAATCTCACCCCATTCACTACTTACGTGCGGCTGTTCTCCAAAACTCTCAAAAATTCTGCTTTTAAAGGTAGTAATTTATTGGTACCATTCCTGGGGCCTTTCGGATTGTTATTTGTTTCAAACGATATACACGATCGAATTCTATGTCCAGTTCAACATTTAATCAATCCATAACACTTTGTTTAAAGAATTCTTCGGACGTGTTTTCTGGGTAACCTTTCTCTTAATTTTCCTCTGTTTATGTAGCATTACAAACGTAGCGCATACTGTATGTATGTGAATCGTAATTGTTATTTGAGGTCCTTGTTCTATCATTCAAGGGATGATTTGTGTTTCTATTATTCCCTTTTTGTAAATTGTCGTTAAAGGTACTCATAAATTGAGGACTATTTTCAGACTAAGTTTAGATTTGATTTATTTTATTTTCCCTTGTACATGAAGCAGCTACCCGTTAAATGAACGGCCATATCTGAGTGTAAAGTCAGCCATCAATAAAGAAATAACAGCATGTCATCAGCAAGTGAGCCCTAGATCTTGAAAAGAATCAATAAATATATGCGGTAAGGTGTGTCATTAGGATTATTAAAGCTTAATTTAATTTAAGAGATCTTGTGCAATACTGTAGATTAATGAACCTCAGCCAGGTGTTGTCTGGTTATTAGATCTGCATTTATTTTACATTATATAGAACCAGTAGTACTAAAAAGAGTCAAGAGCAGACATGAATTAGGCTTTTCAATTTCACATCTGTGGAATTAATACTGAGACTTATATCTGTCATATTTTAAATGTAAGCACCAGTTATTGCTTAAATTGAAGAAATTCCATTAATAAATAATGTTTTACTATGCAAATCCAATCTGACTTTCGGATAACTCGCATTATGTAAAAACAAATAATGTTTTAAAAATGCTCGAAAGATAAACTATGGATAATTGTTTTGCATATTTAATTTATATTGTTTGCTTGACTTTTGTCAGTGACTGAGGACTGTATATATAATGTATGCATACTTGACTATTGTCGTGCTTAACAGTGGTAAACAAGGTGTTTACTAGAATTTGAGTTACAAGGGTTAGTGAAAATTTCCATGGAAATGATTTGTTTTTCAGAACATGTTATAGCAAATTTGCGTAGGTCATGCAGCGATATATAAAGTGGATTATATAAAGTGGATTTGGTAAACAAATAATTCATTCCTGTTTAAAGATCAATCAGTTGTGTTCAGATATAATCTAAGATGACTTATTTATTTAAATTATTCTTTGGAATCACAGTGCCCGTTGACTTTTTGGACTGAAACAGTATTTTGGATTATTGAAAAATCATTCAAAAATATTATGGATTGTATCATTTGGGTGCAAAAGACCATTCAAGACTATTTGAATTCATAGCAGAACGTTCTGTATTTTTGGACTTGTGATGGAACAGTTAGGATTATTTGGAATTTAATTCACAATACTCTAAGCGTCCTTTAGAATTTTCACTTTGTGTTCTAGGCAAATATTTCGTTGAATTTTAATAAACCTGTTGGTTTCGCTTTTTTCCGTTACGTAGTTTAAGGTCAATGGCAGTAACATCTTATCACAAGAACAGACCGCAGTAACCTTCATTTTTATATCACGTAACGCCTGCTGTCTTAGTATCAGGACCTCTCTGGTGGCCTCCGATGCGAACCCCCGGCCGAATCATATCAAAGAGTTATAAAAATTGCAGGGGCACAGCATTTAGATCAGTGTTAGGACTGGTTGGCCTGGTGTCAGGCTACGTGGCTAGGTGACACATCAAGCTATATGCCTGCGGCACGATACCCCACACGGTACTAATTGTATGGAAAAATGGGAACCAGCCTGGAAAGGGCTGAGCATACAATAGAGTATATCTGGATTTGGGTGGCCAGGATTGGTTGATAATGAAAGTTATTTTGTAGGAAAAAGAATCTTCTGAGAGTCTATCCAAATTTTAACTGAATAAAATAGAGACATTGTTTTCTTGATGGAATTTCAGTCCTTTAACTGTCTTGAGCTTGGAACACTTATTACTGAAATTAGCACCTGACTTTTGGTGCAAAATTGAAAGCACATGTTTCAAACACATGTAGGTCCAGAAAATGCCGCAGCTCATACCCTTTTCTCTACACAGAAGCTGACATCCAGGTTTCATCTCTACTAATAAATATAGGTTTGATTTCGAGCACTCAGAAATTTAAAGTTATTTAATTTTTAATATCATTGTGTTTGCATAGGTTTGCTATGGTAACAGAATTAGTACAGTGAGTCCTATAAACTGCCACAATGCAGACATCGTAGCGATAAGACCGAACAATTGTTAAAGCTACGTTAAAAATCCAAATCACACACACACACACTATCTTAGTATGGATAATTTAGCGTATTCGCAATATGAAATATTGACGTTCCTCTATTGCAAAACACATTCTCTACACCCATTTCATTTGTAAAGTGAATGATTGTTCATTGTTTAAAAGGACGTTTGTTGTTACTGTTGTTTAAAGTTGAACGCCAGTTTTCAGCGCATGATCCGCTATACCTGGAAACCAGTATAACTTGTTGTAAAAGAACTCGGGAAAATCCGGTAAGAAGCATAGACCCACGTGAACTTACTGGCACGCTTTCTCATAAACCTATATTAGCCAACCCCGAGACTCGAACCTACGCCGACAGAGGTGAGATGGCAGTGATAAGTAAAGGCGAGCGCTTTAGATCATCCGGTCACCCAGGGCCCCAAAAGGTACGTGTTTTTAAAAGTTGTTGATTTACAGCTCCGATACATATTCTATAAGAATAAAAGGATCATGTTCCGCACATTTACTAAATTGCAGTAAGAAATATATCCTGATTATGTCTTTTATTTCATAATAATATATGGGCATCTTAAAGTCTCTAAACGTTAGTGTACTGTAAAACAAAATCATATATTAGTTGGCAATACATTCGTGCATCCGTTCAACGCGCTCTTCGTGCATCTCTACACACGTTCTCAGTCTGGTTATCCAGTTATTTCCTAAGATGTTCATACAATAGAAAAGTGCATTTCCAACCCCATCGGTGGTGGTGGTGGGTTGGTGTGCATGCGTGTCTGTGTGTGTGTGCGCGCGTGTGTGCCTGTGTGTGTCCTTCAAATAGTCTGCCCCTCTGCAATTATTTGGTAGGTTCCTGGACAACCTAGCCCTTCGTATCGAACAATAATGCTTATGACACTATCTAAACAGACCTACTACGCCGAGCCATTTGTGTTCTTTGCCAGTTTTCCTTTATACATGCTCCCTAAGTGGTCAGAGCGTCCGCTTCGGATGCGGGAGGTCGTGGAATCGATCCCCGCCCGAGTCACATCAAAAACTTATTACAAAAATGATATTAACAGCTATCTCGCTTGGCGCTCAGCATTAAAAGGTTAATGTGAGGACTGGTCGGCCTGGTGTCAGGATAAAGTGACTGGGTGGGACAGCATGCTACCTGTCTGCGGCATGATGCCCCAGTGCTAGCCATTACTATAAACTGCCACATTGCAGACATCGTAGCGATATGATTGATATATTGTTGAGGTTACATTAAAAATCTAAATCAAACACACACATACTCTTATACAAATTTAATCGGATTCAAAACAGTAAATCCATATTTAATCGCCTGTAACAGTCTCATTCAAATGTTTCTGGTCAACGTTTCCATATTCGGAGAATGGCTGTTTTGGAAATTTAAGCTAGAGTCTGCTTTGGATCAACCGTCAACAAATATTTCGGGACCCATCATGCACCAAAATTTCGGGACCGATCATGCACCAATCTTTCTGAACTTCAAATGATTCTTAAGTATATCAAAAACGCTTAGGAATCGATGCTCGTGATAAAAGAAATGTTTTCCACTGTGTATCCAGCAGCTTCAGCAATTGGTCCCTTCATTACATTCACTTCTACATTCGCAAGAAACGGTCTTCCAGAATATGGGTCTTCTTCCACAGATTCGTAGACGTCGAAAAACAAAGAAGATGAAACCACCATAAAACTGTTTGATCTAACAAAGTATTACATCCGTAAACTGTACCCATATCAATCTGAGAGTACCCTCAGAGTACACCGATGTTACGGTATGTCCTTTGCTTAGGAGCAGAAGTCGTCTTCTTTTCAGACATTTTACGTCACATCTACCTACATTACGTGGGTATGTGAGAAAGCCTGCCAGTAGCTTGTCGTGGGTCGGTGGTTCTTCCTGGGGTTTTTCCGGGTTCTTCCTCCATCATTAATACTGGCCGCCATGCATAGCCTATCGCGTGCTGAAAAATGGCGTTAAACCCCACAACAACAACAACATCAACCTACGTTACGTCACACGAATATATCTGCAGTTGTCCAGCGTCCTAGAAGTGCAGCTGCAGATTCTATGATATAATTTTTGTTTGTTTATCAATCTGCATTACAAATAATGACAAATTCAAAGAAACAAAAAACTTTTAATAAAATATTCAGATCTATTCAAATACCCCTCAAATACACAGAGCGATTATGGACGATGGGAAAACTGAGAAAGCTTGCTAACTGGACACCGCGGGTCCTTGGTTTTTATCAGGATTTTTTCCAGGTTCCTACTCCACCAGTTATGCTGGCCGCCATGTATGGCTAATTATGCACTGATAAATGGCGTTAAACCCAATGGATGAAAATAAAAGCTATGCATATGAGAAAAATGGAAGAAACAGCAGACATACAGAGCACACGGAAAACATTAGCATTAATGGAAGATCTTTCTGTCAGAGGTGATTATTGCAGCAGCGTTTTTTTAAAATGCAAAAGTGTAAAAAAAAAAAACAGCTTTGTTTCCACGTGAATCTTCGCGTAAAGCTGAATTATATCCAAGTGTACTTTGTTACCTTTTCTCATCAAGACCCAAAGCTCACAGTGAGACACACCTCTCATCTCCACGTGTATTTATATCTGTTCTCATAAAGACCCAAAACAATTTGAGAAACACTCTCATCTCCACGTGTGTTTATGTATGTTCTCATCAAGACCCAAAGATCTCAGTGAGACACACCTCTCATCTCCACGTGTATTTATATCTGTTCTCATCAAGACCCAAAGCAATTTGAGAAACACTCTCATCTCCACATGTATTTGTATCTGTTCTCATCAAGATCCAAAGCTCTCAGTGAGACACGTCTCTTATATTCAGATGTCAACAGTATTTGAATCGCCTGAATATTTCAATAAAGCACCTGCAAGAAAGTGAGTAGTAGACTTCTTTAAAAACCACCGAGCGCAATGAGTTGTGGTTCAAGCCTCTGTGATGCCCAGTTGTATATAGGCATGCCAAAATTTACCTACCTAGGATCTGTTATACCATTTACTAAAGAAAACTGAACGACACCATTCTAAATGCCTCTCGGTAACAGTGACACATGGACTTATCCACTGATAGAGTAGAACTCCGCAGTTAATCACTGCGATTTGATTTACTCATAACTAACAAAGTCATTTAAAACCAGACAACAAAACCCAAACCCATTCTTATTGATGCCTGGTCTGACACACAACTATCACTCAGACGAAGTAATCTAAAGCAACTGCTTGCAGTAAATAAATGATGAAAATCTGTGGAGAACATTGAAGACAAATTTAAAAAGCCAGTCATACAATAACATTAATAATTACTCTGTTAATCTGAACTGCCTTGCTGGCATTAATAATTTAATAATTATTATGGCAATCTGAACTGCCTCGCTGTCATTAATAATTTAATAATGATTATGGCAATCTGAACTGCCTCGCTGTCATTAATAATTTAATAATTATTCTGTTAATTTGAACTGCCTTGCTGTCATTAATATTTTAATAATTATTCTGTTAATCTGAACTGCCTTGCTGTCATTAATATTTTAATAATTATTCTGACAATCTGAACTGCCTCGCTGTCATTAATATTTTAATAATTATTCTGTTAATCTGAACTGCCTTGCTGTCATTAATATTTTAATAATTATTCTGACAATCTGAACTGCCTCGCTGTCATTAATATTTTAAAGATTATTCTGTTAATCTGAACTGCCTTGCTGTCATTAATATTTTAATAATTATTCTGACAATCTGAACTGCCTTGCTGTCATTAATATTTTAATAATTATTCTGACAATCTGAACCGCCTTGCTGTCATTAATATTTTAATAATTATTCTAGCAAATCTGATCGGCCTTGCTGTCATTAATAATTTAATAATTTTTCTGGCAATCTGAACTGCCTTGCTGTCATTAACAATTAATTAATTATTCTGGCAAATCTAAACTGCCTTGCTGTCATTAATAATTTAATAATTATTGTGCAAATTTGATCTGCCTTCCTGTCATTAATAATTTAATAATTATTCTGGCAAATCTGAACTAATTTGCTGTCATTAATAATTTAATAATTATTCTGGAAATCTGAACTGCCTTGCTGTTGTTATCAAATAAACAAATGAAAGAGACAAGAAAAAAATTCACATTGAAATTGACAGTTGATTACTAACATACCACTTACCTAGTTCAAAATACATGTTTTATTACCTGTATACCATTAGGCATTTAACGGATTATACGTTTTGATTTTTACACCTGGTATTTTTATTAAAAATATAACCTTGAAAAAAAGATAAAGAATTATAAAGTTTTATGATTTACTCGTGAAAAGTTAAAGCTGGTTCTGCTATCAAGAAAAAGACACAGATACCATGATTGCCCTAAATGTCAACGATGGTCTTCATACAAATGACACTCTATGAAGCTGTTGTCAACTTTGCTCAAGGTTTAAAATAGTACAGTCATCCTTCTGTACACATGTTAGTGCACCGGGTTGTATAGAATGTCATGACCGTCTTGCACCCCAAAAGCCCTAAGTCTGATGTCCGTCTTGTACCCCATATAACCAGAGCATGACGTCCGTCTGGTACTCCATATACACCGAGCCTGATGTTCGTCTGGTACCCCATATATCCTGAGCCTGATGTCCATCTGGTGCCCCATAAGCCCCGAGCCTGATGTCCGTCTGGTGCCCCATAAGCCCCGAGCCTGATGTCCGTCGTGTACCATATATTTCCTGATCCTGACATCCATCTGGTATATCATAAGCTCTGATTCTGATGTCTGTCTTGTACCCCATATACCCTGAACCGGATGTCCGTCTTGTACCCCAGCAGCCCTGAGTCTGATGTCCGTTAGCACCTTATATACCCTGAGCCTGATGTCCGTCTTTTACACCATATACCCTGAGTCGGGATATCTATGTTGCCTTACTGACATGTTGCCACAAGAAAGTAGCAGTACGAATGTCATGTCTATATAATAATTACAATAAACAGCAAACAGTAACTCGTTAAGTTTACTTAAACGACGTCATCCTGATGATATTTTCAGTAAAATTATCTCGTCATATCCATGGCAGCTGGAGAATTCCATGCTAAATGCGCTTTTCTGACTAATTAAATCTGATTATAATTTGGCAAATTGAAAACGAAATGAAGAATGTCAGAAATGTCCTTACAGCTATTACACATCTTTTACACCTTCCTAAAATGATATGGTATCATGAATACATTTATAAGTATTGAAATACGCAGGGATTTCGCTATGTAAATGGCTTTGTGCTAAACATAAATCGCCACATTAAAGTTACAGAAGCACCTAACCTAAATCGTACAAAGAATATACGCCACAAACAATCTCCTCATGTCAAGATAGTGTCTGACAGTATGCAAAGACAATTAACTATAAGACAAAAAATAAATTGGGTTTTGTCCCTAGAAAATCTTCAGCAGACTCATCATGACATTTTGTCGTCTTACTTTTTCAAGTGAAGCCATGTTGATCATATAGCACGATTAGTCTGTCCTATTGACAAGGGAAATCATAGATCTGAAGTCAATTGTATCACAGGGCAGTATTTATGGGAGTTTCGGTGTAATTCTTTATTTCACCATAAATTTCAGATCAGCAACTGTAATCAAATTAAACTAGTACATCCCGCTCCATTGAAGACATTATGTGGGAGTTAATCAGCTGACGCTGTTTGAAACATCTGCTTCTGCTGTCAAGTTTAGCGTTAACAAGAATTTCAAAAAAGGCGTACAACCAGTCCAGGCATTCAACGTTTGACTAGGGAACCACTATATATATTTTTACCTTTTTATGATTTGTGACCAGACAGTAGCACGTTCAACCTACTTCAGTTTTTGCAATTTTTATCACACAAGTGATTGAATCCTGCTTATGTATTTTTCTGCCAATATACACTTCACAATGATTGCAATGGCTTTAAAAGCACTTCCTTTTTGAAAATCACACATTTTCATGGAAATTTTAAAAAATAAATTTTATCAAGAGAACTTTTCTCTCAAAATTACTTACTTAAAAAACAATATTGTTAGGCAAGAGAGAGAGAGAGAGAGAGGGAGAGATTAAATAATATGAAGCAATGACCTGACAATACGACGACCTTGGTATCTTTTCATAAAATAAATTTTCTTTATTTTTTTTGTTTTGTTTGTATTTTTTAGCATCTGTTTGAAAACCATAATCTTCTAATTCGAAAACAAATCTGACAAAATCCTTTTAAGTTTTTTCATCGCAGTCATCAATTCTTGGCATTGGAAGTGGATCCGTTTTGGTGAAACTTGACTTTTCTGTAGTCAGTATACATGCGCAATGTATTATATGGTTTAGGCTCAAGAATACATGATTACTGGGGGTCCCCAGTGGCCGACTGGTCTAAAGCGCTGTCCGTTACGGATCACTACAATCTCACCTGTCTGCGTGGGTTCGAGTCTCGGATTCAGCCAACGTGGGTATGTGAGAAAGCTTGCCTGTAGCTTCTCGTGGGTCGGTCGTTCTTTCCGGGGTTTTCCCGGGTTCTTCCTCCACCATTAATACTGGCCGCCATGCATAGCCTATCGTGTGCTGAAAAATGGCGTTAAACCCCACAACAACAACAACAACAACAGCCTATCGTGTGCTGAAAAATGGCGTTAAACCCTACAACAACAACAACAATGACAACATGATTACTGTGTATTGTTTCTATAAAATCATTTTCCAGTAAATATTGAATTTCTTCTTTGAAACCTTCCTGCTTGAGAGGATTCATCATGTAAGGATAGTGTTTTACAGTTATAGTATCTACAATCATAACGTCATGATATGTTTTATTTGTTCGTATTGGAACATCAAGAAACAGTGCTCATATCAACATAATAGCTGTTTAAGTTAACTATTTTTCTGAAGCTGTAGATGTGAAAGTTTCTGGCATATGTTGTTTAATATTTCTAGTGCAAATAAAAACCAGTAACAACAGTAACTCAAAATGGTATTGTTTTTCTAATCCCTTTTTGTCTTTTGAACTTTTGTTTCATATGTAAGTAACGAATAGAAAATCAATCAGTCATTTATAAATAATTTTTTGTTTCATTCAAAATATCAACAAACTACAGCATAATCAAACCCTGGTATGTTGACATCGACGCTGTGGAAACTCATTAGATCCGATGTATCTTTACATAAGTCTTTCTACTTCTGTCCAAAAACTTACATATTTGACAAGAAGAAGAAATCGGCGAAGATAAGAAATAGAAGAATAAATTACACAGTGGTCGTGGTCATGATGACATGAAACAATGACAGCGACGACGAGGATGTTGATGATGGCAACTACGATGCTTGCTGATGATTGTGTTGATGACGACATGATCATTAAGTACCCTGATAGTGTCGTTGGAACTTAAAATAAAACGTCTTTAAATATTTCGATGCCAATCCAATAGCTCAAAACCTGATTACATATCATATATACTGAGAGAGTGAGAGAGAGAGAGAGAGATTCCTTGTTCCTACCTTCACCCCCTTTATTAAATCTGAATGCGATATGCAAGGAACATCGCTAGCAAAACTAAAAACAGCTATAAGAAACAGACAAAAATTTAATCAATAGGTTACTACGTAACCAGAAATTTCAAACACATGGACAAACCATTCTTCAAAACATTATTGTGAATGAAAAGGTTCCTTTACGCTTTAAATCTGCCAAAGATGGTGATTACAATAAAACCATTCACCCTCATTGACATTAAAATCTCCCCTAATAAATGGCATGGCACTCCAGTAGAGTCAGATGATGTGCATTACCTGACACTGTAACAAATACTAACTGTATTGTATATCAGTACTCAAACCTGGCAAGGACCACTCCTTCCACTCCAGCCATCGTTCCGTAGCAAGGACAACGTGTATTTGTAAAACTATGGAACAAATGATGAATGAAAATTCCCCGAGTCAAATGAATTACTACTATCAGACGTGTAATGCGGATTGAGACACCAGAGAAGTACGATTGATCCTCTACTCAGACTTGGATCAGAGAAGCTTTCGTAAACAAAGAATACAGCAACATATTTTTGTCTTGGAGAAAGCTTATAATATCACATGGAAGTACAGCATAATGAACGGTGTATTCATTTCAGAGTTAAGGTGTGTACCGCCCTTTCTGAAACATGTTATAAGGATCTGGATGTGTCACAAGGAATCACATTGCGAATTACCATTTCCAACAGTAAAATCATCAGCACAGTCAGAGTCTGAATCCGGGAACTAACTGCACTTTATAAGTCAACAGCATTTGCATATGTTATCGATAATAAGGTATACACAGTACTGAACATCTATAACAGATGCACTTAATTATAATTGGACAGAAATGGTCAAATTTTAAACCTGCTCGCATCCATATCCGCTGATTATATAAAATTCATGATGACCCCAAATAATCTCAATGGTTCTTTTATCCCTTTGTGGAGGAAACCAAATTCGTAGTGTTTATTGTTGTTTTTACTGTAAGCAAACAATCTTTCCTCGTATTAGATACATCAAGGACGTGTAAAAAAAAAAGCACTGGATTTAATACAAGTCGTGGCAAGCACAAATTTGGTAGCGGAAGGATATTACACAGGTTAGTCAGACCCTCAGTAAAACTTAAAACTTGATTATAGCTCACTTGTGTACGTATCAGTTCGAAATTGCAGGTGCTTGATTCGATACTCATTCATGGACTTCAATTTGTATGAGAGCATTTTGAACTTCCCCTTAGAAAACCTAAATGCTGACACAAACGAATCATCGCTTTAACTAAAACGAAAGAAAATTACTGGTTGGTATACTATAAAATTGTTCTATCTTCTAATCTTTTAATTTTGAAGACCCAAATACTAAACTTTGTTCTACCGCAAATCAGATTTATTTCCACATTTGACATATCCCTTATCTAAAAGCAGCAAAAGTCATTACTGCCAATATTGCATAAATCTCCATTCCAAAATTATCACATTGGTTATGACACCCCACATCCCACCCCAATAATACTTTGTCCTTGCCAATATAAAAAGCCCTCTACGAATCGTCTTGCTTTTGAGAATGAATTTAACTGAATTCAAGCCTCTTGTCGTAGCCATACGTTCCTGTGTACAAATGGTAATAAATGTCGGAGACCAGGGTTGCACCATCTGGGCCTATTAACCCATAAAACTTTAATCTTTACAGCAAAAATTAGAACCAGAATTAGATCTTTTAAAAAAAACTAATGTTATCATGTTTTCGTATTTACCTTTCACGCTGAAAACCTTGCAACGCAGTAACTTTAAGAACCCTTTAAAATCCCTAGTCCTACTGAAACACCTTTTGCCCATAACATCGGAAAACAGATTACTGTTGGCTATGTAGTCACATTGGTAGTAAAGGTAATGAAAGAGACAATAAAACAACCATCCCTATCTTTCAGCCACTCGTTTCTTAATGTAAGATTCCATATAGCGACTTAAAATATTATATAAATTGAAATGTCCTTTTGGCCAATTATGTGGATTTAAACTCCACGAACACGCGTCAAAATATCAAACTATTAAGAGTACTCAAAGTCATCTCTCTCTCTCTCTCTCTCTCTCTCTCTCTCTCAAACGGTGTAGACAGAGTTGCATGAAAATACGCACGCATACTCTCACGCAAGTACGTATGGATGGGCGTGATTACGTAATTCCAGTTTTCTTCCAAAAGCATGGGAGAGAAAAACCAAAACAAATTAATGATTCGTTTATAAACTAGAAGTTATGGTGCAAGATTTATTAATATGGAAATGAGGTGTCTCTCAACTATAGCACTGATATTTGATTCTAAGTCAGTGTCAACCTGTGCATCACAACTTGCTAAAGGACAAACGATTATATCCATGGATTTCTGATAAGCACGTGACTGCTGGAGAAATGGATTACATCTTCTCGTGATAAATGACGATTTCAACGTGAACTAAAGTCTAACTACATTAATAATATAGTAAAACACAGCGAGAAACGAATGCTACGAATCTTTAGCTGGAGCCAGATGCATCCGTTGATCTGATGATACGCATGAACATACACCATAATAATGTCATAAGGATTTATTTATAAGAAAATAATTCTGGAGAGCCCGAGAGGTTCGCTTATAGTAATAGCTACACGGAGATTTAAGATTGCGGTATATTCTACATCCAGCGTGCACCGTTTCAAAATGACATCACATGATCAGAGGCGAATGGATCAATCGATTAATGTAAACTATCTTTGATGATGGCCCTAGCATGTACTTTGATATCGATCACCGGAAAAATTAAGACAGAAGTCTTGAAATGATGCTTTTTCCTTTCAAGTGTCGCTAATTCATTACACCCAAATCTCTGAAAAAGAAGTCCTAGACAAAGAATAACTGGAATAATACATTTCAAAATTCACCTATTTCTTCTTAAACTTTTTTTAAAACAAGACTACGCTCGATTTTATATCGATACATCTCCGTAAATGAGATATTTAAAATTAACGATAATCTTAGGTGTACGTTTACAAATAACCTAGCGAAATTGTCATTTGTCATATGCAAATGGCAAATCGATGCTCTGCTATATTGGGTGCATAACTATGAGTCTGCGTGAACCCACCAACCCCAACGCCCCCACTCTGTTGTGTTTTGTTGTTGTTGTAGGGTTTAACGCCATTTTTCAGCACAGGATAGGCTATACATGGCGCCAATATTAATGGTGGAGGAAGAACCCGGGAAAACCCCGGAAAGAACCACTGACCCACGAGAAGCTACCGGCAAGCTTTCTCACTTATCCACATTGGCCGAGCCCGAGACTCGAACCTACACAGACAGAGGTGAGATGGCAGTGATCCGTAACGGAGAGCGCTGTTGTGTTTTCGTTATCAAGATATAGGTCTTAACTTTATGTTTATTCAAACTGTAGTAGAAAAATCAAGATCGCAAGCTACCAGAATAACTGGTCCAGTGTAGTGGTGGGTGGCCTTGCAGTCAATGTCACTGTACTATTTGATAGGAAGTTTGAGAGATGTCAACGGTCTACGATGACATTTAACTAAATGACCATTTGATCTAGGGTAGGTTAAAGCTTTGGATTAAAGTCACGCCCAGTTTTAACTGAAAAAAAATAAATTGTTTACTCTCTTCCCTGTTTGTCATTATATGCCGTATATTAAAATGAAAAATATCCCCTTCATAATAAAAAAAAGAAAAAAAAAAAGGAAAGAAATTTTAAAAAATCGATAACTCATCTGGTTTTGTACGTTTGAAAAACATAAGGTACTGAAAATACCAGAATTACCGTACATACTCACTTATACATTTTGCATAATGCGCTTGCAGATCTGGATCTGTGCAGTTTGTTAAGAGCAGTTAGTAGAACAAACAACATAAACCCCGATCTGCAGGCGCATTATGGTACGGCAGAATATGATCTTTGTTGTTTGCAGTTTGACTCAACTTATAAGCGAGTACAGATGGTAATGATTGCACTGTATTTTCTCAACTGTCTTGTGGACAGATGATTAGTGCAGATGAAATATTACTTTCCGCCAACTACCACTGACGTCTTAACTACAGCCCGGAGCCAAACTCGATCTATCACAAAACATAAACTAAGGGTGCTGTGTCGTTTAGACCCCCACTTAAATTCAAGCCAAATTCATGTCATTACAGCTTATCGTGCAAGGCTAATAAAAATAAATAATAATTTACTTCTTTGCAAATATTGATTTTATATTGTCCTCCATATTGTATGTCTGACCTTTGATATCTGAAAATACCATGGTAGTATAGTATACCTTAATATCAGTAATAAAAAAAACCTGATTGATTTTTTTTTTTGTCGTTAATTTGGGAACAATAAGCTATTCAAGATCACAAACTTTAATTAAAACGCCAGAATTAAATCACTAAATTCAATTAAAGTGACGATTGTCTAACGTGAACTGTACCTTACCGTGCTGAAATCGCCATTTGTCCTCTAACAAAGCGGTAACCTGCTATCATGGATACATCACATTGACCTGTCTTTACGCCCCCCACCCCAATTCAAAATAAATGACAAAATGATGGTGGAGGCGCAAATTGCAAGCATTAATCAAATGAGACTATATTAACTTTGGAAAACTGGTAACGATAAAATTGTTTGATGCAACGTTTGTAACTTGTTAAGAACTCACTGTGCCATTAGCTACACAAGTAGTTGATATCTCCTAGATAAAGTTAAAATCATTTTCACCAAAGAATAAATAGTAATGTTTCACGTAGTACAACTGTACTTCTACCAATGTCGTTGAAAAGATTGAATTCACATGTTAAATACCCAACAGAAAACCATCACCTTTTGCTGGATTATAATTCTGACCATTTTAAATCACCTTAAAATAGTTCAGGCGGATTAAGGCTTTGGGCGAGGTCTTATGTTACGTGTTTAGGCTCGAATAAACAGTAGCACAATAAAGAGTGAAAACAACAAGCTTTAAAAATATAACAAGTAATTTATTTCCCTGGAAAAATACTGGAAAAATTAAAAATTATGAGAACTTACGGTTTTAAAAATCAAATCCAAACATAATCCAAGAATAATCCAGGAATACAATTTTAGAAGTCCAATAATGAAATGTTCTAATAATGTCAAGTTCGAGTCCCGACCAAGAATCCAAGATGGAAGGCGATGACGTATGATGTAGCCTGTACTGTGTTGACGTCTACAGTTCCTTGCACAAACACAATAATTTATCCTCCAGTTTTGGAAATCCAAATAAAATTTTCAAAAAATGTCCTTGTTCACGAGTTCTGTATGAATACAAAAATATTAAAGAGAAACGAATTCATCTTTTAGAGTCCAAGTAATCTGAAGAAGAAATACCATATAATTCAAAAACTCCAAAATTTCAGTATTTCAATACTGGTCACAACAGATGGAAAACAACTTGACATCATGTGTTTAAAAAGCCCGCTCCATACACCGGACTCTCTCTAAACATCACTATTAATACTAAGAATGTCGCAATTTCGGAAATCGATAATTGCGAAATAGAGGATAATGTGATCATGTTTACATGTAAATGTCATATAGCTCCTGCATGTCCTTGATAAGAACCAATCATTTTACTCACATAAAATTTTGTTTGCTATATCTTCAGTCAAGGCCAGAAACTAAGTCAAAAATAGAAACAAGTGTTTCTATTATTAGGTATTTATGGAAACAGTAAGGTCAAACTGAATTTTCTGGAAAATATAACATTCCTAGTAAACAAAATTACATTACATTGACATGTAAAGAAAATAAAAAGACTCCAAACCCACAAACAATCAAATCAAATCAAACACAAATTAAATCAAATATAAATTAAATCAAATATATGTAACAGAGGAACTTCAGATAGTTGGGGCCCTTACAGATCTACAAATATACCCTCAACGCAGTCCTTAGCTGCCTCTTTATATATGTATTATTATTATTATTATTATTATTATTATTATTAGAGAGTTTAGACATGTGTATGGTTTATTGAAATTATTGAAACACTTGCAGTTCTATCCAAGATGGGGGGGGGGGTCTCCTTAATCCTGCCCTGCGAAAAATTCAAGCCATATGGCCTCATCACTGCCATCAACACCAACAAAAAATACGAAAAGAAGATTTGCTTCATGTTTCGAGGGAAGGTACGGCATTATGGCCGAAGAAATGTAGACATTGAAAACTTTATTACATTAAACAAATCTAAAAATTGTGCAACAAAAACAGTTTAACCGTTTGAAAATAGTTTTATTTTGATGAATAGTTAGTTTTACATTGCAATTATGTGTTCAAGGAAAGTTTGGCCAGATTTCAACTCATTTTTTTTGTAAAACACTAGCTGCTCCTCAATCAAATGCAGGTATAAATGAGACATGACTGAAAACGTTGGGGAAATAGCAAAATCTGTAAATAAGAGGAACCATTCGTCTAAGTCATTTTTTAAATTCAGTTAGAAAGGTTATCATTAAACTTCAAACTATTTTCAAATGTTCGTAATCAGCAAATATTAAATTGACCCTATTTAGCTTGAGGTGAAACAGACTTCTCATGTGAAGTGAAGTAAAATGGGATGAAATAAAGCAAGAAAAAGACTAAACTTTCACTTAACACGAGATTAAATAAAACGGAGAAATGTTCTACATTTTTCACTATTTTTGAGTATTCTAGTTTCACATGTGTTCAATAATGAGACAGATATTTCATTTTGAAAAAAGAGCTGTGGTTGGATCAGTACCATCGATCATAGTTCGGCTCCTTGAACATAAGTAATTATCCCGATTATCACAGTAATGACCAGACCATTTATGATATGTATTAAACCATTTAGCTCGCCATGCACTTCATGTCTTACTTCTCCTCTTGACATTCTTGGTTTATTAAGAGCTGGAATGCGATTTTCTTTAAAATGACACATTTTTCAAAGCCTTGTATCGTCTGTACACGCTTTTATGTCGAGTCCAACTGCAAACTGCACAGACACGAATCTGCCGTCGTATAATGCACCGGCAAAAATGGGTCTGTATACTTTACTAACAGTAATCAATAGGACAAACAACATAGAACCTGAACTGGTGGCGCATTATGCGACGCAAGATCAGTCTCTATGCTGTCTGCAGTTTGACTTTATTTCTAAGCGAGTACAACCCTTCCAGACTGGATAAAATGATCTACACGATGCCTATCTCACTGAACGTGTACAAAAATAGTGTGAGTAATACAACGTTCATTTTTTCAACACTTCACGGGTATACGGTCTGTTTTCAATGTATTCCTATGTTTTCAATGTATTCATACGTTAAATTGTTTTACCTCTTATAAGAAAATGTAAATACACCGTACATCATTGTCTTACCATATCGCCCTGTAAAAACGTTTAGATTCAAACATATCAAACATTGATCCAGGAGTCACCATCGAATTTTAATTTGTTTGGCTTTTTTTTAACCACCAATACCAACTGCAAACATCATTCGTGCATGTATTTTAAATCATTCACAGTATGTTTCAGTTTAAGTGTGGTATGTTGTCTTACAAGGTACAAAACAATCACTTCCCTACCTGGCATTTTGATAACATCACCCAGTTCTCACCTTGGTGGGTATATGGTAATGATGAAACTCACCAATCTCCTGAGGACATGATTTTCTGATTACCCATTTGACCCCAAGTATGAGCCTTACTGTCATATAACCACGGGCAAGCTGAGATGAGATAATCGATTTTTCCAGTACATTTTCTGTCTTTCATGTCAGCCTTTTGACCATTTTCCATCTTCTAGCAGCTGCTCTTCAGGGACCGACTCTGAGATACGGGTTCATATTTTACTGCCACTGAGAGTGTCTTTCCAAGAGCTTTACGTCAGTTAATGGAATTATGGGTCGTATGCTGGCTTTGATCTTCAATGCCGCTGTGATAATTATATTGACAGTCATTCAATGACATATTGCCATACCCTTTGATTTTCACTTCACACTACCGCTGTGATAATTATAGGAATATTGACAGTCATTCAATGATACATTGTCATACCCTTTGATCCTCACTTCACACTACTGCTGTGATAATTATAGGAATATTGACAGTCATTCAATGATACATTGTCATACCCTTTGATCCTCACTTCACACTACTGCTGTGATAATTATAGGAATATTGACAGTCATTCAATGATACATTGTCATACCCTTTGATCCTCACTTCACACTACTGCTGTGATAATTATAGGAATATTGACAGTCATTCAATGATATATTGTCATACCCTTTGATCCTCACTTCACACTACTGCTGTGATAATTATAGGAATATTGACAGTCATTCACGGATACACTATCAGATATTTTGATTCTCATTTCACACTACGCTGTGATAATTGTATTGACAGTCATTCAATGATACATTGTCATATCCTTTGATTCTCACTTCACACTGCAGTAGTGATAAATGTGGGCAATCACTCAAGGATAAACTGTTAGACAATCTGTATTGTATGGAACTGTTAGACAATCTGTATTGTATGGAACTGTTAGACAATCTGTATTGTATGGAACTGTTAGACAATCTGTATTGTATGGAACTGTTAGACAATCTGTATTGTATGAACTGTTAGACAATCTGTATTGTATGGAACTGTTAGACAATCTGTATTGTATGGAACTGTATCTCTACTTTTGCAGAAACAAAATTAATAAAAATAAAACCCACTTGGTCTTCCGGTTTTAATCAAACAATTGCGAAATCCGCTCTTCTAAAACAGGCAATGAACAGTGCATTTATTTTTTTCTTTTATCGTAAATTAATCATTACATGCAGAATTCCACCAAATGGCAGAAGTCCTCCAAATGTACTTAGTATTCATATGTTTCCTTTTTCCAATGTAATATAGTTTCCCACAACGCTCAACGAATATAGCAACACCGTGCAGTGTAACTGCAGTATGAGCAACAACAACAACAAGAACAAAATAATAATAATAATAATAATAATAATAATAATAATAATGTATTTCAAGAGTTAAAAACTCTAACCTTACTTAACAAAAGAATTCAAACTCCAAAACGAGAACTCTTTCTGAAACTCATGAACAATCTAAGTTCTGCGTATTTGTTTACCTCTCTCTCTCTCTCTCTCTCTCTCTCTCACAAACCATAGCTACACACATCATAGCTACACACACACACACACACACATCATATCTACACACGCTGAGACCCTTTGATTGATTCCTGCTCTATGTACACCATTTTTAAACCTTTCCAAATTGATTTGAACTTTCAATGTAGCCGGTAGAGAAACCCATGAAACTGAAGACTTTCTGAAAAATTCCACATTTTGGTTCTTATGATATAAACCTTTGTTAATTTCCAATGATCTTACTTTTATCGAGTAGAGTCAGGTCAGTAATCAACAGAATTTGTTTTGAAACTCTCGGTGGACTCGTTCACGGGAGTTCGCTGGAGAGGGTGGGGGACTTAAAAATAAAGAAAATGAATATATATATAAATACGCAAGCCTGAAATTGGATTTAAACAAACCCCTAAAATGTTGTTACAACCCAGGAGTTTTGGTTGACCGAGCGGTGTCAAACCCTGGCGCGATTCCGCTAGAAGCCATACGTTTCCCCTAATTCCAAAGACTTCTACACAACTTCATTTGTAAATTAGAAAGCCCGAAGTGTCCATTCTATACGTAAATTTTACTCTAATCAATGCAAGACCAAATATCTCACTTACTTGACCGAGCCGTGTCAAACCCTGGCGCGATTCCCGCTAGAAGTCATAAGTTTACCCCAAATTTCCAAAGACTTCCATAAACTTCATTTGTAAATTAGAAAGCCCGAAGTGTCCATTCTATACATAAATTTACTCTAATGAATGCAAGACCACAGATCTCACAACCTGCCAAATATCTTTCAAACGCACATCTACATGGTTTCTCTTCATCAGCTTTCCGTACGGTCAACATTTCACGCCGTAAAACCATTCAACTCTCCCCTAACACAGGGAACTATTTTTACAACGCCACCTTAGGCCAGTCAATTCATGGTTTCGAGCCACATTTCGCCCGTAAAACTGCATCCATTTGCCACCATGGCGACATAAACGGTACCTGACGACGACGGAACAGTCCCTTCTCATTTATTCCATTGTGTGATTTACCAGTCTCCAATCATAAATGCTGCAACTGGAGACACATAACCAATGTACACCGCTAGATTTTAATAGGGACTATGGTACTACAGGGACACTCGTGCGGCTCTGACCTGAATTCACCAAAAGCAAAAGGAACCCTGCCTTCCCGCACCAGACCCCATACCCTCTCGACCAGGCGCAACCTAACTCCCCCACACACCCCACACAAAAGAAATAATGTAGTAGATAGAGGCACCGATACATCTGCATAGCGACCCAATAATTAACTGTCATTCAAATACACAAGAGTGGAAAGTGTACTCCTGTATTCTACAGAATGATGCGTAAAGTGAAAGTAAACAACGAATTCGACTGTACAGGTTGGATCAGGGGTCTCATGCACGCGACACTCGTGCTGCCCGTGGAGTTATTTGATGCGGCCCGCAACAACACCCGGATTTTATAGAATAATTAATAACGCAAACGTTTTTCTTTCTTCTTCACAGTCAGCCAGTTTTGATAAAAATGTGATTGTTACGTCGTTTACTTCATGTTTCCAACATTTCGACTAGGTATCTTTCATATGAGCCGGTTTCGCTGTATGAAAAAATTTCAGTGATACGGCACTGGCCCCTACAGGTAAGTAAATAACGAATTGCCTTACTAAAAGAAGAAATAACGATTACCTAATTTTAAAAATCTACTTACATATAAAGAAATATTATTGCATGAAGTATAGGACAGCACGTGTATAGTCACTTATAAGTCGAGTCAAATTGCAAAGAGCAAACATCCCGATCTGCTGTAGCATAATGTAGTTTTAATGTAGCATGCAGATCAGGATCTCTGTTGTTGTATGATTACTCCTGAAAAACTATATGACTCTGATCTGCCGGAGTTTTATGCGAGGAAATTTGGGCTGCGTCTGTGCAGTTTGCAGTTGGATTCGTCTTATAAGCGAATACAAAAGGTACTTATACAAATTAAATCTCTGAAATACTGTTACATATATTTGATTTAATTTATATTTGATTTAATTTATGTTTTATTTGATTTGATTAAACGTGGGTTTTGGAATCTTTTTAAAAATATTTTACATGTCAATGTAATTTAATTTTGTTTACTAGGAATTTTATATTTTCCAGATAATTCAGTTTGACCTGAGTTTTTCCTTAGATACCTAATAATAGAAACACTTGTTTCTATTTTTGACATAGTTTTCAGCCTTGATTGAGGGTCAAGTAAATAACGTTTTCTAGGAGTAAAATGATTGGTTCTTATCAAGGACATACAGGCGCCATGTGACATTTACATGTAAACATGATCACATCATCCTTTATTTCGCAAATAGGCATTTCCGAAATTGCGAAATACCTAGTATTAATAGTGATGTTGAGAGAGAGAGAGAGAGAGATTTTAGAGTCCGGGCTTTTAAACACTTGATGTCAGTTTGTTTTCTTCTGTTGTGACCAGTATTGAAGTATTGAAATGTGTAATTTTTGAGTTATATGGTAATTCTTCTTCTGATTACTTGGACTCTAAACGATTAATTCGTTTCTCTGGAAATATTATTGTATTCATACATAACTCTTGAACAAGGACATTTATTTGGATTTCTAAAACCGGAGGATAAATTATTGTGTTTGTACAAGGAACTGTAGACGTCAACACAGTACAGACTACAGATTACAGTATACGCCATCGCCTTCCATCTTGGATTCTTCGTCGGGACTCGAACTTTGAATCATTAGAACATTTTAATATTATGACTTCAAAAATTTTATTTGTGGATTATTTTTGTATTATTTTTGGATTTGATTTTTAAAACCGTAAGTTCTCATATTTTTTCATTTGGACAGTATTTTTCCAAGGAAATAAATTATTTTTTATATTTTTAAAGCTTGTTGTTTTCACTCTTTCTTGTGTTACTGTTTAATCGAGCCTAAATACGTAACATCAGAATACAAAGTCTGTTCCGCAAAGAGCACATTATATAGATGGGATCGGCACATTTGGGACGCCTCGGTACAGATAGCTGTTCTTTGTGTTTTGTAAGCACTTAGTTGTTTGTTTGTCAGCAACCCGAAGGTAGGGCTTGAATCATTTAATTGGCAATACAGTACTTTGAATTTAGAAAGAACTATTGATCTGACTTGATGCGAATTTTAGCTACTCAGAAACCAAACAGATCTTATGTTCGCACAAATCCTACCACCGACATTGTGAAAGGTCATTTATTATAATTTATGTTATTTACTGTCAGGAGCTGGTGGGATGATGTGTGAGATCCCCCATTCCTTATGGCTTTTGGCTTTCGTTATCTGGGAAATGATAGACCAAGGTGTAATTGCCCGGATCGAGTAAACAATAAAACAGAATATGAAATGAATGGAATGAATAATAGAGATCTGAGCAGGGCTGCATACTAGAACAACCCGAGCTTCCGTAGGCAAAATATAACAATTTCATAAAATACATCAACAAAATGAAATAAAACATGACATTTGAATTATACACGTTGTCTTAGAAATAGAGTTACCAGATGTATGTGAAATTTAATTAGCCGTTCTGTTATTCTGATAGAAAAAATTTCACCATATAATCGAGAGTCTGTTCAAACTCAAATTGCCGGCATTACAGCATGATTTCCGGTCTTTTCCAAGCCACTCTTGGTGATAGGTCCTCTCTCTCTCTCTCTCTCTCTCTCCTAACTTCTTCGGGTTACCAACCGTCTTGGCTATAGACTGTGATCTTTTCCCACCGAGCAATACAGCATGGAGCTATTATTAGTAGTGAAGTGGGGCACTATAGGGTCTATGGGAATTAGCATTAAAAACACCCCTGGGTCGATATAGGGTCTATGTAAATTTAACATGGAGAAAAATCGTGGGTCGATATAGGGTCTATGGGAATTAGCATTACAGACTTAACCTGGGTCTGTATAGGGTCTATGTAAATTTAACATTAATCACCCTGGGTCGATATAGGGTCTATGTAAATTTAACATGGACAAAAAAAACCCTGGGTCTGTATTGGGTCTATGTAAAATTGAAACAGGGAGGGTCTCTATTTTTTTAAAAAAAAAAAAACTAAATAAAAAAAGGGGTAGGCAATGGTAAGGCTATCTCTTTTCGAGATATATGGCTGGCCCTGAAAAGGGCCTTTGGTTTATGTTAATATGCCCTTAACATAAAGGGCATTTGCGACATCTTCTTGTCCTCAAACTTCGTCTTACAGCAGGGCCATACATCAGAGTTCTCTTGAGGCAACCTTGTCTCTCTATATAGACTCTTCTTATCCACAGGCTGCTGCTGGTCCTGTGGACAACGGTCCACTTGGATCGGACATACATGAGCATGTCCGTCCTGAACATCATTGTTGACACAAGGGTTGAAGATTCAACGTCTGTCCACATGTTGAGGCTCCGACAATAGGTGAATCAATGCAGTGAACTGCGCTTATTTATAGGAACAGAAAGGATTGAAACGGATTGAGTTCATTCACCAATCCGAACACGCGTTACAAAATTCAGTCAGCCCGCATCCAATCTGAAGAGAGCAGTCTGTGACGTCACGTAGTCTATATAGATTCGCTAGCGCTTGTGTGCAGTCAATCTATGCGACAGTGATTCAACATGACGGAAACTCAGAAAACGATCCAATGGGGTGCACCAACAGGGGAGACCGCCCAAGGGAACCCGGACTTACTTTCAGAAGAGGTGAATTGGGATTTTGTGGATTTTCTCTCCTCGCAAGAATTTGTTCCGGAACCTTCGTTACCTTCTTCATTACCGCAAGTGGAAAATTTTAGACAGAGACAGAAAGAAGAATTGGAGAAATTTATACAACGACAAAAGGAAGCGGAACAGGCTTTTCTCCTACAGCAACAGCAACAAGAAGAAGAGGTAAGAAAAAAACAACAGCAGCAACAGCAAGAAGAAGTAGCAGCAAAGAAACAAGAGGGTGAAAATCAAACAGTCACGGTACTGTTGGACATTTTAGCGGAGTTAAGAAGTCTGAAACAAATGTATCAGACTTCTTTATCACGACCGAAGAGAATACGACCTTCCCGAGCTAAACACGTCAACCCTGTGACTAAGCCTACCGTACCACCCTTAGTGATTTCAACTCAATCATTATCATCATCATCAACATTACGCAGTCCAGAAGTAGGCCTTGGCCGTGGCAAAGGCATAAGGCAGTTAAAGTTGATTGCTTAAACTTACCCTTTCACCATGAAGAAAAAAGGCCCTTTTCAGGGCCACCCACATTTCTCGAAAAGAAATACAATTTCAATTTGCCAATAACTCAAAAAAAATAAACCCCACCCATTTTACCCTTATAGTACGTGTCTGTGTATGAGTGCGTGAGTGTACGTTCTTATTTTAAAATCACAACTCAAAGACACTTACCTTATATCATTCATTTATTCTTTTCTCCATTTTTTACAATCCAATTCACTATTCACAACACATCACTTTAATAAAAAGTTCATTGACTTCTTCTTTCTCCTTGTTTAGTCTCTCTGTTTTTTGAATTTCTTCGCCGTCTTTTCCTCATTTTCTTCCCTTCTTCTTTTCTTCTTCTCCTGTTTCTTTGCCTCTTGTAAATAGAACTGTCTTTTTTCTTCCTCTTCTTCCTCTAAAGAATCCCTCTCTTCTTTCGAAGAATCCCTCTCTTCTTCTGAAGAATCCCTCTTTTCTTCTGACTCCTCTTGTTTCTTTTTTGGGCAATCTGGAGACCAATGTCCTTTTTCTTTACAATAATAACAGGTATCTTGACTTTTGTCTTTTTTAGTCTCTGTTTTTGTTCTTTTTTGACGGTCTGGACACTCTGAAGACCAATGCCCTTTCTTCTGACAGATATAGCAAGTATCTTGACTTTTATCTCTAAAGGAAGGAGAGTAGTCCGTAGGCTGGTCTGAAGAGAATTTTCTAATGACCCCTCGCAAAGCTCTGACGAAACGTTCCATCTGGTTAGTCTCTTCCATCGTTGTGCTCGGCTTGAGAGTGAAATGAATAGTGAAAGGACAAGACACACACCCTTTTATATACGATGGTCTGCTATGACTATAAAGAAGCTCATGGTGTTTGAACTTGAGTCATTTGACTTTTTGCTTTCAAGATGAAACGATCTAATTCATTCGAGAAGAAAGAAGAAGAAAGTAAGAGGCAGAAACGTGATCTATCGCCTCGAACCAGGGCTGAAATCTTGGCACAAATTCATGCCAGTGATTTTGAAGAGGACATGAGTGAACCAGAATTTGAAACCTCTAAACCAATTTCACCACCCTTAGTCAACCCTGAAAAATACTATTCCATTCGAGAGACGGAAAAGCGCTCCTTTAGAAAATTTAGAACCACGGCTTACAAATACACGGTGAATTTTAAAGATTTCAAGTCCGAAGTACCGTTAGAGAAAGCAGAAGGGTTCATCACCGGAGTGTGGGATTCTCTGCTCACTGCACTCAAGCGACAATGTCAACCCAAAGAAGACGATCGCTTGAGACTTTCCATACAACACGACGGTTTGAAATCCCCTGTTTGGATCGAGTTTAGCACCCCTGCAGAATTGACCGCTTCCAAAGTCATGGACAAGATTCAACACGTGCAACAATCTAATGACCAGTTTGACATCACCGATGGAAAAGCCACATTGGACATGACCCACGTCTCTCCTCCTCAAGGGACCGGACGCAAAAAGATGTTATTGGTGAACGACCTTCGCAGCATTAAGCGTAGCCTTGTCCAAATTCACAATCCTCATGACCAGATGTGTTTAGCCCGTGCCATCGTGGTGGGACGAACCTATGCCAACAAGAACGACACGGTAGAATGGAAAAGAGACTGGGAGAACATTCGACAATCGGACCGAGCCAAACAACGAAGTGAAGCAGAACTCCTGTTACGACAAGCTGGCATGTCCAAAGACACACCCTGTGGCATTCCTGAGATGCAAAAATTGCAAGATGCCCTAGCTCCACGATACACCTTGAAAGTGCACCCTCAAGAAGTGCGCGGGTCTCTGTTGTTTCGGGGGCAAGATTTTAAGGACGGAAAATACATTCACGTTTATCATCACGATGACCATTTCGATACCATTACCAGTATCACTGGATTCCTGGGATATGTTTATTATTGTGAGAAATGTGACTATGGTTATAATAATCGAGAGCAGCACAAACATTGTGGATGGAAATGCTCAGGATGTTTGGCCTCTCCACCCTGTCTGAGCGAAGAACCAGTGCCTTGTTCAACTTGTCTGCGCACGTTTGTCAGCCCTACCTGTTACCAACAACATTTGAAGACGCAAGGTTCACAGAAGAAATGCGCTTGTCAACTGCTGAGATTGTGCCCCGCGTGTGGACAAGGCATACGTACCAACAATGCCAAGGCACACGTATGTCGAGGAAAGAAAAAATGTCACATTTGTCACCACATCGTGGACTTGGAACACGAATGCTACGTGCAAAAATACCATCCCCCACCAGAGAAAGAGGACGGTCACAAGAAGAAAGGCAATTTCATCTTTTTTGATTTCGAATGCATGCAAGAGACTGGCATTCACATCCCTAATTTCTGCGTGGCTCATCGAGCGTGCGAGAAGTGCATTCAAAAACCTATCTTCAGTCATTGCCCTCACTGCAGCAAGATTCCCGGAGGGCGTGAAAAAATCTTTCGGGGACCAAACACGTTAGCCGATTTTGCCCAATGGGTTTTAGACCCCATCGACAAGACATGGAGCCAAGAGGACATCGAACGTTACGGAGATTGTCATCGCCATGCCACAGTGATGGCTCACAATTTCTCCGGATACGATGGACAGTTTCTTCTCAGATACTATACGGAACAAGGCACCGAGCGTCCTAAAGTGACTTTGAACGGGGCCAAAATCATTTTCATGCAAGTGGGACAAGTACAGTTTAAAGATTCGATGAGCTATTTGGCCATGCCTTTGAGTCGAATGCCTAAAACGTTTGGAATGACAGAAATGGCTAAAGGGTACTTTCCACACTTTTTCAATACGGAAGCCAATCAACACGCCGTTCTACCCCATTTGCCTGAGGCTCACTATTACGACCCCGACAACATGCGTACCGAACAAAGAGAAGCTTTCTACGCTTGGTACCAGGCTCACGCCTCGGACCCTTTCGACTTTCAGGAAGAAATGCTAAAGTATTGTCGTTCCGACGTGGACATTTTACGGCGTTGCTGTGGAAAATTTCGAGAACTGTTCATGGAACACGGAGGGGTCGATCCTTTGAAAGAAGCTTGCACCATTGCCAAAGCGTGTTCCTTAGTGTACCGCCAACGATTCATGCCTGAAAACACCGTGGCTGTCATCAGTCCTCAAACGACCCACTTTGTCAAACGTCAATACTCGGTCAAAGCCCTACGTTGGTTACATTACTTGTGCGACAAGGAAGACAAGTGGATTCAACATGCCCGCAACGGAGGGGGCGAAAAGACCATCGGAACGCATTCGGTCGATGGCTGGGACTTAGAAAACCCCAAGATCGTGTACGAGTTTAACGGTTGCTTATTTCACGGATGTCCTGTTTGTTACCCTGACCGTGGCACTAAAAATCAGTTTTTGCAACGAACCATGGAAGACTTGTACCAGGACACTTGTCAGCGACGCCTAAAGTTAGAACAGCAAGGATACCAAGTGGTGGAAATGTGGGAACACGAGTACGATCACCGTATGAAAACCGATCCCGAGTTTAAAGGCCTCGTGGAAAGTTACCAGTTCATGGACCCGTTGAACCCGAGGGATAGTTTGTACAGAGGAAGGACCAATGCCACCTGTTTGCTGTACCAAGCCGACGAAGAGAAAGGAGAAGAAATCAAATACTTGGACGTGTGTTCGCTGTATCCCTACGTGTGCAAATATTGTCGCTTTCCTGTAGGGCACCCACAATTGCTGACGGAACACATCGACCTGGTCAACATTCGACAATACGAAGGCTTGATCAAGTGTAAAGTTTTGCCTCCCACGAACCTATACCATCCCGTCTTACCTCACCATTGTCAAGGCAAACTGATGTTTCCCTTGTGCCGTACTTGTGCCGAAACGTGCAACCAAGACCAACCTTGCCATCACAGCCAGGAAGAACGGGCCTTGACGGGAACCTGGGTCAGCGTAGAATTGTTCAAAGCTCTGGACATGGGATACCAGCTGTTAGAAGTGTACGAAATTTGCCACTTTCCCAAGACACAACAATACCACAAGGGTGACCCCACGCAGAAAGGCATTTTCGCAGACTACGTGGATGCCTTTTTGAAACTGAAGCAAGAAGCCAGCGGCTATCCTTCCTGGTGTCACACTCCCGAAGACCAAATACAATTCAAAGAGAAATACTACGAACAAGAAGGCATCACTTTAGACCACATCGAGAAAAACGAAGGCAGGCGATCGTTTGCCAAAGTGATGTTAAATTGCTTGTGGGGTAAAATGGCACAACGACTGTGTTTACCCAAGACGGAATATTTGACAGAACCTTCCCGCTACTTCCAGATGATTCACGACAAAACCAAATACATGAAACACGTGGACGTCGTTCGAGAGAATTTGATCTTGGTCAATTACGAAGAAGATCTGGACTTTGTACAAGACGACCCTTTTGGAAATGTCATCATTGCGGCTTACGTGACAGCCCATGCTCGCTTAAAATTGTACGAAGCTTTAGAACTGTTAGAAGAACGCGTCCTGTACTTTGACACGGACAGTTGCATTTACATCCATCACCCGATTCAACATCACCCTAACATCGAAGGAGACCGTTTAGGAGCCTGGACAGACGAGCATCCCGACGACAAGATTCTAAGTTTCGTCAGTGGTGGTCCCAAAAATTACGGCTACGAATACCGGGACAAACAAGGAGAAGTGCACACGACGTGCAAAGTGAAAGGACTGACTCTGAATTATCGTACCAGTCGAGTGGTCAACTTTGGGGTATTGAAAGAAGCCTTGCAATCGGGAGAGCATGGAAACTTTAAAGTGACCACTTACCAACCGAACAAGATTGTACGTTTACCCACTCACCACATCGTCAGTCGACCTTTGGAAAAAGTTTATCAAATCGTGTACCAGAAGCGAGTTCGACTTCCCAATCATTTCACCTTACCGTATGGACACGTTGGTATAAAACATTGGTTGTAAGAGGATAGCCACTCACCAGAAAGATGACTTCGCCACAGCAAGAATCGAGTGAGAAACCCGATGAGAACTCCAAGTTCAAACCCTACCATTTTTCAGTCTTCTTACCTGACTATTGTGATTGTGCCCGTCGATTGGACACGTTTCAGAAATGGCCTGCGGATAGGGAAGGATTACCTTCTTCGCATGTTTTAGCTAGAACAGGATTTGTCTACTTGGGACCTGAGTCAGGATTGGGATACGAGGTACAGTGTTTCGCTTGTGGACTGAAGTTACGAATGGATCTATGTATCTATAAAGATTCAGCTATTCTGGAACATACTCGATGGTCTCCGCACTGCCCTTACCTTTATATGGCCTTTCCACCCATTACACTACGGTACAATGTTGACGGTACCTTAGAGACGGTACCTTCCGAAACAAGACATAAAAAACGTAAAAAAGGAAAGATGTACAAGCTGGAGACTGCATTGCGACTAGTATAAAAAGGGGGCTATGGTCAAGATCGATAGTTCATTGTGACTACCAAGACCGAGCGAACAAGATGAATACTTTGAAAAAGACATCGTTCCAGTTTGGGGATTGTAAAAAAGTTGTATCTTCCTCTAGTGTGACTAATATTGGATGGATAAGACCCATGCATTGCGACGGAAAATGTCCGGAAGGAAACTGCGATTGTCCATGTGGTTACCATTGTAATTGCGTAACGGAGTTTGCAGACGAGTGCGATTGTGAGCCTTGCGATGGATACGATGCTGTACCTTGTGACCTGAGCGATGCCGTAAAGCATCATGGGAACTTTGTTCTCACTGCCCCTATCATGGAAAGTGATGCTGTGCGTGTCAAACCTGAGGGATGCGAAAGCGATGCCGCTCGTCCTCTTAGACATTTTACCGGGTTTAAAGGGGAATGTCGACCTTCACGTTTACCTCCCTACGGATGTCATCCAGCCCTGAGCAAACTCCTACCCATGTCACTCAACCCTCATCGAAACGAACCTGTGAAAGACGAATATTCGTTTCCTGTGCGTTTGTCGGAATACTGCGACTTTGAAAATCGTCTTCAATCGTTCAAAGGAAAATGGCCTAAGTATCTGGGAGGACCGACCCCCGAAGAATTAGCCAGAGCCGGATTTTTCTACTTGGGCGAAGGAGATAAAGTCAGGTGCTTCAGTTGCGATGTGACACTTCACCACTGGGAACCGCAAGATTCGGCCTACGTAGAACATGCTCGATGGTCACCGAATTGTCATTACTTACCCTTAGTGGGACCGAGACATTGAAATAACTTCTTACCATAATAATCTGTTCATGAATACTTTACAAGAGAACATTCGTGCTTTGCCTGTGGAGTTGAGAGAACGCATTTACCGAGAGCTGGTCAAAATACAAGTGAAACGTAAAGAACAATTGCATCCGTTACGTCACCGGTGTTTGAACCACTGGTACCTGAAGGCTATACAAGGATTGATTCAATTGAAAGTGTTCCATCGGACAGACATTGATCAACGATCCTCTAGTTTTAAAAAGGATTGGTTTGGTATGGACGATTGTAGTTACATCATTGTAAACGTACTGCATCGAATTCCAGAGGAAGAGTTAACGAATTACCAACATCTTGAACACAATGTCAACTTAGTGAAAGAGGAAACTTCTGAACGAATTGTAATGTGTAGATTAGTGACTCAACGATTTAAATTCGACACTGAAGTGAAACCATGTTTGTGCAAAGAGTACATTTCTTGTGTCAGACCAAAGAGGATTTAGTATGACCTATTCATGGATACTTTGCTAGAGAACATTCGTGCTTTGCCTGTGGAGTTGAGAGAACGCATTTACCGAGAGCTGGTGAAAATACAAGTCAAACGTAAAGAACAATTGCATCCGTTACGTCACCAGATCTTTAACCACTGGTACCTGAATGGTATAAGAGAACTGATTCGTCAGAAATTGTTTCAGTGGTCAGACCTTGTTCAACACTTTGAGTTAGTGAATGATCGAAATGTTCATTATTTTGGTTACTTCGAGATTCACCTACAGCAATACATTGAGGAAGACAAGTTAAAGGATTATCAACATATTTTACGTGGAATCTACTTAGAGGAAGAGGAAACTTCTAAACGAACTCTGAAGTTTCGGTTACAGTATGCAAGATTTAGATTCCCTACTGGAGAACGAAGATCTCTGGCTAGAAAGTACGTGTATTGTTTCCGAAACAAAGAGACTATAAAAACAGGCTGCCATGCCACGACTTATGTCACATGTCATCCAACAGATTCCGTGGAAGGAACTCAATGACCATATTCAAACCGTGGATCATTACCATCGATTATTACAAGAACTTTATCCATTCAATTTGGGACGACAAGTGGTGTGTGTCTTAGTGACTTGTTTTCTGGGATTTCGTTTACCAGCCGATTCTTTGTGGACTCTTTACGATCAGTACTTACCACCTCCATGGCCTTAAATGGTCACGAAAAACTCCTTTTGCTCAAAGCCTTGCGGTTTCATCTGGATACTTCTCGACCTCAACGGGAAAAAAAGATTCGTCAACTTTTAGCTACCCAAGACGTGTATGACGATGTGTGTGTAGCTTGTGACTTACACCCTCATTGGACAGATGTTCGTGACTGGAAAAAGGGGGGTTTTGAGGCTTGGACCCAAGAAGTGGCCCAGTATGCACAAGAGTTGTTCAAGGAAAAAAGTTACTTTTCAACCTGTGTTAGTGACGGTGCCAGAAGAACCCGTCACCGAGAACAACCACTCGCTTCAGGACAGGACTGTCATGGACATTCCTGAAAGGTCATTCCGGGAGGACACTTGTGTGACAATACCTCATGTAGAGACTGTAAGAACATTACACACTGTCCCTAGGACATCTTGGTTACCCAAAACATGTTGTACAGACACTTGTTTATATTCCACTTTGATCGCTTTGCTGTGTTTTATATTCCTGTACATCACTATTTGGATTGTATGTATTTTTGTCTTTCGTGTTCATATTTGAAACATTCAATAAACGTGTTCTGAAAAAAGTATATAAACTCTTGTCTTGTTTGTTTTTCGTGTCACAAGTGACATTTCTCACACCATGGCTACCTCTGCTGTCTCTGCTCCCTCTTCCTCTACTGTCAAAGTCATCGACGAACACTTAGATCGTGCCAGTTGGGAGGCTTTGTATCTTCGCCATCCCTTTAACATGCTCATTGCTGGACCTAGCGGTTCTGGCAAAACCGAATTCGTCAAACGTTTGATCGAACATAAACATCATTTGATCGATCGGCCCCCTCAACGGATCGTGTGGTGTTACAAAGAGTGGCAATCGGCGTACAGCCTCTTGCGAGAAAGTCAAGGCGATTCCATCGTGTTTGTGGAAGGCATTCCTAAAGAAGACGACGGCATCGTCTCTGACTCCCGTCAAACCCATTTGGTCATTTTCGACGACATGTTAGGAGAAGACGAAGAAGAAATTAAATTGTGGTTCACGCGCAAAGGGCATCACCGTAATGCCAGTGTCATTTACATCACCCAAAATTTGTTTCAACAAAGTAAAGCCCATCGCACCATCAGTCTCAATGCGCATTACGTGGTCTTGTTTAAAAGCCCTCGAGATAAATCGCAAGTGCAAGTCTTAGCCAAACAGATAGGAACGCCTTGGCTGACTCAGGCGTACGACGATGCCACTCAAACGCCACACGCCTATTTACTCGTCGATTTGAAACCTACGACTCCCGAGGATTTGCGATTTCGTACCCACTTGTTTCACCAATGGTGCCAAGACGGAGGGCCTGTCCTGTACACGTCTCCGTCCTCGACTTCATTTCACTCCCCATGAAAAAATCTATAAAAACCTCAGACCCTTTTTCGTCTGTCTCACACAGTGTGAACATGACGTCCCTTCAGTCGCATCTTCCCGTCAAATTGATTCGTGCCTTGTATGGCATCAGTCGAGAAAAAGATCCACAAACACGAGCTCGTGTCTTAGAAGCTAGTCTCAAAGAAGTCTTACGATGGTTCACGGTGACGGCACGTCAATTACTCCAAGGAATCATTCAGATTCCTCATCAAACCAAACGCTTTTTCGATCGAAACAAAGTCGCTTTGGTCCAACTGGCCGATCCCCGCATCGACACTCAAACCAAAAAACAAATCATTTTGAAACCTGGAGGGAGCGGTACTCTAGGAGGGGTCATCATTCGCTCACTCTTAAGATGGGATCCTAATGCCCCCAAAGTTATCCCTAAGACAAAAGTCCAACGAAGCCCCAAGAAGAAAAAGAAAAAGACCAGGTCCCCAAAGAGAAGAACTTCTCCAGTGGCGGGACCCTCCTCTTACCAGACACCACCCCGGAAAAAGAAAAGAAGCCCCCAGAAAAAGAAACAGAGATAAAGTCCTCAGAAAAAGAAAAGTCCACAGAAGAAAACTAGTCGCAAGAGAGGCACTGCGGCCAGGACGCAGCCTTACACTCGCAAACCACGACCTGCCACAGCGTCTCCGACAGCCTCACGTTTGTCCACTTCTCCGTTGATGTCACCAGGAACTGAAGAGTACTTGGAGACGTTGATTACACCAAGAACTTCTCCGTTGATGACCCCCAAAAGAACTTCCCCAGTGGCAGGACCTTCCAATTTAGCGGCAGTGGCTGCTGCTCACAAAGTACCTTCTCCCAAAATCAAAGTCCATGAAAGATCGGGCATGTTACAAAGTTTACTGGATTTGTCCAAGCAAGAACTGGCTCGATTTAGTCCGTTACGTACCCCTGCACGACGTGTCATGCCTGTCCTCAAACTGATACGACGTAAAGACAATCAATGGCGACGCGTTCCAGTATAAAAAAGGCCTGTGACCGAGTAGGATATCAGTGTTTTTTTGGTGCTCCTGAAGACTCAAAGATGTCACCCTCCAGAAAACCCCAAGGAAAGAAAAGGAAAGGACTGCCACCACGTTTAGCCAAACATGGGGACATGTTATCTGTCCTGTCCAAAGCTTCTCCACCCCTACGAAAAAAACTCATTCAAACGGCCTCCAAAGAGGTCATCGATACCGTGTGCGAATGTTGTTTGAACGTTTTGAAAGGCACGATCCCTTTGTCCAAACACCAGAAACAATGCTTAGGCAAACATCGTCACGTTCTTCGCCAAATGGTTCAAAAGGAAATTCCCATTCGTCAAAAAAAGAAGATGTTGGTCCAACGTGGAGGCATTTTACCTCTCTTGTTAGGCCCCATACTGAAAGGAGTCTTGGGAACCATGTTGGGAGGACTGATGGGAGCCAGATAAAAAGGCCTTCGAAAGTCCCAAGATCTCAGAATCGACCGCTGACAACCCCATGGAAGGACGAAAACTAGCTTTAGTGCCTTACAAACGATGGATGGAATACCATCGGTGGCAAGAACAACGCACCCCGCATTTACCTCCCAATCCCAATTTGAGCGAGATGCCCCAGTTACAACACGAATTGCAGTCCTTGATGGATCGCCAAGATTTGTCCGAAACAGAAAAATCGCAAAAGTACGGTCAACTCTTGCAAAGACTGCAACTCTTTCACCAGAAAGCTTTAGACGAAACAGCTTTACCCACTCTGAAAGATTTTAAGACCTTGATGAAAAGTCCAGCACCATCATCATCATCATTACCACCACCAATACCATCCCCAAGGGTCACCAGAGATGCTACCCCACAAAGACCTGAGGAAGAAGAGATGCGCGAAGTGTTTCAAACACCGTCAGCAGCTCCCATTTCGAGTAAGATTGCAGCATCCTTGTTGACCCCGTCCCCCACACCCCAACGAGAAGAAATGAAAGCTTGGGTTAAAAAGATGATGTCCACACCTCCTTCGACAGAAGTGAAAAAGAAAGAAGGGAAACCAGAAGTGAAAAAAGAAAAGAAAACCAAAGCCATTCCATTGCCACCTCCACCACTACCTTCGACTTCTACTCCCGTAGCCCATCGGACACGTAAATCTGTTTCCAAACCACCCTTTCGACCCACCCAAAGTAGCATCACCGAAGAGTGGGTGACTTATTAACACAAAAAATGGAAAAACTCTTAGCCAGCATTTACTACGATCCTTCGCATCCTGCAGGTTACGCAGGAGTTCAAAAATTGTATCGTGCTGCCAAAACTCGACTGAAAAGTCTCCGTTTACCTCAAGTGCAACGATGGTTACAAGAACAAGCTACCTACACTTTACATAAACCCATTCGACGCAAGTTTGCCAGAAGTCGCACCCGAGTGGAAGGCATCGATCATCAATGGCAAGCCGATTTAGCCAATGTCTCTCATTTGGCCAGCTACAATCGTGGCTACAAATATTTGTTTTGTGTCATCGACGTCTTTTCCAAATTTGCCTGGGTCGTGCCCTTGACTTCCAAATCGAGCAGCGAGTTAGTGCGAGCCCTGCAACGGGTGTTGAAACAAAGCGGTCGTCACCCTCTTCGATGGCAAACGGACAAAGGCACCGAATTTCTGAACCAAGCTTTCCAAAAAGAATTAAAGAAACGTGACATTCATTTTTTTACCACCGAGAATCCCGAAACCAAAGCCAGCATCGTGGAACGTTTTCAACGTACTTTGAAAGAACGCATGTGGAAATATTTTACGCATCACCACACTCTGAAGTACATCGACATCTTACCGCACCTGGTGCAAGCGTACAACCAATCTTACCATCGAAGCATCGGACGTGCCCCGCAAGACGTGACTCCCGACAACGAAGTGCTGGTGTTTGAGCGCCTGTTTGGTACGTCCCCGACGAGGGCTGTCCCCGAGAAAAGTGGAGAGTTGACCGTAGGAGATTGGGTGCGCATTGGCAAAACCAAACGCACTTTCGACAAAGGTTACTTACCTAACTGGACGACCGAATTGTTTCGCGTCACTGGACGAGTGCATGGCCGTCATCCTGCCGTCTATAAATTGGAAGACATGAACGGAGAAGTGCTCAAAGGAACGTTTTATTTGCCCGAGTTACAACGTGTCACCAAAAAAGAAGACGACGTGTACGACATCGAAAGCATTCTCGAACGCAGAACCCGTAAAGTGGGCAAACGACGTGTCAAAGAAGTCAAAGTACGTTGGAAAGGATATCCACCCAGTTTCGATTCTTGGATCGACGCTTCGCAAGTCATCGACTATAAAAAGAAGAAGTGACCATCATGCCCTTTCACACAGCAGACGCAGCTACGTCGACCACTCCTTCTTCCCCTAGTTCTTCTGTGCAAGATTTACAAAAACAACCCTTGTGGGTGTGGTGTGGAGAACGTGTGCCTAAAACGCAAATCGTCTTTTTCTGCCAAATCTTCGTGGTGTATTGTGTCATCGGGGCAGCCATTGCCAATTTGAGTTTGCAACAAGGAGACAAACAATTGTGGACCATTTTATTGAGCAGTTGCATCGGTTACCTGCTTCCCAATCCCTCCCTGAAATTCTCCTCGAACGGGAACGTTGTGTCCAGTGCCAGTGCCAGTCACCACTCCAACCACAATCAGAACCCCATTTTGGGCGCAGACACGCCTCTGACATCCACTAACCCCTCGGACAGCCACAGAACTCTAGAATTATGAGTCACCAAAACCAATTTTACTTAACCTTACCCAGTGACAGTTCCATGGAGGTGTTTCCCCACAACACGTTGTGCTGTTACACGGCCAAATTACCTCAGGCCATCCCCTTAGATCACGAAGCCGATTGGGAAGTGGCTTTAGTAGAAATGATTCACCCGACCCAAGTCCTCAATGTCCTTCCCAATGAAAATAAATTTGATGTGGAAGTTCATGACGAGCAAATGCAACAGTGGATGGATAGCAATGTCAAATATGACAAGAAAACCCGTACACAAAAGTACACCACCTATCACTTGTTCATTCCCCCAGGCTATTATTTTAGTGGTCAACATTTGGTCAGCACCATAGCCTCCAGGTTTAATGTCGTGTTTCTGAAAGCTTTGGAGCATGTCGACAAAAGTGTCACCATGGAGTACCACAAAGCAGCTCGTCGCTTCTTGATGAAATTTGAACGAAGTAAAATCATGTCCATTTTATTTTGTCCTGAATTGTTTGACATGTTGGGCGGAGACATGGACATGAGAAAGGCCATGTTCAAGAAAAACGAATTACCCATCGTTTACGACAACGAGTCTTTTAGCAAGTTATTTCGTTCCCCGGTAGAACTGAACCAAGGACTGAATTTGATGTTCGTGTATTCCGATGTGGTGGAGTACAACGTGGTGGGACACACCTCCGTGCCGTTACTGCGTGTCATTCCTTTCAAAGTGGATTCTGCCACGAACGCTGACGAGGAAGGTGGAAACACTTACCACGTCCACCGCGAATTTGTCCATCCTCACTATTTGCCTGTCAGTAAGTCGTATTTGGACACGGTCAACATTGCTATAAAAGGAGATCTGGGACAAAATATTCCATTCACCAAAGGAAAAGTCACGGTGAAACTCCATTTTCGAAAACGGTTTTCTCACGACTCGTAAGTAAGTCATGTATCCAGTGTACCGAGGGGTTGCACGACAGCGAGGACACGGATTAGGAGACATGTTAAAATCAGCCTTTCGTTCGGTGGCCCCGGTGTTGAAACCGATGGTGACACGCGGATTGCACGCCTTGAAAGATGCGGCACTGACGCAAGGCAAAGAATTTCTCCAAAATGTCATCATAGACAAACAAAACCCTAAAGAAGCCTTGATGAGGGCAGGCAAAAATGTCTTGCTGCAAACGGGTAAAGACATTTTAGGCCGACGAGACACACCTATAAATGCCCTGCACGCTACCGAATCAGGCATTCAGCAAGGACAAGGTAGAAAGAGACGACGACGAAGAAAACACCCTTTCACCAGACTTCAAGCGAGAAAGGCCAAGAAAAGAAGAACCGTTCGAGACTTAGACGTTTTCGATTATTGAGACACAGAACAAAAAAATGATGCACCGAGAGTCTTGCGCTTGTTCCAAGACGGAACTGGATCTGTTTGCCATGCCCCCCACCATGATGACCATGCAAGAATCTCAGTGGGTGGAATTTCACCCCGTCTCCTCATTGACCGATTCCGCTCCCATCGAGTTTGAAATCAAAGGACAGCCCGAAGATTACATCGATCTGAATAGCAGTTACTTGTACCTGAAAGTCAAAGTTGTAGATAAGACAGGAGGTGATATAGACACTGAAGCAGTAGCTCCCGTCAACAATTTCATGCATTCCTTGTTCAGTGGAGTGGACTTGTACTTGAACAACAAACTGGTCAGCAGCAGCATGGATACTTACCCTTATCGAGCCTACCTGGAAAATCTCTTGACGTACGGAATAGATGCCAAGAACACTCATCTCAATGCCTGTGTGGTATGGGAAGCTGACGATGAAGATCAGTTTGAATTATTTGAAATTGATACAACCAAAGAACACAATGGGGGATTTGTAGAACGAAGAGACAGAATCAAAGGAGATAACAAAAGTTTAGAACTGATGGATCGTTTGCATTTGGACATGTGGTTGCAAGAGAAATATTTGCTGAACGGGGTGAATGTTCGCCTGAGACTGAATCGGAGCAGTACCGCTTTCCATTTATTGGCTAATGCTGACGAGTACAAAACCAAAATCCAAGAAGCCAGACTCTACGTGCGACGTGTGGAAGTGCTACCTAAAGTAGGTAACGACATCAGTCAGACGTTGAGCAGAACGACCGCCAAGTATCCGATCCGACGTGTGGAAGTGAAAACCTTCACCATTCCCAAGGGACAGCGATCCATGATCGAAGATCATTTGTTCCAAGGACAGCTACCCAAACGTTTGATCGTTGGTATCGTCGAGAATGAAGCCTTCAACGGAACTATCACTAAAAATCCTTTCTACTTTAAACACTTTGACGTGTCTAAGATTGAAGTCAGTCGCGATGGCAAGACCTTGTGTACCCGACCTTTCGAACCTGACTTTAAAAAGAAGAATTACTTGAGGTCGTACTTGTCCCTGTACGAAGCCACCGGACAGTTAGGAACCAACACCAGTCACGGCATTACGTACGAGGATTATGCAGGAGGCTACGCTTTGTGGGCTTTCGATTTCACTCCAGACCAAGGCAGCGACGAGGGACATTTCCACCCTATAAAATCCGGCCAGATTCGTGTGGAAATTCAGTTTGCAATCAAAGACCCCGGTGCTGATGATAATCCAACGTTGAACGTCATCCTGTATGCAGAATTCGATAATACCATAGAAATCAACAGTTTGAGAGAAGTCATTCTAGATTACTAGAAGCCATGGAAGACTGTTATCCCTCTTTACCTAGTGAAGAAACTTTGGACATGGAATGTGAGGAGACCGTGGAAGGAGAATCCCAAGACAAAGACGAAGAAATTGTCATGATGAAGTCGAGATGACCAGAACAAGAAGCCCATTTAGTCTCCTGTTTTGCCAAACACTTGGTCGACAAAATGACGGAATTGATCAAGAAAAATTGCTATGGATGTCAAAACGATCATCCCAGTCAAATTCAACACGATAAATGCCTGATGTTGAGTCAAGAAGAAAAATTGGACGAGTATCTGGACGAAGCTTGGAGTCTCATCTCAAACAAAGACGTGTTGCACCAGTGGTATAAAGACTTGCGTGAACATTCTTGTCCACCATTAACCACTCAAGAGATCCATCGTATCGAAGCTCTCCTGAATCAGAGTGAGGAAACAGAACGAATAACCGTTTATTCGTCAGACATTTTCAAGCAAAAAGTCAGGATCGAATTGACGACTTATTATTACCTGTGAAGAAGAAGAAAAAAACAACACAGAAAACAATGGATACCTGGGAACTTTATTACCTTTTGAACCACAGTTCGTATACAGCTTCTTGGAATCCTGTCGTCTGTGCTAAAGATGAACTCCCTCATCGCAAACCTAAAGACCATCAAGCTTACGTGATCAACACGGACGAGAGTCATCTCCCAGGAACCCACTGGGTAGCCGTCTACTTTCCTCAAGAAGGATGTGTGGAATATTTCGATTCGTACGGATTGCCCCCTTTGGAAGACGATATCATTGACTTTATGAGAAGAAATGCTCAAACCACCCGATTCAATAACGTGAAATTACAAGGCACAGATTCCTTGGTGTGTGGACAGTACTGTGTGCATTTTCTGCATCATCGCAGCCTGGGCTATTCCTTAGAACATTTAGTGACTCATTTCGATCCTCGTTCTTCTGCTAGAAACGATGTGAAAGTAGATCGATGGTTTTGTGACCATTATGCTTATCTTTTGTCTCAAGCTAGGAAACGTAGTGTCCATCAATGGCCTAATGATTTCCAACAGTGGAAATCACAATTTCATTCACAACGTTGTCAACCCTGTTCTAAGTAGATTGTATTTGATAAGATTGTTAGATGTTATAGTGTTGGATTATTGTTAAAAATGTTAGAGTTGTTGTTTAGTGTTAAGTGATTTTTGAATAAAAAATGTTGTGTTTTAAAAAAATGCTTTTGTCTTTTGTTTAGCTATAAGAATGTTGGATTGATGCTCTTTGATTTCTTACTATCCCTCTCATGACACTCACTAAACGTTGCGACTCGAAAACCGTGTGGGGGATGTTTTCCTTCACGTCCGCGCTTTGACTTTAAGAACCGGTTTGTTCCCAGTCTAACCATCCATTGTCGACTCATCCTCTTAAGAAGATGTGCTCCAAACTAGCTAAACTCAACGAAGCCTACGTGAATTTGCATAGGGTCAGACACAGTCTGATACCGAAGCCAGAAGAAATAGAGAATGTGAGAATGTTAAAAATCACTGAAGACCTGATAGAAGAGCTCTTCAGAGAAGAAATGAACAGGGAAAAAGAAGAATGGACAGAGAAGTACAGACTTCAAAAACAGCAGCAACAGCAGCAGCAACAACAGCAGCAGCAACCTGAAGCTGACAGAGGCTTTGTCGATTGTCGTATCGACACTAAAGAGTTCTTCTTCTCTTTCCGAAGAAGCAGACCTATCGCCAGAAAGTCTATCCTCAGAGGACATCGCATTCTTAGAAACTAAAAAGAATGCCATAGCAAACAAAAAAAACAGCCCTTTTCAGGGCTACCCAATACTCTAGAAAAGAAATAACGATCCATTTGCCAATGTGTGTAGGTAGAGTAGTGTGAAAATAAACACTGACTCTTTTCAAAAAATGTGAGGGTATGTGTTTGTGTATAGGATTGTGTGTTTGTGTGTTAGTAAATGATCAAGTAGGTTGGTGTGGATAGTAGATTAAAATGATATCTTTTCTTAGTGTTTGAGGTGTATATTTGGGGTTAGATTGGATTGCTTTGAGTATGTGGATAGTCTATTGAAGTGATTTATAAAAAATTTATAATAGTGATGGGTAGCATAAAAAAGTGAGTGAGTGTTTCTTTTAGGTCCGCGCGTTGTTGTTGTTTTTTTTGGTCATGATCTAGGTAAGATGAATTTTATGTTTTTAGGGGATGTTTTCCATCACGTCCGCGCTTTCAGTATAAATTGAAACCCGTTCGGCAGTCCAGCTACCCTTGTTGATTGATCAACACCAAAAAAATGAACACGAGACTTGAGAAACTGTTGGAGCTTCATGTGCATCTGGAATATGCCAGGCGCATATTAAATGAACTGGCCGCGGAAGCCATTGTCGAGGAGGGAAGGATAAGAGAGGAGGAAAGAAGAAACAAAGAAGAGGAGGAGAGAAGATATAAAGAAGAAGAAGAAAGAAGATATAAAGAGGAAAGAAGAAACAAAGAAGAGGAGGAGGAGGAAAAGGAGAGAAGAAAAAATTTCAAAATCCCAGAGAGCGAAAATTGGGATTCTGAAGCGACATATCCTGCCTCTGCTCTCTCCCCCCAAAAGGTAAAAAGTAACTGGGGGATAAGATGCGTATGTGGCGCCAGGCCTGGAAGGTGCCACCATTAACCAGGTGCCCATGAAGTTCCAAACAAAACAGCCCTTTTCAGGGCTACCCAATACTCTAGAAAAGATATAACTATTAATTTGCCAATGTGTGTAGGTAGAGTAGTGTGTATATAAACACTAATTCTTTTCTAAAAAAATGTGAGGGTATGTGTTTGTGTGTTTGTGTTTGTAAGAGTAAAGGTATGTTTGTGCGAATAGTAGATTATGGGTTTCTTTATTGTTTCTTAGCAAATGTGAAGAGTATAGTTTGGGTTATATTATATGAAATGAAAAAGTAGGGGATGTTTTCCTTCACGTCCGCGCGTTGTTAGGTCATGATCTAGGTAAGATCCATTTTATGTTTTTAAGGGGATGTTTTCCTTCACGTACGCGCTTTAAGTATAAGAACCCACAGTATTCGTCGTTCAAACCATTCTGCAAAGAATAAAAAGAAGATGGCGTCAAACCAAATGGACAAAATACAAACCTTGCAAGACGTTTTAGACAACTTAGGAATAATGGAACAGATGCTAATAAGACTCGTTGAAGACCATTATTCCTATAGTCCCCATCGTGTGAAGATGGAAATTAATAACGTAAGGAAAGCAAAGGACAAGATTAGTGGTGTCATGAAAGAGATCAAGGAGGAGAAGGAGGATGAAGAGGAAAGAATAAGAATACGCAAATGGAACGAAAAAATTGAAAAAGAAGAAGAAAATGAAAAGAGGAAGAAAGAAGAGGAGGAAGAGAAGAAGAAAGAAGAGGAGGAGAAGAAAAAAAAGAAAGAGAAGAAGAGTGTAGGAGATAAAATAAGAACTTGGTGGAGGAAAAGAAGAAATTAGAAGAAGAAGAAGAAAACCCAAAGGCCCTTTTCAGGGCCAGCCATATATCTCGAAAAGAGATAGCCTTACCATTGCCTACCCCTTTTTTTATTTAGTTTTTTTTTTTAAAAAAAATAGAGACCCTCCCTGTTTCAATTTTACATAGACCCAATACAGACCCAGGGTTTTTTTTGTCCATGTTAAATTTACATAGACCCTATATCGACCCAGGGTGATTAATGTTAAATTTACATAGACCCTATACAGACCCAGGTTAAGTCTGTAATGCTAATTCCCATAGACCCTATATCGACCCACGATTTTTCTCCATGTTAAATTTACATAGACCCTATATCGACCCAGGGGTGTTTTTAATGCTAATTCCCATAGACCCTATAGTGCCCCACTTCACTACTATTATTTCCTTCAAACAAAAATATAATATCCAACCTAAATACATGTCAGATTTTGTTTCCTTTGGGGATCGAACAATATTCCCATCCTCTTTTATGTCAGATATCGTCTATTGAAATTCATCATAACTAAGCTATGGTTATTTCGCAACCTAATACACGCTCACAACCCTATTAACGTTAATTTACTGGCCTTGTACTAGAACATGACATAATTAGCTTCCGTAGATAAACCATCCCAACCCGCTGTAGGTTATAAATTACCAGCTGAACTATGCATGTCGTCACACATTACTCGTGCTCATACCCTCTAGTCTCGGTTGAAAAAGAATTCAAAAATTAATTGCACAACGAATTAATGGACTTTACTCCGTGTGCTAACTACGTTATTTTCCTAATCAGCGATTCATTGAAATACATTTCCACAGATAGGAAAGTCAATTCTCAGCATACACGATGCAAATCATTTAAGTCAGATAATATACTTCTCACCAGAAATGCACGAAACTTTTATGTTACATGATTTCTATTACATACAAAACAACCAAAATCAGAACTGATTTATACAATACATGAGTTATATAATATTTGAGACAAAATGCATGAAAGTAATTACTTCTGAGCTCAATGAAAAATTGATGTATGAATTTAAATTAAAGACATTCAACAAATAATTACAAACTTAAATCTATGGACATTAATTGTATTCAGCTGAGAATAACCCTCTGCTTTATTCGAGACTCACACCTTTTCTGTGATGTCGAATCTCTCTTCTTTCGTGTCCCTCGCTTTCCCACGCACACCCTTTAGTACAGTTAAACGAGAAATACTTATTGTTTCCCAGAGTTAAAATTCTGGCTGTCCTCAGAACTTAGATTCACTAATTTTGCGAGGTGAATTTCTTAAAAGCTTGAATTCCGTCTAGGAACACACATGCGTTCGTTTAGTTTAGCCAATCAGTATTACTTTCTTTACCCGCCAACAATTGTGTCACTCCAATCGATGTCAGACTAATTCTCTCTACTCCGCCTTTATCAATAGGTGTTCTGGAAAATATCATTTTGTGGCACCTGTTTCAAATGGTCCAAGCCATCTTAAAAATATTCCTGGTTTGTTTCAACTGATGTCATTTTTCGCTATTGGCCTTGCGTTAACACTGGCATGTTGCATGTCTCTGACCGTTATCGAACAGACCCTAATTAAAATTTAGTTCTAGCCCCAAGTAAAGCATATTCCATCCTTCGCATTCAACAATTTATGGTGAGTCTAACCCATACGTCAAACCTAATGGTTACATGTCACGCTGTCCCCAAGAAAATGTACTGTGAAATTATCTCTAAATTTTTTTCCACCATTACAGTTATGTAGTCAAAAGACTAATGAAAGAGTTTGTACGAATATAAATTAATACAGGAATTAATATATTTAATGTTATATCTTGAATCTGATGCGCATGTGATTTTAAATTAATAAATTGGTTTATTTTGAAGGCCCGGTAGTGATTTGTACATTTGCATTGTACTACCTTGCATGTAAAAAGCCTGGTGCCGGATTAAGCTAGGAGCCCAAGAGGCACGTGCCCCCTCCCCCCGTTACCGTGGATAATATTGCGTGTATTTAAGTAAAGCATAAATAGGTATAAACCGTCTAATGCTTAGCCTAAATGTGCCGTAGTGGTTTGTACATTTGCATTGTACTACCTTGAATGTGGAAAACCCAGTGCGGGATTAAGCTGGAAGATCAAGAAGCACTTGCCCCTCACCCCGTTACTGTGGATAATATTGCGTATAGTTAAGTAAACCATAAAAAGGTCTAAACCGTCAGTACTTGGCCCTAATATATCTATAATAATTAAATAGACAGCTTTCAGGTGTATCTGTGGATCTATATTTTAATTTACCCCCACCCACCCCAAACAAACACGCTCAAGTGCACTGTCCTACACTACCCCTTGCCCCCAACCCCAAACCTTCATCTGCCCCTGAAAGAAAAAAAAAACATCGGGATAATGTCATTTATATGCATGCTTTTCAGAATATAAATCAATCTTCTAACAGGATGTATCCAAAATAATTTTAATATTCATTAAAGTCACGTTATTTTTGGGACGATCTGCTCTGGTAAAGTTAAATTATTTTATCATGTATATCCTGTTTTGCCGAGGAAATGACTATAACTGCTCAATTTTTGTTTGTGTTTGTGCACTTAACTACTTACACTGATGAATAATTTATATTTTTAACTTACCAATGCATGTTACATTTTTAATACTTGTATGTTATCTTAAAAGTATTGTTGAAAACAATATAAATATTATACAAATTATACAAATTGATTGAGTCAACCTTGGCAAGAAATTCCGATTTCAAATTGATGTTTACTAATTATTTTAATTGATGATTACTAGTTTTTTAATTGACGAATACTAATTATTTTAATAAATATTTTCGCCTGACAGGACTACCACGTGACACTTTTAATACTTCAGATGATAGAAACGCAAATTTAATTTGTTAATTCTAATATTATAACACCATGTCTAATATAATAACACCATGTGTAAATAACAACACCGCGTCTAATGTAAAAACACCATGTTTAATGTAATAACACCATATCTAATATAACAACACCATGTCTAATGTAAAAACACTATGTCCAATAAAATAACACCATGTCTAATATAATAACACCATGTCTAATATAACAACACCATGTCTAATATAATAACACCATGTCTAATATAACAACACCATGTCTAATATAATAACAACATGTCTAATATCACAACATCATGTCAAATATAATAACACCATGCCTAATATAACAGGTTTTAATAATAACACCATGTTGTTATAATAACACCATGTCTAATGTTATAACACCATATCTAATATCACAACACCATGTCAAATATAATAACACGATGTTTAATATAACAACACCATTTCTAATAGCACAACACCATGTCAAATATAATAACACGATGTTTAATATAACAACACCATGTCTAATAGCACAACACCATGTCTAATATAATAACACCATGTCTAATATAACAACACCATGTCTAATATAACAACACCATGTCTAATATGATAACACCATGTTGATATAATAACACCATGTCTAATGTTATAACACCATGTCTAATATAATAACACGATGTTTAATATAACAACACCATGTCTAATAGCACAACACCATGTCTAATATAACAACACCATGTCTAATATGATAACACCATGTTGATATAATAACACCATGTCTAATGTCACAACACCATATATAATATAATAACACCATATATAATATAATAACACCATGTCTAATATAACAACACGATGTTTAATATAATAACACCATGTCTAATATAACAACACCATGTCTAATATAACAACACCATAACTAATATAATAACACCATGTCTAATATAATAACACCATGTCTAATATAACAACACCATGTCTAATATAATAACACAATGTCTAATATAACAACACATGTCTAATATAATATCACCATGACTAATATAACAACACCATGTCTAATATAATGTCACCATGAATATTATAACATCATGTCTAATATGATAACACCATGTCTATTATATTAACACCATGTCTAATATAACAACACCATATTTACTCGTTTTTTTATTATTTATATAAGGGAGTAATGTAGCAATACTCCAAGCACTGGTCTAATGAGAATTTCTCTTATTAATATAATTATTATTATACGAGGATGTATATTAAAATCCCTATGGTTGACGAATTTAGGGACATTGATTACTACAAATATTACTGCAAATATTGACACCCTAGCGCTAAACAAACAATTTCAATAAATCACTCCATACTGGGTTTCTGCCTGGTATCGAACCTATGACCTCTTTATGCGAGATAAGACAACTATCGCCTGCCTGCACGTTCCAGTGCCCATACTACCACGGCCACCTCCACATCACCAAAAATGATGTTTTGGTATCCGTTCATGTACAGTACTAGAACGTGCAGACAATTTCAATAGTTCGCTCCATACTGGGTTTCTGCTTGGTATCAAACATAGGACCTCTTTATGCGTTCACCCTATTTACTCGGGGGTTGTTAATATTTATGTGTATATCCCTAATATATATGGTTTAATTTTGGCTTGCAGCGCAAACATCTCCACTGGCGATATTTTTCTCACTGATATATTACAATATCTCACCATGCTGTGAGTGTGTGTGTGTGTGTGTGTGTGTGTGTGTGTGTGTGTGTGTGTGTGCGCGTGTGAGAGAGAGAGAGAGAGAGAGAGAATTGGCTTAGGTGATGCAATCTTAGTGAAAAGTAAAGCCTCTTTTCAGACCCAATTTAAACAGCAAGAGCTTGAAGAACCGTCGAATTTTGTTAACTATATATATATATATATATATATATATATATATATATATATATATATATATATATATATATATATATATATATATATATATATATATATATATATGCTCTTATTATTTAAAATGTAGAGAATGCTATCCCAGCAATTAGCGTCATCTGGCTTGTTCGATAAATTTCCTTTGTTCTTGGTTAATTTTGAATAATGGTATGAATTTCAACAAATTCGCTCTTTGAACCGTTCTGACGGTCATCTGACGACGGGTCAAGTCCCAAGCAGCTGGAAGATAAAAGGGATCTGACCCGAGAGCCCTGATGGGACTAACTTAGTGACAGTGGATTTGTTTGTTCCCTTCTTAGGTTTCATAGCCCGAAGACATTATTCATAGACTTGCTAGAAAAATGCATTAGATATTAACAATGAAAATTTGATAGGAATCGTCGCTTTGTACAGATGGATTCTGAAGATGGTATTCACAGCCCATTAAAGAAAGGATAAAGTTTATATGTTATATTTGCTGTTATTGAGTTGCATGGAGCGATTAATCCCCTGAACATATATATATATACATATCATGCTCTATCATTCGTTGGGCAAGCGGATTTTTCAGTCGCTTTCTGCATCGGGAAAGTTTAGGTTTCCTTCCTTGCTGCAAATGCAATTTGACAGGCAGCCTAGAGTCACGTCATTGAGAATTAAGCTGAACATGTGTAAGTTTTAATTACTTTAGATGGTGCATGATTAGATAACACCTTAAGCAATGTGTAATTCTACTCTAACCAGAATTTATTGTCGTACGTGTAATTGAAGACTCAGATAAATAATGTTGAATAAAATTATATTTGTAAATTATTATATTGACATGCCTTGACTTTCAGAATGACCTTTCCAATGTTTTTGGTGCCAAAAGGATTTTTTCCTGCTATTATTGCAGATTTTTAATTCTGCTCAAGCAGTTTTCTTATCTCTGTTTTGGTCATCGTTGTCGTTGTTGGTTTTGCATTCATCCAAATTATCAAAGTGAATCGGATGACAGGTTCCCTCAGAGGTTCATGGAGGATGTATCGTGGAATGAAGATAAGTTAAAAAATATTTTGTATTCATCAATTGAGAGTACATGTCAAAAGTATGAATCCTTGAGAGGGTGGTCACATTATTAGAGTTGTCCTTTGTTTTATTCTAAGCAGTATTTTTCGCAAGATTATTAATACAACAGTATCGAAGTCATACTTACTTTCACATTGTGCGTCTAAATATGTTTTCATCACAGCTGAATATGGCACAAAAATTCTGAAATTCTAGTAACTACATTTTATTAAAAAAATAAATATTTAACACTTTATAAAAACGGTACATGGCCAAAGGAACGGGTGCCATAGATTCCATGTGCATGTTAACTTTATCAATTTCTTGTTGATACTTTGAATCACTTTCACGTGGAAATAATTAAGACAATCTATATATGTCTTTATTTCCACCTTTCTCTCTATATCGTGTTCACACACACACACACACACACACACAAACGTGCGCGCGCGCGTGGGTACAAATAGCTGATAATTTTCTACGTTAAAATTAATAATGTCCAATAAATTCCTTAATTAAAAACTATTGTTTTGCAGGAGGGAAGAGGAAAGTCGTGAAGACTTTATTTCATGACTTGTATAGAACAAAAGCTATTCATGGGTATTGGAATGTATTGCATTTTGCCCCTGTTTCTTTCCATTTAAGCATTTCACATCTTTACCTCTACCACTTAACGGATCCGTACTGTCAAACATGTATACAATGCCATAAACGAGAATTTGGTTTTGTTCTGTAGTATTTAACGCCATTTTTCAGCGCATGATAGGCTATACATGACGGTCAGTATAATTGGTGGAGGAAGAACCTGGGAAGATTCTGGGTAGAACCACCGACCCACGGGAAGACACTGTTAAACTTTCTCACATGCTCATGTTGGTGGAGCCAATACTCGAATACACTCTAAGAGAAATGTGAGTGATCTGTGTAGGCGATATCCTTAGACCACTTAGCCCCGCCATCAATGAGAGATGTGTCAACTACAAGATCGTTAATTCCATACTTCTTGCATATTTACAGATTTTTCATCGTATGTGGTCCACGATGCCCGTCTCATGCATGCTATGAGATCTGTTGTACCGTGTGACTTTCTCGCATATTTTCTCCTTTGCATATTAATAGTGTGATGTAATTTTCGTATAAAGTTATGATCACAAAAATGAGCATCCCCAGTCCCATGGATGTTAATTTGCCATTATTTTCCCACAACTCCATAGATAGCAATTTTGTAGAACGATCTTAGTTTTATGGCAGAGCAGAATATATGTAGTTTACAAATTTTAGTAACGTTTTCATGTAGGCCTATTTCTTCTTTATTTCTTCCATTTATTTCATTATTTTTATTATTTTTGTATATTTTTTTATAGATTCCACCCGTCATTCAAACATTTAGTCCACAGTCAAAAGTGTTCTCTTGCCTTTTTTTGTTTTTGTTTAGTACTTTTGCGAATCAAGTTGTTTCTTCCAGGAGTATATGTGTATGTTATTTGTGAAGAGATGGAACACTTAACATTAGTTTAAAAAGAAAACAAATATTTAGCAGTGCTTAATATATTTCAACATTTGCTTTATGTTCTTGCCCTGGATTAAACTTCACGCCATTTTGTTTTAGCTTTCGGTCTACTGGTTGAGGAAGAACTTCGGTAAACCACAGTAAGAATCACAGACCCAGAGGAAGCTACATTCTCGCATAACAACATTGACCAAGCCTGAGATTTGAACACATCTGAACACACGCGGAGTGAGGTGAGATGTCTGTGATTAGCAACGACGAGCAATTTAGACCCTTCGGCCACCGGGGTCCCTTCATTTACTCTGCATTTGCTAAATCAATAAATAAACACATTCGATAACAAATGACATCTCTTGGTTTCTGAATTAGCCTAGAGAAATATTAACATATTCAAGTTTGACGTAGTTTGCAGTCACTGGATTCTTATCAGATTTTGCCAACAGCAAATTAAGTTTTCCTCATTGATAATAATCATGTATATTAATCCCATAGAAACAGTACTCTGTCTGTTACTTTTTATGCACGCCATTATTCAAATTTACAGATGTTATCAATCATTGGTCGACTGTAAATTCTATCAAGTATTATTCTTTACCAGTTAGGTTACTGGGCTCAAATTTTCTGTCTTTTTATTTAAGCGGCCGTTCCACGGGATGATAGTTTATTATTTGAATGACACGTAAAAGATAAAATTTCTGATTTTCATGCATGTTTTGGGTAGATCAGAATTTCTTTTTAGAAATGCAGAATTATTAATGCACTTAGTTCCTAATTTCATTGCAGACGACACGTCTACACAAAATGTATCCCGTTAAGACTAATAATAATAATAACAAGAACAACAACAATACTACTACTACTAATAATAATAATAATAAAATTAATAATAATAATAATAATAATAATAATAATAATAATAATAATACACTTTCTTTAACGAGTACAGGAAAGTGTGAATCAGATAGTTTTATTCCAAATCCCCAAAATAGCCAAATAATTAAATTATATTTTAATGAACATAAAACAATTTCTAGCTTTCCAGGGCAATTATTGCGACTAGCAAAAGGCGCAGGAAAAAAAATGCACGCAATATGCTAGAATCTACAGGGAAACATCCAGATGCCTGATTTATACCACGCATATTCAAACTCATTCAGATACATATATCAAATGCTCCTTTATTCAGTTGCAAATTTTATTTCTTAATGAAAACACAATTTTCTAGACTTTAGGAATCAATAATTATTTTTATAGAACAAATGTGCATTATCATAAAGGGACGCACTATGTAGGTAACTGGGACGATATAGGTTACTAGCACGATATTCCTAAGTACAAGCATGTTTGAGATGATAGATTTCCTCTCCAAGACAACTTTGCCGAAAATTGTTTTAACTATGTATTGAGATTGATCAAATTGTATGCATCTTATGTTAGCATGAAAATCCTACATATGAAATTGTTAGAGAAATATACGTTCTGCACTCGCTTATAAATCGCGCCAAACTCTAAACTGCGCAAACCCAGATCTGTCATCGCATGATGCTCCAGCAGACCTGGGTCTTTGCAGTTTGTTTGGAGTAATCAGCAGAACAAACAACAATGACGCTGATCTGCTGGCGCATGATGCGACGCCAGATCAGGATCTGTGTTGTTTGCAATTGGATTCCATTAATACGCGAGTTAAGACGGTAATCTCAACATACATCGGTGGTCATGTTGTAGATATCCTTTGTTTCGGATGATTTACAAACGTGTCGAGGAATGCCGGTTTACTGTTTGCAAAACGATGCTTAAAAGAACAATTATATTGTCCTTATCACAAATTTAAATTATATATATATATATAAGCTAAAACAAAACAAGTAACAACCAATCAAATAGGGCAAAGTTCATGTTTCTCTCTATATCCGTCACACACGTTAAAAATCTGGTCAGCTACCATTTGTGTCCCAGCGTAGATGTTTCCCATCACGTATTCATTCGTAAATCTGCTGTTATGTCCATTGTGCTAGGTACACTTATCGGTAAGCAGATCAAGTGCAGTCATTGTCTTCTTCCCATGGAGGTACAACCTATGCCATATGAATAGTCACTTTTCCATCGGTGATGTCAAATTTTTCTCTCATCGTTTGAATGTCTTCTATAGCCCTCAAAATTCTGGAAGAAGTTAGATTTGCAGGTGTGCTAAACCCGAGACATACAGGATAGTTCAAACTGTCGTGATACATAGATAGGCTCAAACGAACTCGATCTTTGACTTGGCAATGACATTTGAGTTCCTCTAACAGTGAGTCAAGTAGGTTTCCCCAAGAAAGAGTATTTAACAGAACCTTCCCGTTACTTCCAGATGACTCACTACAAAACCAAATACATGAAACACGTGGACGTCGTTCGTGAGGATTTGATCCTGGTCAATTTCGAAGAAGAATAGGACTTGCCGACGAATTTGGAAATGTCATCATTGCAGCTTTTTCTTATAAATGAACATTAAATGTAAATACGTTGCATATGAAGTGATTTTAGAAAGGAGTGAACTTTAGTTTTAAACAGTAGTTTACTAGAACCAAGAACTAAATAACTCGTAAATAGGTTTGTTTCATGTTCAAATGTTTATGTATTAAATGTATAGTGCTTAGACCAAAGGACAGGCCAGAGAGCCCATGCATATATTTTAATAAATGTTCTGAACCCATACAATAGACTTTTCTTTTCGAGCCTCTATTCTATCTGTGAGTCTTTCTTTAGAACATTTCTGTCCTCTTTTCTGTGTGTTTGGATGTGTATTTGTTTGTTTCTGTATGTCTATGTTTGTCCCTATTAACCATTTGTCCCTACAAATACATTTCACCCTATAAAACGTTTTGACCCTATGAACCCCATGACGTCACCCAGTGTTCAATTCCCATTGACCTCCAGGTGACATTCCCATGTTAAATTCCCATTGATGCCCAAGTGCAAACCCCATATTTTAACGTTAAGTCCCATTGACGCTAAAGTCCCAACTATTACTACTAACATAACCTTTTGTTGGCCCTGTATATTACCACGTTTGTGTTGAGATGACGTACATCAATACCTCAAACATACTGTAATAAATTTAGAGTATGTGCATTTGGTTATAGTGCCCCGTTTAAAGGAATTCTTAAATTTTTGTGATTACTTGCTTAGTTATTGGAACTTGGTCCTGTGGAAATATTCCTTAGTCCGAAATAATTAGCCAATTACTAGTAGCAAACGTCACGGAGTGGAGTGTAAGTGAGTTTTCATGACGCCATGGTTTGCTTTTAGTGAATTAATGTCAGAGGGCATGGGTGTCCCTGTAGTACCATAGTGCCTATTAAAATCTACCGGTGTGCGTTGGTTATGTGACTCCAGTTGCAGCATTTATGATTGGAGACTAGTAAATTAAACAATGGAAAAAAAAATGAGAAGGGACTGTTCCGTCGTCAGCAGGTACCGTTTATGTCGTCATGGTGGCAAATGGATACAGTTTTACGGGCAAAATGTGGCTCGAAACCACGAATTGACTGGCCTAAGGTGGCGCTGTGCAAAAAAATAGTTCCCTGTGTTAGGGGAGAGTTATATAGTTTTACGGCGTGAACTGCTGACGGTACGGAATGTTGATGAAGAGAAACCATGCAGATGTGCGGTTGATGGACAATGGGAAAGTTGTGAGATATAGGGTCTTGCATTGATTAGAGTAAAATTATTTACAGAATGGACACGTTTGGATTTTTAATTTACAACAGAAGTTGTATAGAACTCTTTGGAATTAGGGGAAACGTATGACTTCTAGCGGAATTGCACCAGGGTTTGACACCGCTCAGTGAAGCAATTACCCCTGGCTTGTTCTAATACATACATGCATGCACATACATACATACATACATACATACATACATACATACATACATACATACATACATACATACATACATACAGTGTAATAACTGTGATAGTAATGCCTTTAAATTGTAATAACTGTGATGGTAATGAATTCAAATTGTAATAACTCTGTGATGGTAATGAATTCAAATTATAACAACTTTGTGATGGTAATGAATTCAAATTGTAATAACTCTATGATGGTAATGAACGCAAATTGTAATAATTATGTGATGGTAATGATTTCTAATTGTAATAACCCGGTGATGGCAATGAATTCAAATTGTAATAATTATGTGATGTAATGATTTCTAATTGTAATAATTCGGTGATGGTAATGAATTCAAATTGTAATAATTCTGTGATGTAATGAATTCTAATTGTAATAAACTGGTGATGGTAATGAATTCAAAAGCCGTTTACGAGTCCTTTCAGTATGTCAATCTTCATAGTTAGCCTGACTCATTATATTTATGTTTAATAAATTTGTATCTTTGGTAGACATTATCCTCTGCATGATCAATATGAATATGGCGTGATATTTGCCAATACATGCAACTTCTCTATTTGCTGTTGTCCCAATTTCACATGTAATTCTGTTAATCTCTCTTTCTCTCTCTCTCTGTGATATTTTAATATTTTAATTTCCTTCACTGCAATAACAATCTTGTTTCTTTAAAATAATATCTACATCACCTTTTCTCTGTTGCATTTATAACGTTTAACAAACGATTTCGCTTCTTGTGCTTTTTCATTTCAATTACTATCTGTCACGTGCTGATTCTTCAAAATCAGTAAATCTACACACTATGAAAGGTTTACAGAATTTTACTACATTCAGATAAAGTAAAACTTCTGAGATCTTCTGATTTGGTTTAACGTGTGCCAGTTCTTTGCGATTGCAAGTTTTCTGGGTGTTAACATTATACATGGTAACGATTTTGTCCAGGAAAAAAATTAAGTTGATTGCGTAATTGCATGAAGCGACTTTCCGTTGGGACAATATCTAGCTTTCTTTTGAAGAAAGTGGCTCGAAGTCAAAATGTATGCATTACTGCATTGCAATTTATTTGGATTTCATTTTGTCTTTTATTGTATTCGTATTCGTTTTGACCCTATTGTATTAGCTAACACCGTGTGTTTTTCAGCATTTGTTTAAGATGTATTTTGAATCAACTTAATCTTTTACATCACATCTCTCTTAATTTCTTCTATTGTGTCATTTATTAGCCTTTCTCGCCCAGTACGTTGAAAGTCACGTGTTTCACCATTCAGACTGCAACATGGGTGGCAGGATTATATCAAAACTAGGACAACAGACATAATTGTCTTTTCGTTAAATGCAACACAATTTTCCGTCTCTCTAATGGAAATCAACCTCAAACGTTCGATTTTAACAACATAATAAAAGATATGTGAAAATTTGTTCAATTTTTAGTTGTTGAGCTTAATTCATCGCTAGCCTAATACAGTCCCATATCTTTTGGCTTCTACCGCAGTAGCTAAGTACTGTCATTCCAATTAAGCATGAAAGCACTAATTACTCTTCTAGGACATGGCCTACACTGTAGTATCATTGTCTCGTTTTTAAAGTTTACCATTTCGCCTGTGTACGTCTGATGGTTTTTGATGCACTTTTTCTCCTCTGTAATGAACACAAGTTCATATGAAGTACACACGTTAAGTCATTTTAATGCACTAATTTGTATGTTCAGCATTTGTTAAATTCTAGAAACTCGTTCCTTTTAAAACTGATTCTTTTAATGCTCTAAAATACTTCTGTGTAACGTGCATCCTCCATCTCAGGAGGAGAGGTTGTACGTTTGAACTTCGTATCCACAAACTGGTGTCTTTCACACATTTATTTTAACGGCATATTTTCTGCTGCATCCCTAATGCTAAACGATTCATCAGATGCTCTCCCTTTAACAACTACACCATCTACGAGTATTTTCTTTTACAATCTTGTCAGCTTTATACATGTCATCTTGTTTGTGGTATATAGATAAAATACGTTCGTAAAACATGCCTGTACATCTTCTCTCACCACATCTTCCAGCTTGTAAAACTACCGTTTCACCCTAATTAACTTCGCTGCTTTGAAAACATTTCCTCGTTGAAGTTAGGAAACTTTGTATTTTTTAAATTACTTTTGAAATTCTGACACATGAAATTTAAATTTGGGCGTTCTAAATGAATCAGTTGTCAATTGTCAAAATAGACTGAGCCATAAATTTGATTTTTTATTTTATTCCTTTCTTGCTTCATTTGGAGTCTTGCCTATTGATTTGTAATGCGTGTTGGTGTACTTATCAATTAATGGTAGTGAAATGTCTACCCAATCCTACCAATTAACTAATCCTACATTCTAAATCTTCATAATTTCTGTAAAACCTTTTCTCTACCTACACTTTGTTATATGAGCGAGTCAAACAGTATTGAATGTTTTGTTTTTCCTTAAATTCATTTTCCTTATATCTCGTTTTTTTCAGCATATTATCTGTCCAGGTTTTCTCCATTTGAATAATTCTTTGAAAGCACATTGTATGTTATTTCCGTTTGTTTTCACTTTTCAGCTACGAGTATGTGTAAAAAAAATACATATCAATGTCAAAACAAATCTGTATCCATTGATGTCTTTTTCACAGGCTTGCATATCAACTATACCTTTCTACCCTTGGGCGTCAACATGAAGAAACTCTTTTGATGGATCAGCTTTGCTTGCTTGCTTGTGTAATGAGTAGGTGGGTTGTTCAAGTAACCGTTACTTAAACTGAATGTATTTTACTTATTTCCTTTTTAACTTTTTTTTTCAAGCGACTGAGTGGTGTTTTTGTAGAAATCACAGACCATCCAGGATCATAGTAAAGGTTTTGTTAAATCCTGTTCTTTGTCTGGCTATGCAGTCTATCACACATTTAAAACAGTATGGACACACAAAGATAATACTCTATGTTTGATAAATTATCTTTATATGTAATCGGCACGTCAACATAGCCGCTTACAATGTGTCATTTTATTGTCAACAATATGTAATATATTTGTTCATCTCTTTTCAAAAAATAATTTCTGGTACATACAAATTGGGACATTCATATGGTTGAACCAAAACTGCTTTTTCACATACGAAGACATCATGTATTGTTTTAAATTGAATTTCATTTTCCATCAACACTATGTCTGGTTTTGTTTAATCATTGCAGACTGACTTTGGCAAGTTTGCAAGATCCTCAAGTCGTACTATAATTTTATATGTATCTGTATACTTATTTACCAATACTAAACATGTCATTTATTTTACCATCATTCCGACTGTTCCGGTGGCCAAAGTGGTTAGCGTCCGCCTCGGATGCAGGAGTTCGCGGGTTCGAACACTGGCCGAATCATACCAAAGACTTATTAAAAAATTGTACTAGCAGCTACCTCGCTTGGCGCTCAGCATTATGAGGTTAGTGTTAGGTCTGGTGTCAGGATAATGTGACTGGGTGGGACATGATGCTAAAAGTCTGCAGCATGATGTCCCAGTGCTAGACATCACTATAAACTGGCACACTGTAGACATCATAGTGATATGACTAAAAAATTGTTCAAGCTACATTAAAAATCCAAAATCACACACACTGATCTTCATACCACACTGTTTTAGCCACATTACTTTTGAAGCTGTTTCTGCTTACTTCACCGTTATCATTATGAAATGTAACCTGTAACTCTGCATCTTTTCTAAAACAGGATATTTTGTTTTGTTTGCAACATTTCCATTCTCTAGTTTTGAACAAACTTCCAATGGAAAACAAAATACAGATTATCACTCGAAACCAACGTTGTTACTTTAATGTTAAAATCATGCAATATTTCTAACAAGAGACCCAGGTGGGTCCGTCAATGCTGTCTTACATGACTGATCAGTTTGCCATTTCACTAAGCAGGCTTATATAGCAGTGTAAAAACATATCCGATGCAAATTATCTTCAAGTATATCATGTTGATTTGACCTATTTTACTATACGCTAATAAAAATTCTTTCTACAGATAATTTAATAAGCGTAGTCTCTTGCTCATAACTAGAAGTCACCCACAATCATGATGATAATGGATCCCAAAATGTAGCTTCAAGAGTGGTAACAAAAGGTCATTCAGATGCAAGATCATATTACTATTATTATGTGTAAATAATTATATATATATATATATATATATATATATATATATATATATATATATATATATATATATATATATATATATATATATAAAGAATACAAATCATATGGCATATAACAATCCTTTCAAAAGCACTGGATCCAGCAAGGGATCACGTGTATCAGGGATTGATTAAGATAAATGCAATAAACTGACAATGAACAGAGTGAAACTAGTATCTAACTAGCCTGAGCGCTTTCAACTCTTTAATGAGTCATTTCAAAGGCAAATACAAAACATAGACAAGACAAACAAATAAAACAGAAAAACGGCTGTGTTTGCAAACTTTACATGTCTATTTTTAGAGGAATTAAACCTTTTAACTTTGTTATGTTTTAAACTAGTTTGTTTCAGCTTGTTGCTGATACTGGAAAATATTTGTATTGACCTAGAAACAGATGAGCCATAATGACATCTCTTAATTTATGTAAGCGCAAATTATATCCCTGATATTTCATTGTTATAGTAGTCATAGGCTATTAACCAAATTAAGAGAATTATATATATATATATATATATATATATATATATATATATATATATATATATATATATATATATATATATATATATATATATATATATATATATATATATATATATATATATATATATATATATATATATATATTTGATAGTGTAGAATTTTTGTAGCAATTAAATTAATATTAGTATTACTGCATATGATAGTGGGATAAAGACCCTGCTTGTAATGAACAGTGTTAATTTAACAATGTAGTAATGCACTGGAATACCCTAAGCAGCAGGGGGGGCGAATCCGACATTTTGTCCAATCGTTATTTTGCTTAATTATTACTTTCTGCACTCAGCGGATCCGGTGTAGTCAGCGCCTGGTAAAAAAAAAACGACGACGGTCCATCCTACACGACGGTGACGTCATTTGGTTTAATACACTTTTCTGCGCGCCGATCCCAGCGTCGTCAGCGTCCGGTAAACACAGCGACGACCGCGTCGATGTCATTGCCCCCCCCCTGCTGCTAAGAAGTTATTTACAATGAAAATTATTTACAACTAACCGAATATTTGGTCAAGTCCGATACGATATCGTGTCCGAGGATCATGTAAATTTATCGTTACAAATCCATGTGGGGTCGACTGAGCATGACTAAAAAAGTTTCGAAAACCATTAAAGTCCATGTCACCGCCGCACCATGTCTGCCAAATATTTCGTAGTGTGTGTGTATCAACGCCGTTGAATACAGCAAGAATATTACAGTTGTCTCTGATTACTTTTGGAATCTGAGTGTATCGTTGAGTGACATATATCACGTCGGTGTTTTTATGCCTGCCTCTGGAAAATATCCTAGCTGGGTTTTTTTGATTGTCTAACATAACATCATCGTACACGACTAGATTGTTAACGTCGCCATCAATATCATCAATGCCTGGTGCATCATTGATATCTGTAATAAACTCAATAACATTTTTTTCAGCGATCGCTGATGCATTCTCGTTAAAATCTTTCAACACCTCGTAGCATCGTTGATCATCTACGCTAGGGGCGATTAAATACAATTTATCCCACTTCATCCATCTCATTATTAAATTAAGTAATAATTGCGTCTTGCCGGATCCAGATGGTCCGATGATAATCATCCGGATCGAGTTTGGTAACGCTGCAACATGCTTAACTGGTTCTCTCGTTTTAGTCGCCGAAAAATCAATTATATTCATATCTCTATACATAAATTATGGATCTATATTGTGTGAAGTGTAGAGTGCGTACTGGCACAAATGATATGACAACCGTTACAACAAGAAATAACAGATCGGCGCTTACTGGTAAGTGTGTACAATGCGGTACAAAGAAATTTAGATTTATTTCTGCTAGACCCGGGGATGCTTTAAAAAAAAGCGAGGAGGTGATATTGCAGCCAAGTTATCAAAACTCCCCGGAACACCGTGGGCAAAGTATCCAGGAGAAAAGCACCTCCCAGGATATAGCTACTGTGGCCCCGGAACACGATTAGATATCAGACTCGATGATCAAAATCAGCCCAAACCCGGTGAGTATCCAATAAACGTTATCGATAAGGCGTGTCATGCTCATGATGTTGCTTACTACAAAAGTAGCGATCTGCAACAGCGTCATATCGCGGATGTAAAATTAATTCACGCGTTAAATGCTATTCCTGATAAATCATTCAAAGAAAAATTGGCTTCATGGTTGGTAAAATCGGCTATGAAAGGTAAATTAATGATTGGAAGCGGAGCTTCTCGCGCTGGTAATTGAAAACGCTAGCGTTTATAATAACAACATGGAATCCATCTATTATTCTCCGAGAGGATACTGGAAGGGGAAGGCCGCAATTGGTAAACTAGCAAGCGCTGCAAAGGTAACAAAGGCCACTGCGGCTAATTGGTTATCCAAACAGGCTATATGGCAAATCTATCTACCACCGCCTAAACAAATCAACTTCTCGCGCTTTGATGTCAGCGTACCTAATGAAGTTCATCAGGCTGATATACTATTTCTGCCGCATGACAACGGTTACAAATACGCGCTAACCGTAGTTGATGTTGCGAGTCGATACAAACAAGCGGAGCCGTTAAAAACAAAGTCAGCAACTGAAGTAGCCGATGCGTTTGAGCGGATTTATCGAAGGGGTCCTCTGCGCTGGCCAAATCTATTACAAGTTGATCCTGGCAATGAATTTCGCGGCGCTGTTTTATCAACGCTGAAACATCATAGCGTCGCGATACGACGAGGTCATACTGCGCTACATCGTGATCAGGCAATTGTTGAACGATTCAATCGGACTCTTGCTGAACGGTTATTTGGATATCAATACGCGAAGGAATTCATCCAAGAAAAACGATCTCGTGAATGGGTTAAAAGGTTGCCAGGCGTAATTGCAGCGTTAAATAACGAGATTACCCGAGCAATCAACATGAAGCCCAGCGACGCGATTAAAAAAAAGTATATACCCGGAAGATCAAAAATAGATAGCGTTTCCAAGCCGATTCTCGGCGATGTCACTGTTAGATATCTGTATGAACCAGGAGAGCTTGAAGGCGGTAAAAAAAGAGCTACTGATCCTATTTGGAGTGTTACCACACATAACATATCAACGATAACACGATCAACTGGTAGACCACCGATCTATAGACTGGATTCAACTGCCCCACAGCGGGGGTTTACACGCGAGCAACTACAAGTGATACCTGACGATACTCAATTGCCCCCACGTGGCCTTAACTAGCGCCGTTGCGTCTATTGCACTCAAGACAAGTTAACCTCACATTGTTTTTGACATGACCGAGACTGTTATCGATCCTGTCCACGGTAAATTGGCGAGCGTCTTTATCCGAATAACGCCAGCGCATTACACAATTGCAACTCGCGCAGTGATTATTCTGTTGTTGTCGTAACGCAATTATTAATTCGGCATCAATATCAAAACGCCGCTGTTTTTTTTTATCCTGTTGGCGGTAACCCGAGAGTTTTCTATCAATGACGCTAGCATCAATAATGTCATCGTTGTCACTGGCTTCGTCAATAACAATTCTTCGAAGCTGATTTATCCTCCGTACTCGGGACATTGCAAGATAGACTAGATTTGACCATTCGATGCGATTATCAACCATCCAAACAATTGTATCCGTGATAGTCAATCCCTGCGAGGAATGTATTGTCGTTGCGTATCCTAGCGTCCACGGGGATTTATCAGCACGTAGCGCGTCCTCGACGACGCTGATATCAACGAGCACAATATCATTCAGCACAAGAATTTGTTTTTTTGTCCCTGACGCTGTCGGGCCCGGGATTTCAACTTCAATGTTCTGCCGCCGTGTGTCCGCGGGTCTATAACATAACGGCACTGGGCGCGTTGGAAACTTTTCCTTATGCAACGCAAACAACTTCCGCTGAAGTGTGTCTCTGACTATCTTTCTACTCGCTACAATCAAATCGTTTGGTCTCCATGTTTCCCAAAATTCATTTAACGGCGTTTCCGGAATCACCTCGCGGATTATTTCACATTGAACTCTATCCGGCTGTAATCTGATTAATTTTTTAACCTCGCGCAGTTGTTCATCAAGTGCTCGGTAATCAGTATCGGTTTCTTCATAATAGTCCACAAAACCCTTTAACCAATCATGTGGACCCTCGCCGACAAATGGTGGTGGTTGGCCATGGTCGCCACACATGATTACCGCTGTATTCGCGCGCAGCAACCATTCAAGAAACATTTGTAAAACATCTAACGAAACAGTACATATCTCATCCCAGATGATAACCTCAGGAATAAATTTTTCACCCATTCGATCAGGAGTCCACTCACCGCCGCTGTATCGAAAAAAGCTGTGATAAGTAACTGCGTCAACATTTCGTTGTTTTATCTCTCGCGCTAGTCTATGGGTCGGTGTAAGCACGATTATACTTGCCCGCGTTCGAAATAATTCAATTGCCCGAGTCGTCTTTCCTGACCCGCCACAACCGCTTAAATAAACTGTTTTATATCTGCAAATTGGATCAGAACACGGTGGTGCATTAGACCATTCTGATAAATTATTACCGCGTAAGTAATTATTTTCAACGGTGACATTTGCTGACGTGGAATAATCGCGTCGTATTTCATTTTTAATTCTCCATATACCCCAACTCTCGTCCGGACTAGTAAACTCGGCTAAGTTTCCCTTGTACTTTACGTCTATATAAAATGAATCAACGGCTACTCTAACCGCGGTGTCGGGAAATCTATTTATCATCGAGAATAAATTGATAGCGGCGTAACCCAGCATAGACGCCCTCAAATGTGGATATGCCGGGCTGTCTCCATTGCTGTAGGTAACAACTGTACCCAACTTTGTTCCATTGGACAAGAAAGCTGTTTTGCAGTTCACGTATCTATTTTTTGCCACTGCGTCCTTGATTACGAAATCATATTCTGCGTCATCTATAATCAGCCGTGAGCAATATCGTTTGTAGTCGCAGTTTTTTCCACCTTGTGTGAACTTACCAATTATCCTTCTACCGAGATCTTTTGCCTCGCAGTTTCGTTGGTTGAATATCTTTTTGGACCATTCGATGATATATTCCTCGTCGGCATCAATGTGTTTTCTGGATTCGTCAATTATGCTATCTAGACGCTCTGGTTCTGGTAACCAGACTTCAGTCTGCGCCCGGTATGATATAATCGCGTCACTGACAATCAACGAAACTAGCATGCTACAATCAATCATATACCGTAGCAGCGCTATTGGCAGCCACTTCTTTTCAGCCATGTGTCTACCGATCCAAATATAACAACAGCGATGAAGTCCTGCCGCGAATTCAAATGATACTATGCGAGCGAATCCGGTTAAATCAAAATCAGGCAGTGGTCCATTAATAGCAACACGAGTCATTTCATGTCTGGGGTGTCCAAATCGTTTGAAGTACACAGCGGCGGATTCATACCCGAGAAAACTCGCTGGATAACAGGCAACCATATCAACGGAAATCATAGCGTCGCGGTTGTATTCAGTGTTCCATAGTCCACCGTGATAATATTCCAAACAACTGGATTGTACATCCGGTAGAAATTCCTTGCGCGTTGGTCTCCACGCATTTTTCTATGCTGCAACATGAGCCGCAACCGATGGAATCGTAAAACAATTTGTTAGCAGTTGTTCATCATGCTCTTCAAATTCCATGGCGGTTTTTTTCATCTTGTTGTGAAACGCTTCAGTGCGATATAATTCACCGTTTGGTCTTACAAACTGATCAAAGGTATCCATGTCGTTTTTAGCGCTGCGAAGTAACCACACTGATACAGGGTCGTTTTTACACAAGCAGGCAATAGCATCAAATAGTTTCCTCTCCGCGAGAAAACCATCCTCTCCCAGGAATTCCCCGGGGATATACTTTACTGTTCTATCCCGTGGAAATATTGTGACCGCGGGCGTCCACGCGTGTTCGTTATGATCAATAATTTTGATTGGGGCTCCATTTGATTTATACTTTGATTCATATAATACTTCACCGGTTATCGTTGTAACGGTTATTGGAAATCTCAGCGACGTTTCTAATTTCGCTATGTCGCTGATGGTTGCTCCTCGCTCGCGCACTGTCTCCTCCCATTGGTTTATTTTACTACGTCGTAAATCAGTCAGTTTATTTCCTCGACACGCATTTGTAAAATGCTCTATTACTCGTTCTGCTACACAATTTATCCCCGTTGACTGTTTCATCGGCGCTAGTTTTCCGATATCAGGTTTCTTATTTAACGGGTATATTCCATAGACAACTGCTGTTTCAGGATACGCTCGTTCATAGTATGGTCTGTCAACTCCGGTTAACAGCCCTGGCTTGGAGTCGCGGCTAACAATGACTGTTTTCTTGTCGCTGAGAACTGGTTCAAATTTATCACGTATGATCCAATTGCCTGATTCCACCCGGACAATAAATTTTACTCTGAAGAAATACTTGCTGGAGCCAAGTTGTGATATTATCGTTGCCGCGCGGTTGTCGTTCATGGTAGCATCAACAACACCATCAATTCGAAATGTTGACCAACTATGAGATGCACCATCGCGCTTGAATTCATTGATACAATCGCGTATTTTATTTAACAGGGTTCTATCGTTTATTAACGCTTTTGGTGCGTCCTTGAGGGCTCTATCGAGATTGAACTTAATATTTTTCCAGGGCTTAATTGCTGCTAATCTCTCGAACTCCTCCATATAATTAAAACAAGTATTTAAATGAAAGAATATAGTATAATGAATCACTGCAAATGGTTGATGATTGGGTCGACAACCCCGTGCAATAAATCATGTAGAGGTGAATTCTGCGGGTATCATTTACAAAGCGTTCGTAATGGTTCTCTTGGCCCCCTACCGTGCTTGGTTTGCCACGTTGGTGTAAGAGGAAAATCGCAATTATGTATCAATTGTGGCGGAAAGCGATACAGAGAGTTAAAACGCTATTATGATAAACGAATAAAAAACGCCGTCATTGACCCCACCGCAGACTTCGTCATCAAAACTCCTCAGGACTACATTGCAAGGTTTATAATTAAACCAAATAATGAATTAGACAAGTAGTATTATTATACAAATGAACCAAGAATTTCAGCCGCATCCCGTGCTTGTTAATTACGAGGCATCTCGCGACGGCGTTGTTAGAAATTGTAGACTGAAGAAGCCGGTTGGTACCGTAAATAATCGCGGATATTTGATGTTTACTGCGGGAGGAAAAAGCTATTATGTTCACAGGATTGTATTTGAAGTATTTAACGGATTAATCGAGAATGGGGTTGTGATTGATCATATTAATAATAATAAGACTGATAATTCTCTTATAAACTTGCAAGCTATCTCGCAAAGTCAGAATACCAAAAAAGGCGGAACCGGTAAATACTCAAAAAAAGCAAAACCCGTAAAGTCATTTGATACAATAACGCACGAAGAAAAAACTTTTCAGTCGATGAATGAAGCCAGTAGATATTTTGATATTTGTGTGCCCGCAGTACAATTTGTTGCAGAAGGAATACAAAATTCAGCGATCTCAAAAAGGACGGGTCACAGAATTCGATTTTCATATGTAACAGAAATCAGCGAGTGACAAGGTCACCGTGACGAAGTCGCCATGACGAAGTCGCCATGACGAAATACTAAACACACCTCGGGATTGATACGCGGGGTTCATTTTGTAAAATAATTTTTTTTTGATATTAGAAATAAGATGTTTTATAAGAATATGAATATCGAAGACATCAATAATATATTAACCGAGATTTTAAAATTAAAAAATCAAGGAATTGAATTATCTGATAAGCTTGATAACCAAAAAATATTGTCCGATTATGAAATTATTAATGAGCAATCAAAGAAAGGTCGATATACCTTGCCACGCGAGTATTCTTTTATAAAGCGATTACAATATACGATCAATGAAAACTTGTATGGCAATGACGTAAATGCATTTATTGGACTATTTACTGCCGTTGAGACAGTACGAAAAAAACTCGGACAGGCTTTTGAACGACGTCGAGAAATCTCTAATAAAATTAAAAACATTAGAAGGATTATAGACGAAAACTCCGTGGAGCCCCTGGGATATATCCCCCCGCCACACTCGGCGGGAAATTAGAAACTACGGAGCAATTGCAATAATGGTAGGCGAATCACTTACTACTCGGCTAGCCAGAGAGCGGCTAGTAGCGCTTAAAAAGTTCATACCGTTACGAGACAGGGTCCGAAAACAACTTCAAACGCGGCAACAACTACAGACTGATTTTGCTGTTGGAAGCGAACAACTCTTTGCTCCGGTAACTAAAGCGACCAAAGATGTTACGGCGGCAACTGTGCCCGTCCTCGGTGCGCTTGAAAAGATAGCGGCTCAGACCGAGCAAACAAAAAAGTCTCTGGAAACACTCCCTGCGAAAATAGCGGTTGCTACAACACGGAGGCCGCCACCACTCGCTATAACGGACTCACAAGAACCTTATGTTACAATGGCCGATGAAGAAGAACTAGGTGCTACCGCAAGAGAACCAGAAGAAGAAATACCGGAAGAAATACCGGAAGGAATACAGGAAAAAAAAGAAAGAGGGGAGAATATACCCCGTAATGTGCTTAAAAAGGACACAATAGATCAAATTAGAGCCTTCGACAGCGATGAAGAATTAGTTAATTTTACTGTTACAAATTTTGCTAAGGGCACACGAGATAAAAAGCATATCAATAGCGGTTACGAGAAAAATATAAAGACGTTAAAGGATTGGACAAGAATAGTGTATTTAGCAGGTAGATATAAAGATGCATTACCACATCGTGGTGATCCCAATTACGACGCATTCCACAAGGAAGTTGAAAGTAAAAAATCAAAACACGGAAAAGGATACTCTGTTGGTAAAGACGTTGCTTGTCCTGGTAGTGTTCTCAGTGATATATCACGGCTAGAAATACTAATCGGAGGAAAACGAGCCGGAAATAACTCTCCGGAAATAATCAATGAGGCCGCTGATATTTGCAGGTGGTTATTTGCCGGTGGTATCATGGACATTAATGCATATCGAACGCTCATAGACGAGTTAGTGGATGATTAAAAAAATTATAAAATTGTCGTTTTTTGTCAGTTTTTGGTCGTTTTTTGTCAGTTTTTGGTCGTTTTTTGGTCGTTTTTGGTCGTTTTTTGTCGTTTTTGGTTAGTTTTTACGGGTGAAAACCCCAGGAAATCATTTAGAGAAAATCGATGTTTTTTACCAAAAACCGGCAAAAACCAACCAAAAACGACAAAAAATCGACAAAAAACGACAAAAATTGACAAAAATTGACAAAAAACGCGGATTTTTACCGCCGATGAAAACCCCAGGAAATCATTTAGAGAAAATCGATGTTTTTGACAAAATTTATGATTCGGTGGTGGGAAGGGGGGTGATCAACCACTAATTGGAAAACACTGGTGTTTTTTATAATAAAGATGATTATACACTACAACCATGATAAACCAGTCAGCGTCTACGTGGTAAACTCACGATTGCCCGTATACCGCGCGTGGTACGGAGACGGTCTCGGTAGCACCATTGCGGGGTTATTTACAAGAATGGCTCCAAAAGTGGCGCCGTTAGCCAAACAATTAGGAATGAAGGCTATTGATGTTATTCGTGATAAGGGAATCAGCGCTATTGGAGATGTCGCCGGAAGGGCGTTTTCTGCAGCAAAGGACAAACTAATGTCGTTGGTGAGAAAAAGAAAACAGAAACCACCGGTGATGCCATCAACGACAGTGATGCCTGCAAATGTCAGTAAAGTAATAAATAACGCCGTGGAAGAAAAACTAGAGTCGTTGGCGGCTCAGTCATCCACCGATGCAACAACCAACGCGCTCATGAACGCGATAGCGGGAAGTGGCCTACGACGAAAACGACGTTGATGAATTAAACATCAACATGATAAATAATAAAATGTTTGCGCAAACCGCTGATCCCGCGTTTGATATGGACGCCCCAGTGCGCAGGGATGATTCTGTCCGTGATTATCAATATTATTCTTATCATGCAATGCAACCGAATCTACGATCGCGAATTGAACTTCAAGTCCAAGATACCAGTAAATATTTTTTGCCGTGTGAAGCGTTTATCGAAATTGAGGGAGAACTTGTAACAAATGCTGCCGATAATGCACCATACCCAAATGACGGTCGTACTCGAGTTGGCTTCGTCAACAACGGTATCATGGCGTTATTTGAGAGCGCCAGATATCTTATTGACGGACGAGAAATTGAATCAATAGAAAACGATGTTGATATTGCAACAACGATAATCGGGCTAGCGAGATACTCAGATGATTATACAAGATCGGCGGGCCCATCTATGATGTTCGCGAAGGATACCACTGATAACGCTGATCATATTCAGTACATTAATGTGCTGACACCACAAGATACTTCAGTTGCTAATCAAGCTGAAGCAGCCAACCCAGACCGCAGAGCAAGACCAGGCGCTGAATTTACTGTTATAAAAAGTACTAACGATAATTTTAATCTAGGGTTTGCAACACGATTAGGGATGTTGCAAGGACAACGCCGACAGTTTTCATGCGCGATTCCACTCCATCACATATTCGGATTTTGCAGAAATGTTAGAACAGTTATCTATGGGGCTAAGCACACAATCGCTCTAACGCGAAGGGGTGATGATAACAGTGCAATATGGCATGCTGCTGGTGTCGCTGCCGGTAAAGTCGTTTTAACTAAAATAGCATTGTGGATGCCGGTGTTAACTCCATCAGTTACCACGGAAGCACGATTGTTATCATTTATGGAACAGGGGGGAAAATCGTTGTTGAGTTGGCTAGCGGTAACAACTGATGCTAAAGAGGATAATGTCGGCGATACATTTACATGGCACCTGGCATCAAAACAGGGTGTTTCAGCCCCGCGTCATATATTTGTTGCGTTACAGAATAGGGAACGATTAGGTTCCCAAGAACGCAGCCATATGATATTTGATCGATTAGGAGTCAGGGAGGTTTCGCTGAGAATAAACGGACAACAGGAACCATCCGAGGATATACAGCTTAATTACGACAACAACCATATTGCTCGCGTGTATCATCGGATGCTGTCATATATGGGTCGTGATCAAAACGTCGACACCGGTTTGCAAATATCACAACTTGATTTTAAAAACCTGTATCCGATTTATTACTTTTCGTTGGAACATCTTGATTTAACGAGACAGTCCGTCGTTGATATACACTTCCGAGCTCGTATAGACCCGGGTGGTGTTAATTATAGAGCGGTTGCTGTCATTCTCAGCGATAAATCAATGCTGTTGGAAGGCGTTGGTGGACGAATGAGAATCGTTGATGCGCCAGTGGAAAACATGTAATTGAAAACATAAACGCGTTTACAATAAAAATGTCGTATAATGTTGTCGGTGTAGAGTTGACCGATGGTCAAGTCAAGAAATTACGATCAAAGTCGGCTAAACAATGCGGAACCACAATAACGTTAAAGCCGTCACAGATGGCAGGTGGTAATCATAAGATATCGTTGACGGCGCGTCAAATAAAACATTTCAATGATGCGATGAAGAATAAAAAGGGTGTTCAAATAGATTTCTCGGCCGCAGCGATTAAAAACATGGAAAAGACCGGTGGGATATTTCCGTTGTTAGCTGCGATTCCAGCGTTGATTGCCGCGGCGGCCCCAGCAGTGGCGAAGGCGGCGGCGTTGGGGGCCGTTGGTACCGCAGCGGGAATGGCATTGAAGAAGGCAACCGGGAAAGGCTAAAAAAAAAACGACCAGTAGCCGGAAAGGGTCTAAGACTACCGGGAACCCAGTATTCATGGTACTCGGGGAAGGGTCTAAGACTACCGGGAACCGTTTATTAACTCCTATGTCTAATTTTGATTTAATAGATGCCGCAAACGCGTTAGCGATAAAAAACTTCAGAGGTGTTTTTATGAGGGATCAATTACCGACAAAACCAAGGAATATTGAAACCGGTATAATTAACCTCGATAAATCCTCCGGAGCGGGGACTCATTGGGTTGCATACGCAATTGATCCGCGTGCGATCGTCTATTTTGATTCATACGGGTTAGCCCAGCCAAACGAGTTCATGCGGTATATCCGGGCGTGTTCAGCCCCGGTTTTTTATTCCACGCTGCCAACACAACAATTAAGTGACCCACCGATATGCGGCCGTGAGGTATTGAACGTACTCGCGGCGATTTCATCATCGCGGAAACCACCTCATGTGGTTGTAAACGAATACACTAGTGGGGTCGTAGAGGCCCGGCGGGTTAATTAAAAACACTGTTTTTTTTTTACAATAATAATGATTGATATCTGGGGACGACCGGTTTCGGCGCTGAAAAAATCCACGGAAACGCTCGCCACCGATGACATAAAAAAACTAATCGAGGATGAAATCGCTGATACGTTAAATTTAACCAGTGTTGACCCGGGCGAAATAGTTGTATTTCAAGACCGCCAGGGTAAACTGAAATCCAGTAATGTGTCGCTGAATGACGTTTTAATACGACAGCGTGATGCCGCCGAGAACACCATCGCGTTGTATACCGATGACGGACGACTTAAATCAGGTGAATCCATCTTGACGATAAATGGAAAAATAAGTACACTTGGCGACAATTATATAACCATGTCGGATTCGTTAAAAAAATTGTATGATAGACTTAACGCGCAAGCAAATCAGTTCGAGGGGATACAAAAGTCTGTCACCGATATACAACTCACTACTGCTAGTTTTTTTGGAACCCCGACGGTAACCGAACCGAATCTTGTGGGGATAAAAAGTACTATTTCGGAGTTTACAACGCTGTCGGGCCAATTTTACACGTTGCGAAAAAATTTTAACAGGGCTGATAACACCATTGATAAATTCTTTGGTAAAAAAAATACCAGACCGGATGAAATTACAATAACTATAAATGATATCACTGCGTATGGACAGGAAATAGGAACAATCAAAACTGATGTTGCAGCGAACAAGAATAATATAGACGCGCATAAACTGATAATAGAAAAAATCAGCTTTAATGTTGCAACGAACATAAATAATGTAGACGCGCATAAACGGATAATAGAAACAATCAAAACTGATATTGAAGCGAACAAAGGGGGTATAGAAACGCATACACAGGAAATAGAAACAATCAAAGATGATGTTAAAGAGAACAAATTTGCTGTAAACGCGCATGAAGTGCTCATAAAAGCATTCAGCGTTAATATTACAGCGAACAAAAGGAGTATAGACGCGCATACACAGGAAATAGGAACAATCAAAACTGATGTTACAGCGATTAAAGACAGACTACCGGAGGTGACAAAAATAAAAATCCCTCATGAAAACACCATCAACACAGTATACACGATTCGGCATGGATCATTCGTTTGGATTCCTACACAGAATACAGTAAAAATCACCACAACTGTTAAGGGTATTTATCGATTGACACTGGTTTCAATGATGCAGTTTAATATATTATCGTCGAGTTCATCCGGGTTTAACAATACAATATCAACAATTATAGACAAGGACGCAACTGAACAGTTTACAATTTATGCCGTCGATAGACATTTAACCGAGGCAAACATTACATGGTATGTGGAATTTGTAGCGGATCTAAGTATTTAAAAACACTAGCTCTTTTAAAATAAAAATGACCACCAAGGTAATTGAATCAGAGGTATCACCGACGTCACATCAATATCGATTCAATACCGTAAAAGAATTCTCCGCGAATTTGAAAACGCTTTCCGAACAATACCGTGTAAAAATAAAAAAATACCGTCGAAAAATAACCACCATCGACGCGGTCGTGTACTCGGTGTCGGGTATAGTAGCCGGTACCGGTGTTATTTTATCCACGGTGACCATGATGGCCCCGATCGCTGTTCCAATCGCTATCTCCGCGGCGACAACAATTGCTGGAGTCGCCAACGCAATCACTAGAAAGATATCATCGTGTTCTCAGAAAAAACTCAACGAGTATACAGTAAAACATCAAATAGTATCCGACGCGTACTCGAAATTATCCGGGTTTATCTCGTTGGCGATAGATAATTCGTTTATATCCGATGTTGAATTCTCCACGATGGTCCAGTTGTATGACTCCGCGATGTCAAAAATCGAGGATTTTCAACTGGAAGCTGGAAATCACGTGGCTGAAACCACTTCAATGGGCTTAAAACATCCTCCTGAAACCACTTCAATGGGCTTAAAACATCCTCCTGAAAACAAGCAGGTTGTTAATATTCGGTGTTGAAATTAAACACTAGAAACAGCGAATAATAATAATGTCGCTGAACCCCGAAGGGTTGCAATTACTTCAACGGATCGCGGAGAACACCAATCCGGTACAAACAAATATGATATCGATAACATCAACGAAGCCAGAATTCAGTGTAAACTTCCCTTCTCCGATTCCAGTAAAGGAAATAGCGCTGGCAAAATTGCGAGTATATCACAGTTGGCCTAATATCCGAGCGGAAGCATTTAACGGACAACAACCTAATAACTCGCTGGTTTTTGCATGGACAAATAAACCCGATGGGACCCCAGACTGGAAGGAGGTTACAATACCAACTGGGTCATACCAAGTAGAACAAATCAATAAAGAATTTCAACGCAGGATAAAATCGATCACAGGAAAAGAATCAAAAATCGCTATTACGGTTCATGAACCGACGTTATCGTCGACGATTGAAATAAGCACACCGGGGTATATGGTTGATATTTATAACAGTTCAATAAGAACCATACTAGGTTGGCCCGAGAATCCACCTAATGAAATCCCCGCGGATTTGCACACGAATGCGCAATCGTATCATGAAATTAATCCCAGTTATCAAGATAAATTGTCTATTATGAAAAACACGTTATTACCCAGTTGGTTTATATTTCAAAACAGGAATGTCATGCAGTGGTTTTTTCGGTATGACAAAACCCCTGAATCGATCGTCATATTAACAGTTAATTTAGATGATATCGCTAGTGTTTTTACCGAAATTAATCACAATTACCAATTGCAACTAGAACAACTACGGAAAACAAAAGCACGAAAACACGTCGAGGTGTTAAATCAACTTATATCAGACATGGAATATATCAATGAACGAATCGTTAAAATAATATCCGATAACAGCGATGATAATAAACAAAAATTCCTAACCGAGTATAATATCACAGAAGCCGATTTACCCGATTTCAAGTTTCCAGGATACAACGCGCCAGAACTAAGAAAGTCTCTTAATGATTTTCTCGGTCCATCAATTATCCTCAGACACGATAACGGAGATGGTGGTAGGCATATTGCTGCATACAACGTAAATATCGCATCGGTGATAGCAATCAATCTAGTGTGTGATGTTATCGAAGGGAGTTACCAGGTAGATACCAAGCAATCAAATCAAGCTCAACAGGGGTATATCCTTTATTCATTTTCACCAACAGCCCCTCCCGGATTCTTAATCGTTGAGAGCCCAATTAATCCGGTCTATATGCGATGCCATAATCGGTTTTTAACGAGAATTAATTTTAGACTTACCGATCAGTCAAATAACCTAATTGATCTACAAGAGGAGGAGTTAGTGATCACTCTGTTTGTAAGATCATTGTAAATAACCACTTAGCAGCAGGGGGGGAAATGACATCGACGCGGTCGTCGCTGTGTTTACCGGACGCTGACGACGCTGAGATCGGCGCGCAGAAAAGTGTATTAAACCAAATGACGTCACCGTCGTGTAGGATGGACCGTCGTCGTTTTTTTTTTACCAGGCGCTGACTACACCGGATCCGCTGAGTGCAGAAAGTAATAATTAAGCAAAATAACGATTGGACAAAATGTCGGATTCGCCCCCCCCCGCTCCCTACATCTATTTCAGTCAAATTCGTTTGAGCAGTTCCTGAATAGCTGTTTTACAACTGATTTCTGTATAACATCTTTGGTAAACATATTGAACAGTATTTGAGAAGTTACATAAAGCTTTCTGTTTTTGGTAATGGTGGCCATATCTGACAGCGGATTGGCATCATTTGTAAGCAAATGAAAATCCTTCATGTGAAGAACTTTTTCTTCTAATATTTGGTTAAACTTTTATAGAGAGCTTTGAGAAGTCATTTTAAAATTTTTCCATATTTAGAAGTTGAAATTAGCAAAGCTGACAGGAAATGCATGATGAATGCAGGACCACGTACCAAAGGCTCACTTGACCTTATGGTCAGCTAACAAGAAGTCAAAGTGGGTCTTATATCACTCATCTAGCTTAGATCTATCCAACAAAAGAAATAAAGATATATTGTTTTCATTTAATAAAATGTCTCTGTTTTATTTGAAAACTTCAATCTGATTGATTGATTCATAACAAGATACATTTTTAAATATTGCTGTCATTTTATAAGAATCTGTCCTCAAATATTCTAAGCCTCTCATGATACATTCCATTAGATATGTTTGTTTTGACAAGTATTTAACTTTCCAAGATACTTAAATACCTTGAATTAAGGAAATTATAGAAATTTGATTGAAGAAAAATTCTTTAAATCATTCCATTTTAATAGCCAACAAAGTAAATCTTACAACTTCTTAAAATAAAACAAGCTTTTGTACAGCACATCTTTACAAAGGTTTGTTCATGAAACTAGTTCATCAGCTATTCCTAAGAGGTAGATGGTAGCATTTTTTTGTTGGACAGGTGGCACATGTTCCACGAAACACGCTGGACACAGGGCTGTAGCACAAGTAACTATTGTCTTGGGCAGCTAAGCTAATAAAAACTCAACTCCTGTGAATACATCTAACAGATTTATTGGACACACAACTAATCAAAGGACAAATTTAGACACATAATGGTAAATCACACAAAAAAATTAACTGATACTGGTCTTACAGTACATCTACCAATAATTGACTTCAAAGTGACATGGGGTGAACAATTCATATTTTTTGACAGATTTTAAGCAATATTAGTGATGATATTGATACATTACTATTACACAGAAAAGCGGAGTTGTAATTCTTACCCAAGCTGGATGAGGACAGTAAACATACAAGACATATACTACAAAGAACATGTTGATAACAAAAGCAAACAAAGCTTCCAATTATAAAAAAATTCTACAAATTGCATTAATCATTGCCATTGATCATTTGTTGACTTCTGATTTTTTAATCAGGATTTTCTTTTATCTTTTGCAAGAATACAATTTGAAAAAAGGTCTTATGATTTATCCTCTCGTAAAAAGAAATTCACAGATGCATATCATTATAGTTTTCTGTTGCAATTTATTGCAGGATGCCATTAGCTGTGTTACAGCTGATTGCAAGGGAGGTATGAATATACATGTATTAAGACAATGAGAATGTTATTAGCCAACTCCATGAGATGCATGTTGTATACAGATAATCTTTAGCAACCTTATAAATATGTCCTTACTGTCAACATCAATCTTTTGTAAGGTCCAAAGTTTTTAAAATCTTTATATACTGTTGTACTGAAAATACTGTCATCTATATGAATACAGAGCAAAATTTATGCCCCCTCCCAGTTATGCCCAGAATTCCGAAGCTGAACTGCATCTAGAAACTAAAAAAAAGGGGCAGATGATGGAGGATACTCCAAATCAATGAATTTAATAGAAACCAATTTAAATTGTCTTGAAGGACATGCAAGAAAAGAATGCACAATTTTGTTAGGAACTGAGTTCATATATGTGTACACAATGAACTGATTTTGTTAAATTATAAAACAAAGTTCCAGCTATGTTTTAAATACTGGCATTCTTGCATATTGGAAAAATGAATACAGACATTACATCTCATGGGTACATTCACAGTCAATTATCAGTTATCCTTGCTACTTTCTATTTAATTTCAACATGCATTATTATCTAAGTGTTTAATTCAGGTGGTAAAACAACTATACTTCATTAGTTTAAAGCCCCTATATCAACTGTATTTACTTCCTATTACTGCTATCTGCAAATCATAGATATTCATAAAGACCACTTATTAAGGAAAGTCATTGCATAACAAATACCTGCAAAATGAACTAACAATATTTATTATTAAAAGTGTAAACTTGTACAAAAGAGGTGTATGATAATAGAGTAAAATCAGGAAATAAAATGCATCAAATGAAGTTTGATATATCTGCACATAGAACAAAGATTCTAAAATCAAGAGTTTAAAGAGGGCCTTAGATTGCTCACGAGATTCACAGAAGTGATAAATGTGTGCAAAACCAGTTTTATTCTCAGTGATCCATTACCTTTCATTTTTGACCCAAAATCATTAGGTTTCTTTCTTAATACAAGTGCAAGCCATCCAAAACATTTAGTCTAGTCTATGATATATAATTCAAGTCATTGTACAGAAATCATTTTCTTCTCTCAGTCATTGACCTTGACCCCCAAAATCATTACTTTTTTTACCTAATATGCAACATGAATAAACTTTGAGAACTACTTTTATTCCAGAAACACCTTTTCATACCACTGTGACTTTGACCTTTTGACTCTGAAATCAACAGGCTTCTATCTTTCCAAAAGTGCAAGCTATCACACTGTTACTTTGACCCCATAACTGATAAGCTTATTCCTTACCTAAAGTGCAAGCTTTTGACAAAGGTTGGTCCAGAAAGCTATATACAACTACTGTTATTGTTTGGAAGCAATGTTTCTTCTTTCACTTAAAGCAACCTTGACCTTTCACACTTTGAAACAAATATTAATAGGTTTCTTCATTACCAAACGCGCAATCTATACACCAAGTTTGGCAAAGGTATGTGATTTATAACTAAATTAACTGTGCAGGAATCAATTTTGTTCTTTCAACCAGAATGATCTTTTGACCCAAAAGCAATAGGCTTCATCCTTACTCCAAGTGCTTGTTATCCAAAAGCAATAAGTTTCATCCTTACTCCAAGTGCTTATTATCCAAAAGCTATAGGCTTCATCCTTACTCCAAGTGCTTGTTATCCAAAATTAATAGGCTTCATCCTTACTCCAAGTGCTTGTTATCCAAAAGCTATAGGCTTCATCCTTACTCCAAGTGCTTGTTATCCAAAAACATTTTGACCCAAAAGCTATAGGCTTCATCCTTACTCCAAGTGATTGTTATCCAAAAGCAATAGGCTTCATCCTTACTCCAAGTGCTTGTTATCTAAAAACAGTTTGACAAATCAGGTGCTCTAGAATGAAGTTTTTCTTCTGAAGAGGAAAAGCTAATGTACAGATGGATCAATGGTATTACAACATAACAGGCTTTTCTAAAATGGCAGATGTATAAAAAAGTTAGAACTGCCTGATTCCTAAAGAATATCCATAGTTTTTTTAATAAAAAGCTTGAATGTACAACAGTTTAGTTCCCACAAGACAAAACAAGGCACCCATATTCTGGTGAGCCTGCTTTTTTTAAGCTAAGTAAAAAAGTTAACTCTGAAGTTAATCGATGGTGTGGATGGACAGACATGCTCATGGATGCCAAAGTGACTGCTATAATGAACTTCCACCAACTGAGGATCAACAAAATAGTCCATACTGTACTATCTCTGTGCATTTGTATGATTCTGATGTACCAATAACTGTTAAAAACAATGCAAAACAAAGTAATAATTTTAGTCTGACATTTTGTTTTTGAGAAAATTCAGCCATGGATATCAAGTATTAATGAATACAAGGATCATGTGTGCATTGTTTAGATTGCACTGCATAAAGGAGTCATGTCTCAAGATTCTGAATTTGCCAAGTTCATAAAGAAGACTTTATAAAAATCTAGCCTCTCTTAAGAGACATGGCACATAGGATATGTCCATAATCTAAAATGGAAGCATGACATTAACTGTTCCAAGATAAAAAAGAATCCATATCTAAAGATTTCACTGACATCCAATGGTGAGCTTAACATCGACAGATTTTCTGATGATGAAACCGCTCACACTTTAGAATCCAATTTAAAAAAATAATACTGAATATGTAAGAAAGGTATTTTGATATAATTCTGATATTTTGAAACTTCTGAACAAGGTAGATCTGAATGAAAATTTAATTCACAGTAAAATGTTTTTGAAACAATAAAGTAATGGATGGACTTTGGGGCATTTTGATATTGTTAAAAACAGTATTGGATGGACTTTGGGGCTTTTTGATATTGTTAAAAACAGCATTGGAGGGACTTGGAGGCATTTTGATACAATAATAGTATCAGAATGACTTGGAAGCATTTTAATATTGTTAATAGCAGTATTGGAAGGACCTGGGGGCAATCAACAATGCAGCTGCTGATAAAAGTAGTCATTATAAGTAGTTAATTATTGATTTCAGCCTTCTACACTCACATATTATCTTCTCACTCTACCTGACCTATGACCTTTGCTTGATGAATCCTTTATAAACACTATTTACTGACTATTTTTCATATCATGGTAATTAATGACACTTTTAAATTACAGTCATACCAGTGACTTAGCTATTTTAGAACAAACATCCCAAACAGGATGACATTCAAAGTCTGTTGAAGAACATATGAGAATATTTTTAAAATCCATTCTGTCTAGTTATATTTCTCAAACATTAGGGGTGATCTTAAACTGGAGCAATTGATAAAAATGTTAAAGTGTACAATTTTGGACTTCATCAACATTTATCATTCAGTGCTGAGTTCTGTGTATCCTTCCAAAGAGTTCCCTGAAGTCCCTTTTGCTTCTAGACTTTTCAAGAACTCTTTATATTTCTTTTCCTGTGCTTCATATAGCTTGGTCAACTTCTTAGTGGCAGATTTGGCCAGCTCTTTTCCCTCTTTATCATGGGTAGGAATTCCCTGCAACAGAAAAAAATCAGTGAACTGGTCTTGCCTGCTTAATGTGGTGAAGTCACACACAGTACACAGTGATCAAATCTGAATGTGATATGTGTGACAGAGTTGTAGAGTTACTAGGCAGAATCAATAGAAACAGCATTTAATGTTTCTATCTCAAAGTTTAATGTCTCTATCTCAAAGGTTAATTTCTCTACCTCAGAGTCTGATGTCTCTCTCTCAGTTTGATGTCACTATCTCAAAGTTTAATGTCTCTATCTAAAATGAGCATGAGAGTAAAAGTGCATATAACAAAAGTTCCACATCCTGTAAAGATTAAATAGGAACATAGGGAGGTAGGAGGATTTCAATCCAATCCCTGTCCTTAGTCAGGCAAATAGATCTTGACTCCCTATCCCCACAGGAATTATATTATAAAATAGGGAGGGTAGGGATGGGTATGAACCCAATGCCTGTCCTAAGATGAATAATCAAAAGTCAGTGACCATTGTTTGAATCTCTGTGATTGGTGGATGACTGGTGACTAGTCAAAGACCAGTCTGTCAAAAAAGATCTGATGGACAAGACCCCATCAGATTTATCTTATCAAGATGGCTGCTCTTCTCAGGAAGGTGCCAGAGCATTGACCTTGAGAGGAAGCTCCTGATGATTGATCTCCCTTGGGATAGGCCAAGGTATGATCTGTCACTGACAGAATTATAACTACTGTCTGGCATTCATGGCTTTTAGTCTATCTCTGAACCATGGAGGTCAAGGAATGTTACTGTTCCACAAGGGCAGTTGTCTTTCCCAACATGGGATGAGATCCAGACCCACTCTGGGAATGGAGGGTGTTGTCCACGACCCACCCTGAAATACACATATCTACAAGTACACCCATTCACTGAATTTTTGATAATTTTCAGTACCTAACTGACTAAGACAAACCTGTTATAAAAGCAGAGGAGAGATTTGTGTGTGTATATATATATATATATATATATATATATATATATATATATTATATATATATATATACGAGTGAGAGCAACTGTTGCATCAGTTACCTACCTTTTCATCAAACTTGGAATACTTGTCTGTCTCTTTAATGAAGAGCTCTGAAGGTGGTATTCTTTTCTGGGCTTCTTTTTCTGCCTGAAAAATTCAAATGCACACATGTCATGGATATACGTAATATATCTATATGTGAGGTTATTTGGGCAAAAATTAAAAGGGTAATGATCTATCAGAATGACAATAAAACATCAAGGAAACAAGAGGTCCAAGTGAGCCTAATATCACTCACCTAGCTTAACTAATTTAATCTGACTAAGCTGACCAATGTAGTATTGTAAGAACACAATTCTATGTAATCTCTCAACCTTTACTTCATGTCAATTTTACCCTTTTTTGACAATAATGTCATCAAAATACTTTCAAAATAATTCAGTACATAGATCTCAAACTCATCCATTACCTTCATGTAAACCTATTTGAAAAGTTTTATCAAAACTGAATGAGAGGTAAAGTCGTTAGAGAGGTAAAATGTTCAGCCAATCAGATACAACATCACAGATCTTACTTAATTCAGTACCTAAGACTATGATGATACAAGCTTATTTACAGGTTTGAACAAAATCCAATAAAAAGTAAGTTCCCAGAATGGTAGCAAGCTTAATCAATCAGATACAAAATAAATAATAAATGAGCTCAGATCATGCACATAATCAGACTCATCCATATTTTCATGACACAAGACTATTAGCAAGTTTGATACAAATTTGATTAAGAAACACTAGTTTTTTTTACAAGCTCATCCAATCAACTGCAAGATCACCTCATTAATATTCATTATTTCCTTCAAAATTGTACTCATCTAGAATGCTAAGCCAATTTATAAAGTGTTATCAAAACTGTATCAAATATACAGTGTCTAGAGTGGATCATGCTCATTGTAAAAGTTCATCTAGCTCTTAAAAGATACAAGCTTCTAGTGACAATTTCTAAACTAACTAGAAATACTGCCTTCAGAGTGGTAACATGCACATCAAACCAGATTCAAGACCAACTCATTAATATGCATCTTTTCAAGTTTCATTATAAATATGCATCTTTTCAAGTTCCATTATAAATATGCATCTTTTCAAGTTCCATTATAAATATGTATCTTTTCAAGTTCCATTAATAAGCATCTTTTCAAGTTCCATTAATATGCATCTTTTCAAGTTCCATTAATAAGCATCTTTTCAAGTTCTATTACAGATATGCATCTTTTCAAGTTCCACTATAAATATGCATCTTTTCAAGTTCCATTATAAATATGCATCTTTTCAAGTTCCATTAATATGCATCTTTTCAAGCTCCATTAATATGCATCTTTTTAAGTTCTTCTTTTAAATCTAATTTAATTAATACATGTAATATATATATATATATGAAATTTATATTGTACATGTATTATTTACAGGTAAATTGTAAGCAATGCTATAAGCTGATGACTTTAATGATTTCAATCTCATTACCAGCATATCAATCTAATTACCATCATATCCATCTCATTACCAACATATCCATCTCATTACCAACATATCCATCTCATTACCAAAATATCCATCTCATTACCAACATATACATCTCATTACCAACATATCCATCTCATTACCAGCATATCCATCTCATTACCAGCATATCAATCTCATTAACAACATATCAATCTCATTACCAGCAAATCAATCTCATTACCAGCATATCAATCTCATTACCATATTATCAGCATATCAATCTAATTACCAGCATATCAATCTCATTGCCACATTAACAGCATATCAATCTCATTACCAGCATATCAATCTCATTACCAACATATCAATCGCATTACCAGCATATCAAGGGGCCCCGAGTGGCTGAGTGGTCTAAAGCGCTCTTCGTTACGGATCACTGCCATCTCACCTCTGTCTGCGGCGGTTCGAGTCTAAGATTCAGCCAATGTGAGCATGTGAGAAAGCTTGCCAGTAGCTTCTCGTGGGTCAGTGGTTCTTTCAGGGGTTTTCCGGGTTCTTCCTCCACCATTAATACTGGCCGCCATGTATAGCCTATCGTGCTGAAAAATGGCGTTAAACCCCACAACAACAACAACAACCAGCATATCAATCTCATTACCAGCATATACATCTCATTACCAGCATATACATCTCATTACCAGCATATCAGTCTCATTGCCAACATATCAATCTCATTACCAGCATATCAATCTCATTACCAAACATATCAATCTCATTACCAGCATATCAATCTCATTACCAGCATATCAATCTCATTACCAGCATATCCTCTAAATACACCTGATTTTACATTGACACAACATTATTGTTTCCCCAATCTCTCACACACTCACTAATAGCAGTATTTTTAATTGCAGTTAGACTCATAAAATCAAGGCCAAATGTGACAACAACTGTATGTGCTTTTCAAAAGCTAGCACAGCTAGGTTGGGAAGTATTTGTATGTCATGCAGACCTTTTCCACATACAATATCTTCATACTTTGTACATGGTGAGAACTTCATACTTTGTACAGGGTGAGAACTTCATATTTTGTACTGGGTAAGAACTTCATATTTTGTACAGGGTAAGAACTTCATATTTTGTACAGGGTAAAAACTTCATATTTTGTACAGGGTCAGAGCTTCATGTTTTGTACAGGGTCAGAACTTCATATTTTGTACAGGGTCAGAACTTCATATTTTGTACAGGGTCAGAACTTCATATTTTGTACATGTTTTGTACTCAATGACAATGTGACTATCCATTCAGGTGGAGTAGACTTTCAAGACTGCCACCAATGAAAACCATACATAGCTATTGCCATGTATGATAACCCCACATAGCTATTGCCATGTATGATAACCCGACATAGCTATTGCCATGTATGATAACCCGACATAGCTATTGCCATCTATGAAAACCCCACATAGCTATTGCCATGTATGATAACCCGACATAGCTATTGCCATCTATGAAAACCCCACATAGCTATTGCCATGTATGATAACCCGACATAGCTATTGCCATCTATGATAACCCCACATAGCTATTGCCACGTACGATAACCCCACATAGCTATTGCCATCTATGATAACCCCACATAGCTACTGCCATCTATGTTAACCCCACATAGCTACTGCCATCTATGATAACATATATTTGGTGGCCATGTTGGCAGTTAGATTGGAACCATACATTATCCATTCAAGAGAAGCAAAATAGATTTTAAGTTGCATGCCAGAGTGGCCATATTGGCACCATTTTCATTTAGACAGAATAAACATTATAAGAAGAGTTCAATGTAAACCTAACATTCATATGACCATCCATCTAGGAGTAGCACAAACATTAATTTCATGATAATCATCATGGTGGCCATACTAGGGGCACCATTTTCACTTGGGACCAAGCAGACATCACAAGAAGTTATTATGTGAAAACCGTATGTTGATATAACCATCCAAATTAGTGATAGGAAGATTTCAAAAGGCAAACAAATATATAAGACCAACTAGAGGTCATAAGTCTTTCATTGAAAAGCACATGTCAATATGACTGTTTGGGATTTGTAGTGATTACAAGATTTTCAAGATGGCTGCCAGTGTAGCCATAAAGAATATCCAACATGCACCATTTTCATTTAGGACCAACCAGACTTTGGAATGAATGTGCAAAGGTTTGTGGCAATACTCTGAGGAAGTGTAGCAATAAAAACTTGTGCCAATACATGCAGGATGCCAGAAAGGTGGATTCTAAACACAAGATGAAAGGCCACTGGATCAACCCTTCTGGTCAGTGACCTGTGGAGTAAATAATCCCCACAAATTAATGAAATATACAACAAATAATTTACATACTGTGAAAATCTAATCAGGTAATATACATAAAATATAAATAGGCCTACCAAATTCCATATGTCTACAGTTTGTGTAATCATAGAAGCAAGCTTCCCTGTATGAAATGACAGATGGTCAAATTTACAGACGGACAGAATGCCAAGTGTCCTCACTGTTTGGGACATAAAAATAATCTCTCACACATACAGTATCAAGAACTTTGCGATCAAGACAAATTTATATAATGGATCCAGACTGTATCTAGACCATTGCGATGAAGACAAATTTATATAATGGATCCAGACTGTATCTAGACCACTGCGATGAAGACAAATTTATATAATTGGAGCCAGACTGTATCTAGACCATTGCAATGAAGGCAAATTTATATAATGGATCCAGACTGTATCTAGACCATTGCGATGAAGACAAATTTATATAATGGATCCAGACTGTATCTAGACCATTGCGATGAGGACAAATTTATATAATGGATCCAGACTGTATCTAGACCATTGCGATGAAGACAAATTTATATAATTGATCCAGACTGTATCTAGACCATTGCAATGAAGACAAATTTATATAACTGGAGCCAGACTGTACCAAGACCTTTGCAATCAAGACAAATTTACTTAAATGGTACCAGAATGTATCAAGACCTTTGTGATGAAGACAAATTTATATAATGGATCCAGACTGTATCTAGACCATTGCGATGAAGACAAATTTATATAATGGATCCAGACTGTATCTAGGCTATTGCAATGATGACAAATTTATATAATTGGAGCCAGACTGTACCAAGACCTTTGCAATCAAGACAAATTTACTTAAATGGTACCAGACTGTATCAAGACTTTTGCGATGAAGACAAATTTATATAAATGGAGCCACAATGTATCAAGACCTTGCAATGAAGACAAATTTATATAACTGTAACCAGACTGTATCAAGACCTTTACAATGAAGACAAATTTATATAAATGGGGCCACAATGTATCAAGACCTTGCAATGAAGGCAAATTTATATAAATGTAACCAGACTGTATCAAGACCTTGCAATGAAGACAAATTTATATAAATGTAACCAGACTGTATCAAGACCTTGCAATGAAGACAAATTTATATAAATGTAACCAGACTGTATCAAGACCTTTGCGATGAAGACAAATTTATATAAATGGAGCCACAATGTATCAAGACCTTGCAATCAAGACAAATTTACATAAATGTAACCATACTGTAACAAGACCTCTTGGCTGAAGACCAAAAAAGCTGATAAAGGAATATTAAATCATAACTGTACCTTGGCAGATTCCTGTTCTTTCTTTCTTCTTTCTTTTTCTAGTCTTTTCAATTCTTCTTGCTGACAAAAGAGGAAGAAGGTTTAACTGATTATAACATGTAAGATATAATACAGTGAAACTTTTCTATTCTGAACACATTAAGGATTTACATATGAATAGTCCACTTCCAACTCACAGCATCAGGATTTACAAATGAATAATCTGCTTTCAACTCACAGCATCAGGATTTACATGTGAATAATCTGCTTTCGACTCATACCATAAAGACTTAAATATAAATAGCCTGCTTTCAACTCACAGCTTAAAGACTTGCATATGAATTGTCTGCTTTCAACTCACATCATCAGGATTTACATATTAATAACCTGCTTTCAACTTACAGCACAGGGATTTACATATTGTCTGCTTTCAACTCACAGCACAGGGATTTACATATTGATTGTCTGCTTTCAGCATCAGGATTTTCTTATGAATAGCCTGCTTTCAACTCACAGCATCAATACTTACATATGAATAATCTTTCAACTCTTAGCATCAAGACTTGCATATGAATTGTCTGCTTTCAACTCACAGCACCAGGATTTACATAAGAATAACCTGCTTTCAACTCACATCATAAAGACTTGTTTATGAATAGTCCAACAAGATTTTTAAGACAGCTACCATGCTGGGCCATAATGTATGTAAGCATCATTTTCATTTAGGTTCAACCTGACCAAACATAATGTATCATTTTCATTTAGGTCCAACCTGACCAAACATAATGTATCATTTTCATTGAGGTCCAACCTGACCAGACATAATGTACCATTTTCATTGAGGTCCAACCTGACCAGACATAATGTATCATTTCCATTTAGGTCCAACCCGACCAGACATAATGTATCATTTTCATTTAGGTCCAACCTGACCAGACATAATGTATGTAAGCATCATTTTCATTTAGGTCCAACCTGACCAGACATAATGTATCATTTTCATTTAGGTCCAACCTGACCAGACATAATGTATGTAAGCATCATTTTCATTTAGGTCCAACCTGACCAGACATAATGTATCATTTTCATTTAGATCCAACCTGACCAGACATAATGTATGTAAGCATCATTTTCATTTAGGTCCAACATGACCAGACAAGAAGTTTAGTCATAATTCTCTACAGCTGTGACCACTTGTTGTGAAGAAGTGCTGATAACAAGGTTTGGCAGTCATGTCAGAGGTCAAATCGGCAATATTTTCATTAGAACCATGTAGACATCAGAAGCCTTTCAGTGAAAACCCAACGCAGACATGAATATTTGTTCACGAGGAGCAGTGATGCTGCATGTCTATGGGGCACCATTTTCATCTGACACAAACTAGACACAAGTCTTTCAGTGTACACTACAGGTGTCACTCTTCAGTTTTTATTTTGCATAGGGATATATTTTTAACGAACAAGAATTTCCAAAGTTTTCCTCACCAGTTATACTGGCTATTTAAAAAAGACCTTGTATATCATTGGTATTGCTAAAATAACTTTTAATTCCCTTTATTTTGGTGTGTGATTGATTAGTGTAATTTGGGCTATAAAGTATAGAGTTTGGCCTTAGTTCAGATGTATGCCTATCAAAAACTACTAGCTCCGCTTGGTCCTTTTCACTTCCTGGACTTTAGAGGTAAATGGTGAAAAAAAAGAGAAGATAACTTTCTTTAGTTTTTATATTTCTTAATAATTCATTCATTGCGCTTTTATAATGTTGTATTGTCTGGTCTGGCAAAAATTTTTTTTCCCTATTTAAATAGTTGCTAAAGTGCATTTTAGACTAATTCAGGCTGATTTTATGAGCTCATGGGAGCAGCCATTTTGGTCAGCATTGTGCTTAGATCATGTAAAATTTTCAGACATACAATATCCAAAGAAATTTCAGGCATAGTACATGAAAGTAACAGCGGTATACCAACATTCTCTCCAGTGTGCATGTTGCAAACAACTTCATCTTACACCAGTCACACTGACAGGAGTTTCAGCTGTAGTGTGCCCCTATATGTTAATATGATCTAAAATTTAGCATGAGTAGCAATGACAAAATCTCTTCATGGTAGCCATATTGAATGTTAGATCAGTGTATGTATCATTTATGACCAACTAGACATCATAAAAAGTCTGTATCTGGAATCCCCATGTTGATACAACCACTGTTCGGAATGAGGAAACTGTTTTTGCTGAGGTCCAACTAGACATCATAAAAAGACTTTTAGTAAAAATCACATGTCAATATGACCCTCCATTCAGAAGAAATAGATACAGCAAGATTTTCAAGATGGATGCCACATTAGCTTTATTGGATTTCAGATTGCCGACATTTTCACTATGGACCAACTAGATGTCATAACAAGACTGTAACACTGTCTGGATATGACCATTCATCCATAACACTGTCTGGATATGACTGTTCATCCATAACACTGTCTGGATATGACCATTCATCCATAACACTGTCTGGATATGACCATTCATCCATAACACTGTCTGGATATGACTATTCATCCATAACACTGATAAGATTTTCATGATGACCACTCTCACCTCTGTCTGTGGCAGTTTGAGTCTCGGATTCAGCCAATGTGTACGTGAGAAAGCTTGCCAGTAGCTTCTTGTGGGTTGGTGGTTCTTTCCGGGGTTTTCCCGGGTTCTTCCTCCACCATTAATACTGGCCGCCATGTATAGCCTATCATGTGCTGAAAAATGGCGTTAAACCCCACAACAACAACAACAACAACATGATGACCACTGTTGGCCGAATATGCAGCATTTCTGGCAACAGGAATAACAGTGAGATCATAATATCAGCATTTCTGGCAACAGGAATAACAATGAGATCACAATATCGGCATTTCTGACAAAAAGAATAACAGTGAGATCATATTATCAGCATTTCTGACAAAAAGAATAACAGTGAGATCATATTATCAGCATTTCTGGCAACAAGAATAACAGTTAGATCATAATATCGGCATTTCTGACAACAAGAATAACAGTGAGATCATAATATCGGCATTTCTGGCAACAAGAATAATAGTGAGATCATAACATCAGCATTTCTGACAACAAGAATAACAGTGAGATCATAATATCAGCATTTCTGACAAGAATGTCACTGACATGGACAAAAAAATGTTGCTCCAGTGTAGTTACTTGCTTATTTAGAGACAGCAACATATACATAAAATGTCATAAATGACTGATATGTAGCCTACAAAGACTTCGATTTTGTCACATCTACAGTAACAATACATTTTAAACTCGTTCTATTTTTAAAACAAGCTTTTATCAACTCTTATATGCATATGCTCAGGTGACTATCAAAGCTTTTCTACTTTTTTTTCACACAAAACTAACATTTCTGCTGACAATAACCTACTACAATTTGAAAATGGCTACAATAGTCTGAAAAATAAAAACAGGATTTTCCAATACTTTATGTTAAATTTGACAGAATTAACTGCTGTACAAAACACTTTCAACATTAGGTAACAACAGTGAGTCAAGCATTCTGAGTGTTATGAACCAATCAAATTGTGCCTATCATCAATGACAGGCTAATGATTATAAAATGGACACACCAATCAAATTGTGCCTATCATCAATGGTTGTCTAATGATTATAAAATGGACACACCAATCAAATTGTGCCTATCATCAATGGTTGTCTAATGATTAAAAATGGACACAACATATGACCTGGTGTACAAGTTGAAGCCAAATGCAATCTGCATAGACCTGGATCTGTTGCCAAATAATGCCCTGGCAGATCAAGATTTAAGCAGTTTGTTTTGAGTAATAAGTTGAACAATCAAACAGACCCTGATTTGCCTGCATATTATATGACGGCGCAACATAATCTATGTTGACTGCAGTTGAACTCAATTTAATTTGGAAACCTTGAGTATCAGATATGCATGGACTTTTAATGGAGCAATAAAAAAAAAACTAAAAAATTCAGTTATATTGCTATTATGTCTGCAGTGATGTCTAGAACTTGGGCATCATGCCACAGACATGTAGCATGATGTCCCACCCAGTCACATTATCCTGACACCAGGCCAACCAGTCCTAACACTAACCTCTTAATGCTGAGCGCCAAGCGAGGCAGCTGCAAGTACCATTTTATAAGTTTTTGGTATGACGCGGCAAGGGTTCGAACCATGACCTTCTGCATCTGAGGTGGACCCTCTAACCACTAGGCCAGTGGAGCGGTCAATATGCATTAAATAAGAAAACTATTATTTCATGCTTCATTTATCTTGAAAAATAAGGGGTTCATTTGCTCTAATGTGTACCAAATACACTTGCTTATAAGTTGGATCCAACTGCAAACAACACAAATCCTGAGGTGCCATTGTATAATGTGCTGGCAAATCAGGAACTATGTTGTTCCTTCTGCTGAACTTATTATTTTAGCTCATGCGTCTAGTGAGAATTATCATGTTTGTAAGTTATTTACTTGAAGTTTTTCTTCCCGCTCTTTCATCAGGGTCTCTCTGTCCACAAGTTTAATGACAGGAGGCTGACCCTCATGGTCTTCTAGTCTGACTCCTAGGTTTGGTAATACATCATTCCGTACCTCATCACATAGCTGTAGGAGTGCTGGCACTGAAAGAAAGAGGAATTATACACTGAATTGAGGAATATATATATATATATATATATATATATATATATATATATATATATATATATATATATATATATATATATATATATATACATACATACATACATACATACATACATACATACAAACATACATACACACACACACACATTGAAAAAACACAGGTCATTGCAGGCCTTCATATTTTTATACCGGTCATCAATGGCCTTAATATTTTATACAAATGAATAGCACAGGCTATTACAGGTCATAATATTTATGCAACTGAATCACATGCTGCAAATTTGTATAAAAGGTATTCATATAAATGATGGATGATAGATTGATGATTTAATTAGATCAGTTCAAAATAAATGAAATTGTTTTAAGCTATGTGGTCCTGGTATCATTCCACCTTCCTGATGTACCTGCTTAACATCAAAAGCTAGGATAATGTGGTCCTGGTATCATTCCACCTTCCTGATGTACCTGCTTAACATCAAAAGCTAGGATAATGTGGTCCTGATATCATTCCACCTTCCTGATGTACCTGCTTAACATCAAAAGCTAGGATAATGTGGTCCTGATATCATTCCACCTTCCTGATGTACCTGCTTAACATCAAAAGCTAGGATAATGTGGTCCTGGTATCATTCCGCCTTCCTGATGTACCGGCTTAACATCAAAAGCTAGGATAATGTGGTCCTGGTATCATTCCACCTTCCTGATGTACCTGCTTAACATCAAAAGCTAGGATAATGTGGTCCTGGTATCATTCCACCTTCCTGATGTACCTGCTTAACATCAAAAGCTAGGATAATGTGGTCCTGGTATCATTCCACCTTCCTGATGTACCTGCTTAACATCAAAAGCTAGGATAATGTGGTCCTGGTATCATTCCACCTTCCTGATGTACCTGCTTAACATCAAAAGCTAGGATAATGTGGTCCTGGTATCATTCCACCTTCCTGATGTACCTGCTTAACATCAAAAGCTAGGATAATGTGGTCCTGGTATCATTCCACCTTCCTGATGTACCTGCTTAACATCAAAAGCTAGGATAATGTGGTCCTGATATCATTCCACCTTCCTGATGTACCTGCTTAACATCAAAAGCTAGGATAATGTGGTCCTGGTATCATTCCACCTTCCTGATGTACCTGCTTAACATCAAAAGCTAGGATAATGTGGTCCTGATATCATTCCACCTTCCTGATGTACCTGCTTAACATCAAAAGCTAGGATAATGTGGTCCTGATATCATTCCACCTTCCTGATGTACCTGCTTAACATCAAAAGCTAGGATAATGTGGTCCTGATATCATTCCACCTTCCTGATGTACCTGCTTAACATCAAAAGCTAGGATAATGTGGTCCTGGTATCATTCCACCTTCCTGATGTACCTGCTTAACATCAAAAGCTAGGATAATGTGGTCCTGATATCATTCCACCTTCCTGATGTACCTGCTTAACATCAAAAGCTAGGATAATGTGGTCCTGGTATCATTCCACCTTCCTGATGTACCTGCTTAACATCAAAAGCTACGATAATGTGGTCCTGGTATCATTCCACCTTCCTGATGTACCTGCTTAACATCAAAAGCTAGGATAATGTGGTCCTGGTATCATTCCACCTTCCTGATGTACCTGCTTAACATCAAAAGCTAGGATAATGTGGTCCTGATATCATTCCACCTTCCTGATGTACCTGCTTAACATCAAAAGCTAGGATAATGTGGTCCTGATATTATTCCACCTTCCTGATGTACCTGCTTAACATCAAAAGCTAGGATAATGTGGTCCTGATATCATTCCACCTTCCTGATGTACCTGCTTAACATCAAAAGCTAGGATAATGTGGTCCTGGTATCATTCCACCTTCCTGATGTACCTGCTTAACATCAAAAGCTAGGATAATGTGGTCCTGGTATCATTCCACCTTCCTGATGTACCTGCTTAACATCAAAAGCTAGGATAATGTGGAAAGTGATTAAGGTTATAATGATGCTTTCTTTTAAAGGGGATATATATTTTAAGGGGATATATATTTTAAGGGCTAAATCTGACCCAACTGCAAAAGATGCCATACTGTCTACAACAACTTAAGGATACATCTTTTTGCAAAACAATCAATTTTGTTCAAATTCTGTCAAATTCAGATTTTAAACTTCTCTTTTCAATATTAACTTTACTTTCATAAAATCATGTACATATTTTTATTTACTATGATACATTAATTTCACTCACATGAATTAAATGTATTTATCAGCTTCCTTTCCCAATTTGTGAAAACTACTATTTATTATTACTCTTACAAAATAGATTTTCTACCTATAATTGAAGTTTTTACTTGTAATTGAAATTTCTACCTATTTTTGAAATTTCTACTTATAATTTATACTTCTACCTATTTTTGAAGTTTCTACTTGTAATTTATATTTCTTTCCTTTTCATGGAATATAGACTTTTGATTCAAAGCAAATTGGGCCTGATAACATTTTCCTTTTATCATGTGTAAATTGTGTTAATAAAGACATTTTATTATGTTATCTTTGCATCCTCTTTCTCGCAAACTTATGTGATGTATCAAGTGTACAAGTGTGCAAGTTTTATAAGTGTATAGTTTATATCATACAAAAAATGGTACAATTATTTGCAAAACAAGGGGACTGATACTCTACTATCTGAGAAAACTTCCACCAATTCAAGAAGACCATTAAAAACAAATCTGAGTGTTAAACCATCTTTGATATTCTTGAGTGATAAGATTTTCAAATAAGCCATTGTGGTAGCTATATTTAATATAACACCTCAGAGTTTCATCTAGAATAAACCAGAAATCATTAGAAGATTTTTGGTGAAACCCCATGCTGACGACCATCCATTCAGAATAATTAGAGACAAGATTTTCAACAGCCAGATCAGCACTATTTTTAGTAACAAGATTTTAAAGACAGCTGCCATAGTGACCACACTGAATCTCAGATTGGCATCATTTTCGTTTAGTACCAACTAGACTTCATTACAAGTGTTCTGGTGAAACACTAATGTTTATATGACTTTTCACCAAGTAATGATAATATTTCAATAGTGGCTATATCAGACATAAGAAGATCTTTATTTAAAGACCAACAAGACACCATAAGAAGTCTTCCAGTGACAAAAATATGCTGATATGACTTTTCAGAATGAATAGCAATAACATGATTTTCAAGATGGCTGCTGTAATGGCCATATTGGATGTCAGATCATCATTATTTTCATTTAGGACCAATTAGATACGATTTAAATAAGTCTTTAAGTGCCCACCCCCTCAGCCATTCAGATGGAGTTGAGGTATCTATATTTTCACAATGGCAATTTAATGCCCAGGCAATACTATTGATGAACAATGAGACAATATAAGAAGTCTTTTGGTGAAATCCCCATGTCAATATTGCTTTCCTTTCACAATAAGCAATAATTATAGGTTACTGCATTTGTATGGGAAAATATGAACGAGTCTTTTGGATGGAATACTACATGACCTTGGGTTCATGTTTTCCCATACAAATGCAGTAAGCTTTTTATTATATGCTCATTTTCTTTTTCTACCTAAGGCTTAATTATATAAACAAAATACACTACAAGAAACAACATAAATGAATGTATGCCGAATTCCAAACTAAATACACAAGCGCAGATTCATCATTACACAACAACAACATTATTAATGCGCACATAACTCCACCCAGAAAAATGTGAGCTTGTCACATGCTAGACAAAAGTTTTGAAAAAAAATGGCGTTTGTGTCTATTTAAAATTAAAATTTGGAGTCATATTGTGTATGAATGCGCATTGCAACAAGTTTTCCATTTGATCTGGAATGAATAGATTTTGGTATTTTTGTCGATTCTATGAAATTTCGTAATTATGGACTGGATTCATCTGTGCAAATTATACATGAAATATATCGGATTGAAAAAGCGCCTGAGAAGCGTGTTTACATCTGCAAGTGTGTTTGTTCCGTCATTGACTATTTAAAATCATAATTTGGGAAAAATATGAAGTGTTTCAATTGCAATTATCAAAAAGACGCTATTGAATTTAATGTTTATTTCATTTTGAGTGCAGTAAGGAGGATGTAATTGCACTTGGAATATAGTCGAAATTACAGTACAATTTCGAAATGTGTAATCCAGCTTGAGAACTCATGACATGGCTCATGTAATTTGGATATGCATTTGGATTGTAAAATACTTAATGATTCTGACAATGTAAAGTTAAGGGAGAAAAAATGAGCATGTAATAACAACAAGATTTTCGACATTCTGGTGGTCTAAGTAGTTAGAGGGTCTGCCGTGGATGTGGGAGATTACATGTTCGAACCCTGGCTGAGTCATACCAAAATCTTATAAAAATGGTACTTGCAGTTGCTCAGCATTGAGAGATTAGTTTTAGAACTGGTGAGCCTGGTGTCAGGATAATGTGACTGGGTGGAACATGATTCCACATGTCCATGGCATGATGCTCCAGTGCTAGACATCAAGATAAACAGTCACACTGCAGACATCGTAGCAATATGACTGATAAATTGTTAAATCTATGTTAAAAGTCCAAAACACACACACAAACACAAGATTTTCAAGATGGCACCATTTACTTTCAGGACTAGACATCATAAAAAGTCCTTTAGTGAATACCACATGTTGACATGACCATCCATTTAATAAGAGTAGCGATAGCAAGACTGTAAGATGGTCACTGTGGTGGCCATTTTGATGTCTGAGTAGCGATATTGTATGTCTGCGTGGAACCATTTTATGTATGACAAACTAGACATCATAAGAAGACTTCAGTGAAAACCACATGCTGATATGACTTTCTGTTCAAGATGAGTGTCAATAAAAAGATTTTAAAGATGGCTGCCATGGTGGCCATATTGGATGACAGATTGGCACATTTTCATTTAAGACCAATGGACCTCATAAGAAGTCTTTTCATATAAACTCCATTCTAACATGATGATCTAAGTAGTGACAACAAGATTTTTAAATACAGCTGGAGTGTAGATTATACTGGTTGTTTGTACAGCACCATTTTCAATTTGGACTAACTAAACCTTGGGAGGAATGTGTAAACTTTCATGGTAATTCTCCAAGTAGTTCAGGTGTAGTGATAACAAGCTTGTACTAATGACCAGTCCAAGACTAGTAGACTTAAGATAATACTATTTACTTTCAGATTTGATCACATTCTGTGGAGTCATTTCTGAGAAAAATTTGATTAATTCTTTGTCTATTTTTAGTAGTATTAGCCATATTAATAGCAGACTGGCATGATTTCTATATTTTAATGCCTTGATGCTTCCTGTCAAATTCTGTTGAATTGTTTTTTAAACCAAAAGTTGTTTAATGGTCTATTTTCCATAACAGCATCACACTGGAAGGCAGTCAGCATAATTTCCACATACAGGACTGGATGCCATAATGCTTTCTGTCACATTTGATCAAATTCTGTTGCAAAGTTTTTTTTTAAATAAAAATTCTAGAAATTTTGTGTTGTTTTTCATACTAAATTTAAATTTGATTCATACAGATGCTTTATCAGGAAATTCAAATACTTTTCAAAAACAGTAATTTTATTTTCAAGCACTCTAACTGACTATATAAACTTCTGAAGAATGATAATTGTTGTATGTAGAGTCCACACAATTTCTGAATAATGTATTTCATTCTTAACAAGAACTCAGAAGTATCTTTTTTCAAAACTAGGCATAGCTGAAGACAATGTAGCTCAAATGCAGTCACCAATATACATCAGGCTAGGAATCAGCAGTCTTATTTGCCCAAGTTTATAACCTTCTGAGTCTTCCATGTTCAAGCAAAAAAAATAATTCTAAAAGCATTCATACTATTTAATTTTCATTCTTTTTATGCTTTTCACTCTTGCTATGAAATCTGAAAGCATTTCTACCCAGTGAAATAGATGAAGTTACATTAGCTCTACATGTCCCTAGTTATACTGATGATTGGTACTTTGAGCTAAGGTCCCTAGTTATACTGATGATTGGGACTTTAGAGCTAAGGTCTCTAGTTATACTGATGATTGGGACTTTAGAGCTAAGGTCCCTAGTTATAATGATGACTGGTACTTAGAGCTAAGGTCTCTAGTTATACTGATGATTGGGACCTAGACCTAAGGTCCCTAGTTATAATGATTGGGACCTTTGAGCTAAGGTCTCTAATTATAATGATGATTGGGACTTTAAAGCTAAGGTCCCAAGTTATACTGATGATGGGGAGTTGACAGCTAAGGCTGCTAGTTTACACTGATGATTGGGACTTTAGAGCTAAGGTCTCAAGTTATAATGATGACTGGGGCTTTAGAGCTAGGGTCTCAAGTTATGTTGCTGATGGGGATTGTACAGCTATTGGCTCCTAGTTATATTGATGATGGGGACTTTAGAGCTAAGGTCCCACGTTATACTGATGATTGGGACTTTAGAGCTAAGGTCTTGAGTTATACTGATGATGGGGAGTTCACAGCTAAGGCCCCTAGTTTTACTGATTATTGGAACTTTACAGCTAAGGTCTCTAGTTGTACTCATATGTATGGGATTTTATAGCTAAAGTCCCAAGCTGTATTAATGATGGGATTTTACAGCTTAGGCCAAAAGTTTATACTGATGATGGGGATTTTAGAGCTAATGCCCCTAGTTTATACTGTTGATGGGGATTTTACAGCTAAGGCCCCTAGTTACACTGATTATTGGGACTTCAGCACTAAGGCCCCAAGATTATACTGATGATTAGGACTTTAGAACTAAGGTCTCTAGTTATATTGATGATGGGGATTTTACAGCTAAGGTAGTTGTTGTTGTTGTAGGGTTTAAAACCATTTTTCAGCACACTATACATGGCAGCCAGTATAATAAATGGTGGAGGAAGAACCCAGGAAAACTCCGGAAAGAACCACCTACCAATGAGAAGCTATTAGCAAGTTTTCTCACATACCCACATTGACAGAACCCAAGATTCGAACCCATGCAGACAGAGGTAAGATGGCAGTGATCCGTAATGGTGAATGCTTTAGACCTCTTGGCCACTCAGGGCCCCACAACTAAGATCAATGCAAAGACATTTTCAGCAAAGTTGCCACATCCTAGCAATTTTTCACCTTCAGCTAGTTTTATGGCATTTATTCACCAATGTTAACTAAATAAAAAAATAATAATACTGTAATACAAGCAATTTTGGGCTTGTTTCAAGAATTTTAGGTTGAACAGGTCTTGAAACATTTGAAGACTTTATTTTTCATTACCATTATCAGAATGTAAGCTAACAGTACTGTTCCCAGTATAAGTATGACCAAAGGTGATGCCACTGCACCAATATCTTTGGACAAACATAACACATAGATCATTCTACATAGATCATTCTTTATCATGTGATCTTATATATATATATATATATATATATATATATATATATATATATATATATATATATATATATGTATATATATATATGGTATTTAAAGAGCATACTGCAAATCTTGTTTGAAAATATGCTTTCCATGAAAAATCATTTGAGTGACTTGTTTTATCAACCTCAGTCAACGCAGCATCCATTCAGTTATATCATGTAGTGTTCACAATCCCAAATTAGGCTGAGTACAAAATGAACACATAAGCAACCCAACATGAAGTATTACTGAAAACCTAAGTGACTCAACATAAAATTGAAATTCTATGAAAATTGCATATCTAACCTTTCAAATAACAATTTAAAAAAATAAATGTAAGTAAATTGATATTTTCATTTAGAGTGTCTTGAAATTCAATCACTTTTCAAGAACTTCTGAATACTTTCAAGTACTTTCCAGTAGTTTTTGGTGTCATCTTAAATTCAAGCACTTTTCAAGGTAGCCACCAAAATTCAAACAATTTTTAAAATTGTGCAAACCCTGATCAAATGCTGATAGAAAACTATACCAAAATCTCATTTGGTCTTACAAAAGCCATATCTCTATTTTGGACAGCTGGGTCTTAAAATCTTCAACAATATTTTTGAGCTATGCAACATACCAAGTTTAGTTAAAATCTTATATAAAGTCAAGACCTTGGACTCTGATCTTGAGGTCATGATACCAAATAATACACCCACATGCCAAATTTAATGGAAATCTATTAATACTTTTGCTCAAATCATGCTTACAAACTAACAGGCTTAAAAAGCTGATAATCAGAAAAATAAAAATCCTTGAAGATACTGACGCTGATGATTTCTCAATAGTAAAGTCATATCATAATTACTAATATAATTATATATATATATTTAATTTATATAGTGTGTTGACTTTTCTCCATGATTATATGTTATGTATTTTTATACTGTATGGATCATACTAGTAATAGAGTTTAGAGCCTACATAATGTCTTGATGTTTTGTAAACAACATATTACATTGCTAATATTTGTCTATCATTTTAGATTATATATTAAAATCATTATTAATTGGAGGTAAACATGTTTACAGATCATGAGTTCATGGTCTAGTTTTTTTTAAATTAAGAATGTTCTAGAAGCATGATGTTTATAAATTTAATGAGAAAATGACCCTCATTCTGGCTCTGTTGTTGTCTTAGCTTTTTATATAAATGTTGTTTACTTCCAAATTTGTATGGCTAATTCCAGTCCAAAGTGGAATCAGTCTTATTGTTACATTCAGATTTTATTTGAGAGGATTTTTAAAAATTAATTATTCACTGGAATTACAAAGTGCTCAATATTTTCATACTAAATTACTATTTTAAGGTTAATGAATTCAAGTGTCATTGATTGATGCACTGAAATACAGATGGACAAAAACATACAAAATATTGAAAATGAACAATTCAAACAGCAACAAAATATAATGAGTTTGGAATTCAGCTCCAGGAACATAAAATGTTTGACAGTAAATCTGGATGGATGAATAAACTGACAAATGGCTGAAAGCATTACAAATACTGAACTGATGAATTATGAGTAGCAAAAGGCACATGTACATCTGATGTGTAATATGTGTACTTTTTCACTGGGATATTTTTTAAACAAAATAGGTTTTGCCCAGAAATAAAACTCTTAACAATGAATGAATAGATGGACACAAGAAAAAAAACATTAAAAATACTGAAAATGAATAATTATGAATGGCAATTTTTGACCACCAGTGTATTATGTGTACCAAATTCCACAGAGATATCTTGAAAGTTTTGGAGTAATGTGTGTGTGTGTGATTTGGATTTTTAACAGTGTGGCAGTTTATGGTGATGTCTAGCAATGGGGCATCATGCTGCAGGCATGTAACATCATGTCCCACCCAGTCACATTATCCTGACAACTGGCAAACCAGTCTTAACATTAGCCTCTTAATACTGAGTGCCAAGTGAGGCAGCTGTTAGTACCATTTTTATGTTTTTGGTATGACTTGGCCAGGGTTTGAACCCATGACCTCTCACATTTGAGGCAAAAGGCTCTAACCACTTAGGCCACTGGAGCAGTTGGAGCTATGCTCAACAAACAAAAATGTGACAGCTGGATGACATGATGGAATCCATTTCTATTTGCCATAATTTCGTTCAGTGGGAGACAAAAAAATTTTAAGGTGACATCATGGTGGTCATTGTGGAGATACTGAAGGTCAGACTGGTTTGGTTTTGTAGATTCAACGTCATTTTTCAGCAAAAGGGAGGCTATATATGGTAGCCAGTACATTGCTGGAGCATGATCCTAGGATTTCTCACCCATGCGATAGAGAAATCTAGCTGTTTTGCTAACCTTACTTTTCTTATCTCAGTCTAGTCATCTCAGACCAGTCATCTCAGTCAATGTGTCCACGTGCTGAGAGCTACTTTAAAAAAAGAAACCCTTGTTGTCTTCTGCTGTGCCTGATGTGGTTGTTCTAAAATCAAACAACAACAACAACAACAACAAATGTATAACAAAAACATAGTAACTTAAGGTCAATACATCTTTAAGAACATACCATACAAAAGCATTTCAAGAGAGACAAAGTCACACACGCATAAAGAGTCAAGCATTCTGGTATTATGCTAGTTCATTCCACACAGCATGTTCAATTTTATCCTATGTAGGCCTAGCTCAGTACATTTTCAGGTCAGCATCATTAAATGTAGCTAAAGCTACCTAACTAGTATTAAATACTGCATGTGAAACAAATTATATACTGTTAGCTATATTTAATGACGCTGACCTGAAAATTGACTGTGCTACAGATAGGATAAAATTCTCAATGCTGTGTGAAATGAACTATGACAGAAAACATACCTACACGACAAATATGCTTTATTCTAATTTTGTTAAAGCATCTCCATTGTGCCCCCATTGAATCAAAAATATACATACAATATATAATGACAAATAATGCATTTACCAGCCAGAAGGACTCATTTATCCATCAACACATTAATCCATAAGCAAATTTCACAGTAGCACTTGCCATATTTCCAAGACAGAAAAATAAATTTTCAAAGAATCCGTGAACTTGAAAGTTCAGCACATGGTTATCAGCTAGGTTCCTTATTTGGAGGGTCTTTTATACACGGGAGTAATTTTACAATCTATATTAAGGACAACACAAGTATGTCACAAACAATTTCACTTCCTCCCAAAAAAATGAGATATATAAGATAGTGACACAGATAACTAACCCATAATCTAATACAACATTTAAATCTTCATTACAGCTTGTACTAAATATAGCTACAGTAGAGCTAAGTACCCATTATCGTCTCATTATTTACAATATAACTTTTCAAAACAGGAACTGATGAAAATGAAACAGTTTCTTGTAATAAATATTAATTATTTATTGTCAATTTCATATAACATCCATATATTAAATGTGATAATACCTCATTACTATGCGATGTGTTATGTTGATATTTTTCTTTGTTCACACATATAAACTGTGTACTTCGGACGCAACGGTCACACCACAGCCCTCATTCACATATTTGTATTAATGAGCCATGTGTAAACGTTTGCACATGAACTTAATTACACCAGTGAAGTGCTTTTTACTTTGAAGGAAAATATTTGGTGAGAAAAATAATCTACGCTGGGGTCTGGACCGAGACAAGGACATCCCAGTCATGGGGTTACATTATATATCTTCCCACAAGGCTTGATAGATTCTATATGACTCAGATAGATCCACTGACTAATGGGAAGCTATTGGCAAGTTCTCATATAATCATGTGAGCCGAGACAAAACTTTTATCCATAAGGACAGAGGTGAATTGTAAGTGATCCATAAAGGTGAGTGCCTTAGACAACTTGTACATTTGTGGCCACTTGGAATGTTTAAGAAGCACAGTTTACATTAGGTACAAGTAGACTTCAGGACAAAAATGTGCCAGTCAAGTCTTCTCAGTGCATTAGTAAAGGTGGCAAAAATAAAATTTTAGGACAAAAGTGTGCCAGTCAAGTCTTCTCAGTGCATTAATAAAGGTGGCAAAAATACAATTTTAGGACAAAAGTGTGCCAGTCAAGTCTTCTCAGTGCATTAGTAAAGGTATCAAAAATAAAATTTTAGGACAAAAGTGTGCCAGTCAAGTCTTTTCAGTGCATTAGTAAAGGTGGCAAAAATAAAATTTTTGATATGATCATCCTGAATGTTATCGGGGTGCCATTTTCACTTTGGAACAACCAGATCTCAGGACAAATGTGCGTAACAAGTTTCATGACTGTCCATAAGGTATAAAAGTAGTTGTTATGCCAAGATTTTAAGAAACCCATTGCAGTGTACATCAAATCTCAAAAACACACCAAGATTTTTTGATTGTTATGCCAAGATTTTAAGAAACCCATTGCAGTGTACATCAAATCTCAAAAACACACCAAGACTTTTTATGATTGTTATGCCAAGATTTTAAGAAACCCATTGCAGTGTACATCAAATCTCAAAAACACACCAAGACTTTTAATGATTGTTATGCCAAGATTTTAAGAAACCCATTGCAGTGTACATCAAATCTCAAAAACACACCAAGACTTTTAATGATTGTTATGCCAAGATTTTAAGAAACCCATTGCAGTGTACATCAAATCTCAAAAACACACCAAGACTTTTTATGATTGTTATGCGTAAGCAATGACATGGTTAGTAGTGTCGTCTCAAGGACTGATAATCATATCATCTAGGCATATACAAGCCTACCAGTACCCCCCCCATCTTTAGAATAACAAACATCTTTATCGAGATTCTGATCTTTCAAATTTGCTGAAGAACTGGTCCCTCTCTACCCCTATTTAACCTTCTAACAGGAAGCATCAGAACCTTCAGGCAGTTTACACATCAACTGATTGCCCAGCAAAGAAATAGTGTGTGAACTAGACTTTGTTACCTTTGAATTAAGATGGTGAACCACGATTGATTGTTTGACAAAAAAACAATCTATAAACAACAACACATGAACAAATTAAAGACAATTTTACATAATTACATTTAGGATATCCAATGGCTGACATCCGGATGCTCAATGTGTGCTGGTCAAAACCTATGAAATGCTGGTGGTCATGTCTGGCAAATGCAAGAATTTATGACAGGCTAATGCATACATTTTCATGTTTTTTTTAATACCAGATATTGGAATTTGTGGAAATGTTCAAAAAGCCTCTACGATCCTAAAGCCGAGCATTGGCTTTCAGATCTAAATGGAAAGAAAGTATGTGTCAGACTTACGTTTCTGTTCCCTAGCGACCTTACGGACTTCTTCTCTGAAGTTGGAGAATGCAGTCAAATATGGCAAAACAAGTTCTTCTACCTACAAACCAAGAAAGCAGTTACAAGACCAGTATTTACAGAACAGTGAACAAAATGCCTTATGTAGGATGTAATCAGGCTTGTTAAGTATCACAAGATATTTATGGAGGTCACTCCAACTCGTCTTCAACAAATCTCAAACTATTATTTTTATCTCTCCCCCTTTCTGTATACTTACACCCATGGTTCAAATGCCAACTTGGACAAATCCACTGATACATTACCCCATGACTCTTCTGCTTCAGGGGATGGTGGTTGTTGTTGTTGTAGGGTTTAATGCCATTTTTCAGCACAAGATAGGCTATACATGGCGGCCAGTATAAATGGTGGAGAGAGAACATGGCTAAACCCCGGAAAGAACCACCGACCCACGAGAAGCTACTAGCAAGCTTTCTCACATACCCACAATGGCCGAACATGAGACTCAAACCCATGCAGACAGAGGTGAGATGGCGGTGATCCGTAACAGTGAGCGATTTAGACCACTTGGCCACTCAGGGCCCCCCAGGGGGATGGTGGTAAACTTTAGCCTAATATATTTTTGCAAATTTTTCACTGATAACTTTTTTACTTATAATTTAACTTATAAGTTCCAGGGACATCATTTCAGTACAACTATTTCTAACTTCCAAGAAATGTCCATTCTTAACTGAACATAAACTTACACTGTTGATCATACAATATTTGTCAGATTTTGACATTTTCTTGGAAAAAATAACCTTTTGGATTATTTTTACAGTTACTGCTAACATATAGCCTTTCTGATTATTTTTAAAGTTACTGCTAACATATAGCCTTTCTGATTATTTTTAAAGTTACTGCTAACATATAGCCTTACTGATTATTTTTAAAGTTACTGCTAACAGATAGCCTTACTGATTATTTTTACAGTTACTGCTAACAGATAGCCTTACTATTATTTTTACAGTTACTGCTAACAGATAGCCTTTCTGATTATTTTTAAAGTTACTGCTAACAGATAGCCTCACTGATTATTTTTAAAGTTACTGCTAACAGATAGCCTTACTGATTATTTTTAAAGTTACTGGTAACATATAGCCTTACTGATTATTTTTAAAGTTACTGCTAACAGATAGCCTTACTGATTATTTTTAAAGTTACTGCTAACAGATAGCCTTACTGATTATTTTTAAAGTTACTGCTAACAGATAGCCTTTCTGATTATTTTTAAAGTTACTGCTAACAGATAGCCTTACTGATTATTTTTAAAGTTACTGCTAACATATAGCCTTACTGATTATTTTAAAAGTTACTGGTAACATATAGCCTTACTGATTTTTTTTAAAGTTACTGCTAACAGATAGCCTTTCTGATTATTTTTAAAATTACTGCTAACAAATAGCCTTACTATTATTTTTACAGTTACTGCTAACAGATAGCCTTACTATTATTTTTACAGTTACTGCTAATAGATAGCCTTACTATTATTTTTAAAGTTACTGCTAACAAATAGCCTTACTATTATTTTTACAGTTACTGCTAACAGATAGCCTTACTATTATTTTTACAGTTACTGCTAACAGATAGCCTTACTATTATTTTTAAAGTTACTGCTAACAAATAGCCTTACTATTATTTTTACAGTTACTGCTAACAGATAGCCTTTCTGATTATTTTTAAAGTTACTGCTAACAGATAGCCTTACTGATTATTTTTAAAGTTACTGCTAACAGATAGCCTTACTATTATTTTTACAGTTACTGCTAACAGATAGCCTTTCTGATTATTTTTAAAGTTACTGCTAACAAATAGCCTTACTATTATTTTTACAGTTACTGCTAACAGATAGTCTTTCTGATTATTTTTACAGTTACTGCATTTGTCTGAGACCAGGGTACAACTTATGGTAACATTTAAAATAATTCTAAATGTCAATGACATAAATTTATTCCACCATGACAAAAAGAAGATATGCCACAACACTGTCAACTGCACAAATCTCAATATATTATCTTTATAGAACTTAACATGCCTGCAGTAAGAATAGAAAAGAGAAAAAAAAAGAAAATGGTTCTTTAATTATTCCAAAAGAAGAAAAATATATTTTCTTCTAAATTCTAAAGCAGAAAACAAACTCTGGCTAGGTGTTATGCAACACCAGTAAATTTCTCCTATTTGAAAAGGGCACATTTTTTCCTTCAAGTAAATGAGAAACCATCACTGTACTGCATGCTGCAACAATAACATATTGGCATATTTCATATTGTTATTTACATTTAATTTGTATTATATGTTGGCTTTTCTTAATGATTATATATTATACACATTCCTATTTTGTACATGACTTTGTCCAAAATCAAGCTGTGTACCTGATCAGGGACATTTTATTTTGTAAACAAAATAATATATAACATATTTATCTCTGTGAGTATATATTAACTCATTAAACCCTGGAGATTTTTGTTCTTTTTGCCTAAAGAGGGTGTAGGAAATGCATTCTGGGGGTCACAGGAGAATACATTAAAAATGCATCTGCTTCTAAAACATTTTTGTTTTGTGCTAAAAATGACGTTTTTTAACTGTCTATTTTGCTTGTGCATGTGCAGATGGGTAAATGTTGGGAGTTATTTTTTGCTCATTGGACCCATCATTTTCCTATCCTGGCCACCTTTAACTCCAAAACTGAAACTTATCCAACTTTTAGCAAAGGTTCACCTGTCCATGTGCAGGTCAAATTGATCTGCCGTAGATCTCAGGCCAAAAAGTCTAAAACTTGGTTCCAACAACTGGCAAATTTTTGGTGAAAACATTTTTGTCTCAAACATTATATTTTTCTCTCTGTATTGTTGAAAAGAAATCATTTATCAAACATTACATTGTCTCTGTATTTTGTAATGTGAGTATAAAGTCCAGATCATTTGGTATCATAGTAGAGCTACAACTGATAATATTTCTGTAATACCACGAACTCTGGTGAAATTGATGTTTACAGAACTCTGAAGTAGGGTACAACCTCATGATGCATAAATGTGTCACTAAGTTTAATGAGTTAAATATTAGGATCATTATCAATGGAGGTAAACATCTTCATCTTAATTGTATTCTACGACACTGGTATTCCACCATGGAAAAACCTGCTGTACCTGATGTTTGCCATGTTCTTTATTATAATTTTAGTAATATACCTAATCCTGTTGATAACTTAGAATGTTCTAGAAATGAACTTGTGTGACCCTCATCCTGGTTCTATTTTTGTGTCTTAGCTTTTTATATAATGTTGTTTACTTAAGAAACTACTCATTCTTGTTTTAACATTTTCAGGCTGATTCAGTCTAATTTTTTTGTTCAGATTTTCATTTGGGTAGAATTATTTATTCAAACAATTATTCAATGGAAATACAATGTGCTCATCAATAATATTTTTGGACAGAAATATTAATTTGGAATAATAGTGAATTCAGACAAGGACACTTTTGGACTATATTACTGTGATAAATCAAAAGAGTGTTAGTTCATCATCACTCTACATACAGGCCATTGCACATTAAACATTTGGAACTTATTTGGAATACCACTGAAATTCAATTGGAACTTCATACATTTGACTTGTATTAGAACTTTTATGGCTATTTGGATTTAGTTTACAATAATGAAATTTCTCTTTAAATTTTCACTTTTGTATTCTAAGGAAATAAATTATTTGCTGAATGTTATAAAACTTGCAGATTTCTGTTTTTTTTGTGTTATTTAGGTTAAGATCATATAGTTGTAACAATATGTTCCTATTACACTGCATGTCCATTCTTATATAGATCAAAAATTTGCTAACAGAATACAAGCCAATTTCATGTCAACAGTGCATTTTACAATGGCTACATCATACATCAGGTACACTTACGTTTCCAGCATTAGACCCTCCTGCAGGGAAACCTATTTGTGTCTCATCTTCTATAGCACCATATATCTGGAAAGAAAAAAACAGTGAAAACTTTAATTTGAATTTTTAAAAAAAGTTAATCAAATTTCACAAAATTGAGGGATTGGTTTACTATAAAGCATGGACTGACCACGAAAGAATTGTGGCAGGTGCATGGATATACTGGTGATACATTTTCTGCCTTCAATAGTGCAAATATCTTTGGATTTTTCACCAATGGACATCATAAAGAAACAAGATGTGCACAGCATTATCTGAAATTGTAGCAACTCATTCCTACAAATGATGAATTTTATATTCTTACTGCATGACGACACTGCCTCTCTAAAGAGAATACTGTATCCCATGAAATAAATGTGAGGACAGGTAGAGTTTACATGAAGATATCAAAATAATGCAGTCAAAATTCTTTACAATATTAAAATTTTTATGAAAGGTTTTGTGAGGACTAAACTTGGAGAATTTATAGTTTTATGTTTTGGTAACCAAATCTTAAACAAAATATTATTGTTTTTTTCAATAAGTAATGTTTGAGGAAATAAAATGAAATATATTTCTTATAAGTAATTTACAAGTGGCCGAGTGGTCTAAAGGGTTCTCTGTTACGGATCACATTTATCTCACCTCTACGTGGGTTCGAGTCTCAGATTCGGCCAATGTGGGTATGTGAGAAAGCCTGCCAGTAGCTTCTCGTGGGTTGGTGGTTCTTTCCGGAGGTTTTCCTGGGTTCTTCCTCCACCATTAATACTGGCCACCATGTATAGCCTATCGTGTGCTGAAAAATGGCGTTAAACCCTACAACAACAACAATGTTAAAGTATTATTTTATTTATGTATTTCATTAGGTGAAGCAAAACAAAGATTACAGTCCTCAACATTAAAAATTCCCATTCATTTTGGACATCAATAAAAACAAGAGGTTTCATTTCTCTGGTTGAACAGGTATGCTTAAAAATCTGAACAATTGACCTTGATTTCAGGACTTCAAGGTGATATGTAGGCTGTTTCTTTTCCATTGCCTTTTGGGATTCATGAACATGACATCATGCCATTTTCAATTAAGAATATAAACATGTGCCAGAAAATGCATGAATATCTGCTGCTGAATCAAGATAATCCAAATCGAGATAATCCAAATCAATTCAGAAATATGCAACTTTTTAAAAACAATTTCATTAGTAAAGATAGTGACTTAGGTTGACCATGAAAATATGCCTGCTTTAAATGCAAGTCAATTAGCTTCTTCAAGTCTGCCTCAAGGAAACCACCAAAACACTGTAAATATCTTTCTCACATGTGCGTAAAAAACATCTGAATCTCATATTGCAAAATGCTGTCAGGTGGCCAGACTCATATCCTTAGTGCAGATCTTAAATAATTCAGTTCATGTGTTAACGTTCTTATTATTCAAATTTGTAATAACATGAGTGCCTCTGATGCTCCACTGCCAGAAATCTAAGATTTGACTGTTACTTCTTTTAGCTGCTGAGTGTTGAACTCATCTCAAATATCCCTGAGTGATAATAAGATTTTCAAACTGGCTGCTCACAGTGACCTAATTTTTGGATGAGATACACTCATTAAGATTCATGAGTGTAGGTGCAGGTGAAATAATGTGCAAGATATTGATGGTCTAATGAACAAATTGCTTAAAATTTGAAAGTCACTTAAGTATCCAACTTAGGTCAGAATGACCTAGTTTTGGTATAGCCGAGTTGTTTTCTTTAAAATTTCTGAAACTGAGGCTGTGTTATTCAGGGTGTAACAAGCAATGATGAAACAACAAAAGTCATTCCCTAAAACGCATGCAAAAAAAGACAAATGCAAATGAAGAGTAAAATCCTTAAAATACAAAGATATATTTTCAACCAAAACCTAGTTCTTTTAAAAAAACCAAGACCTTCTCAGCACAAATACCATCATTGAACTCTCCTTTGGTCAAAAAGACTGTCTCCATTAGTTGATCTTTATAACATGCAGGAGGGTGTAATGGGGCTATTCTACCTCCTTCAGCCCTTTAGGGAGTATAGGTGAAATGGGGTCAAAGGGTCCAACATTCTGAGGGTGTAACAAATGAACAACTGAAAATACAAATGTCACTTGTTGTGTCAAAATTAGGTCACACTGACCTAGTTCGGAAATGACAGCATAACTTGTATACAGATGTATCCACATTTTCTTATGTAGGTGTAATATATTAGGGAAGTAATAAAGAAACATCTGAGCATGAAAAAGTCATTCATGCAAGCATGTTAGGTAACAGTGAACTAGTTTTGGTATGGTTGAGTTACTTTCATTAATATGCATTGTTATCTATAATTTATATTGTGTGCTGAACTTTTCTTCATGGTTTTAAGTTGTAAATAGAATGTTTACATAGCTAACATTTGCCCATTATTGTAAGTTGTAAGCAACATGTTTCTGTAGCAAGAGTTCAATGTCAGTCTTGTTTACAGTTAGAATAGGTGTGTCAATTGTAAATATTTGCATTCTATTACATTATAGGTTAAGTTAAAATGTGTATAAATAGGGACTGGATAAACAAATAATTCCTGTTCTACATCAGTCTGTGGGAATCCATCATTAGAGTTTGAAGTTGTGTTGTCAACATCAGATATGATTTGAGGAATTACTTAAAATATTCATCGGAATTACTTTGTTGTTGTTGTTGTTCTAACGGTTTAACGCCATTTTTCAGCACAAGATAGGCCATATATGGCGGCCAGTATAACTGGTGGAGGAAGAACCCTGGAAAACCCAGGAAAGAACCACCGACCCACGAGAAGCTACTGGCAGGCTTTCCCACGTACCCACGCTAGCCGAGCCTTGGACTCGAACATACGCAGACAGAGGTGAGATGGCAGTGATCCGGAACGGTGAGCGCTTTAGACCACTCGGCCACTCGGGGCCCCCTCGGAATTACTAAAGTACTTATTAACTTCTAGATTTATATACACTACTTTGGGATTTTTGTGAACTCATTCAAAGTCATTCCAGACTTATTATGTTACGTCAGGACATTCAAGACTATTGGAATTCATTTTGGAACATTCTATATTTTAGGAACATTCCATATTTTTGGACTTGTGATAAGACATTTAGGATTATTTGGGATTTCACAATACAGTAAGTGTCTCTTGAATTTTCAGTTTGTATAGAGAAAAACATAACTTGTTGATTGTTAATTTTGCTCCTTACCGTCAATATTTAAGACCTAGAGTCACAACAGTATCTACATACTATGTAATATTCATGTGTAGGTGAAATAGGATTCAAGATACTGCTGGAGTAATGAATACAAAAGCCACCTGACCATGCAAATTAAGTCTAAATGACCAGCCTTTGGTATGGTTGAGTTTCCTTTATTATCTACATACTAAATTTCACAAGTAAAGGTGAAATGAGCCCAAGATAGTGGGTGTGCATCCATGTACAAAGTGTGGGGGGGTAAGAGGGTTTGAGACCTCCAGTGGGGCCAGGCCAATAACTCTTCTTCAGACCATGTCACACATTGTGAACAACTGTCCACTGACAAAGTTCCCCGGTGGACTGCAGGCTCTGCACCCTGCTGATGACGACGTTGTTAAATGGCTGAGCATGCACTGCACACGATAATAATAATAAATTATTTCTGACAGTTTGGGGGCTTTGTAACTTATTTCTGACAGTTTGGGGGCTTTCTTATTTGACACAGATAAAAAAGGATGTTCTTAGTACACTATTTCATACTTCTGCAAAAAATACAAATAACTGGTTATCAAAATCTACAACTGCATTCCAACATTGGATTGAGTGAAGAAAATAAAGATGGGGATGTAAAGGTTGTACAGTAGCAATACCAACCCTAAGCATCTGAGTGATATAGACTGCTATGTTCTGCAGAAGCATCCTGTTGGGTTTCCGAGTGGATTTAGTCTTTGCTATATAGATATTGCAGGCTGCAATAAGATCTCGCAGGTGGTCCAGGGAGGTTTTTGTGTCAATTGAGTCTGTAACATAAATCAAACTGTATTGTTAAGATCCAAATACATGGATTCATCCTGAAATTCATGCTGAATGGCATCTTACATGAGCGTCTGTTCAAGGATTCAAAGGTATAAAGGTGCATCTTTCAATATTTTCAATGGAATATCTACTATAATCAAATATTTTGGCACATCTTGGAGGTCAAGTTTGGATTCAAATACTCAAAATGACTGTTATACTACACATCTGTGATAATCCTTTCTTTGAAGTATATCAAACCAAGCCGACACAAGACACCCTCAATGGAAATGATGCTCTACAAGCCAAAATGAAAGTGTAGGAATTCACAAGGACTATTTCTTCCTTCTATCTTTTTTTTTTGCTGAGTATTAAAATTATTCAGGCATTCTTGAGAAACATCAACATACCAAATTTGTTAACAAAATTATTTTTAAATAAATTTTCATTATTATGTTCACAAGTACAATATAAAAAAAAAATTTCATTGCCTTTTACACTGAACCTGATATCATAAACAAGAGTGGTCTGACAACATGTCTGTGCCAAATATGGTTGGTTGGTAATTAGTTTGTGGCCCACATTCATACAAAAAATTCAGTTATATAATTATAGTAAAATTACTATAATACATATGTATGGCCTACTGTTATGTATTGTTTGTTGGTTTTTCTTAATGATTATATTTTGATGTACATCTGTATTTTGTACCTGACTTTGTCCAAAATCAAGGCCATTGTGTTTCTGACCACATTTATTTGGTAAACAAAATAATACATTGCTAGTATTTCTCTATAAATGTGGATTAAATATTCAGATCATTATCAATGGTAAACATGTTTATTTGAATCTGAGTCTAAGACATTGAGTTTTTCACTTGGAAATTCCTAAACTTGTTGACAACTATGAATGTTTTAGAGAGGAGACTGACCTACATCCTGGCTCTATTATTGTCTTAGACTGGTTGGTTGCCTCGTCAATGCAAAACTATTTGCTCCAAGTAAATGCCTAATTTTAAAGAACAAATATGTGTATCAAATGTTTGGGATGAAATCAGAAAAAGTTGCAAACATTTGCATTCAGTTTTCTATAGGGAAAGGCAAATTCTGGTACTGAAATGTTCATATGACTCTAAGAACAGTGATAGGACAAAAATAATGGCTATTTTTTTGCATTTTTTCTAGTTCACAATCTGGATTTAAATAGATGCAGAATAAGTCTGATTTAAAAAAGAAATAAGAACATAGGATGGACCAACGGAGGATTTTATTTTGGATTGTAAGAGATGAAAAAGGCCCATGTAAATATTAAACATGCAAATGGTATACACGTGATGTGGTGATAATTTGTAAAAGTATAAGCTCAAAAGAAGCAGCTATATTATGATTTCAAGATGACCATCATGATGACCATGTTGGACGTCAGATCAGAACCATCATCATCACGGACAATCTACATATCATAAAATGTATTTTAGCAAGACTATCAGTTAGGAGTAGCAATAACAAGATTACAAGATGTAAGATGTTAGATTTAAGAGTTCCTAAATGAACTTTATGCAAAAGCAAATTAGCAATGTATCAGTGATAACTATATTCATTGTAATAATTTTGACAGCCAAGACCAATCATGCAAATGTATGAAATTAATCAGCCATATTATTCTTTAAAACTGTTCAATAGATTTTAATGAAGGTTTGTTGTATATTTCCACTCACTCTGTATGAAAATAAGAGTTCATTTTCTTTACAAATGGCTGCCATTGCAGCCATGTTGGATGTCAGATCTGCAACATTTTCATTGAGAACCATGGCAGCCATGTTGGATGTCAGATCTGCACCATTTTCTTTGAGAACCATGGCAGCAATGTTGGATGTCAGATCTGCACCATTTTCATTGAGAACCATCTGTAAGTTGTAAAAAGTCTTTACTGAAAACACTATATTGATTCATTTGACCATTCATTCAGGAGGAAAAGTCATATCAAGATTTTCAAGACTGCAACCATGGCAACCATGTTAAAAGTCAGATCAGCACCACTTTCATTTAGAACCAACATGTCATAACAAGACTATTGTGAGCAGCACATTACATGCCATCTCCATGTTTAATAGTCCTCTATGTTGATAACTTACATTTTTGCACAGAAACCATCGGTCAGAGTGACACAAATTGTGACCTGTTGGCCATTAAATCAACAGGCTTCAGCAGGAAATATTTTTTTTAATTCTTCTCAAGACAGTGACCCTGACCTCTGGTTTCTAGAATCAATAGTGTTCTTCCTTACATCCATTGCAAATCATCCACAGAGACTGGTAATCAATGATGATGGAGAAATCCTGTTACTGTGTAAACGACTATGATCTTTTTGCCTAAAATTGAATGGATTCTTCCTTACCCAAAAATTGAATGGATTCTTCCTTACCCTGAGTGCAAGTCATCCACAAACTTTGGTAACTTTAGATGGTGGAGAACAAGTTGATTTGCAGAAGGCATTTTGGTGGAGAACAAGTTGATTTGCAGAAGGCATTTTCCTTCTTTCAGTCACTGTGACCATAAAAGTTTACCTACTGAGAGTGAAATTGAAAGGATTCTTTCTCATCCCATGTGCAAGCTATACTCAATGCTTAATTAGCTACAGATGGCGGAATACCTCTACTTATTGTATGGAAATCATTTTTCCCTCCTTAGGTCACAAAGATCTTGGCCCCAAGTTGATATAGCCATACATTCAATCACAAAGATATTGGCCCCAAGTTGATATAGCCATCAATTCAGTCACACAGATCTTGGCCCCAAGTTGATATAGCCATACATTCAGTCACAAAGATCTTGGCCCCAAGCTGATATAGCCATACATTCAGTCACAAAGATCTTGGCCCCAAGTTGATATAGCCATACATTCAGTCACAAACATTTTGGCCCCAAGTTGATTTAGAAATACACTCAGTCACAAAGATCTTGGCCCCAAGTTGATATAGGCATATATTCAATCACAAAGATCTTGGCCCCAAGTTGATTTAGCCATCCATTCAGTCACAAAGACCCTGGCCCCAAGCTGATATAGCCATCCATTCAGTCACAAAGATCTTAGCCCCAAGTTGATATGCCATCCATTCAGTCACAAAGATCTTGGCCCTTAGTTGATATAGCCATCCATTCAGTCACAAAGATCTTGGCCCCAAGCTGATATAGCCATCCATTCAGTCACAAAGACCCTGGCCCCAAGCTGATATAGCCCTCCATTCAGTCACAAAGACCTTGGCCCTTAGTTGATATAGCCATCCATTCAGTCACAAAGATCTTGGCCCCAAGCTGATACAGCCATCCATTCAGTCACACAGATCTTGGCCCCAAGCTGATATAGCCATCCATTCAATCACAAAGACCCTAGCCCCAAGCTGATATAGCCATCCATTCAGTCACAAAGATCTTGGCCCCATGTTGATACAGCTATCCATTCAGTCACAAAGACCCTGGCCCCAAACTGATATAGCCATCCATTTGGTCACAAAGACCCTGGCCCCAAGCTGATATAGCCATCCATTCAGTCACAAAGATCTTGGCCCGAAGTTGATATAGCCATCCATTTGGTCACAAAGACCCTGGCCCCAAGCTGATATAGTCATCCATTCAGTCACAAAGATCTTGGCCCGAAGTTGATATAGCCATCCATTCAGTCACAAAGACCCTGGCCCCAAGCTGATATAGCCATCCATTCAGTCACAAAGATCTTGGCCCGAAGTTGATATAGCCATCCATTCAGTCACAAAGATCTTGGCCTGAAGTTGATATAGCCATCTGTTCAGGAGCAACTATACCAAGATTTTCATGATGGCCCTCATGGCAGCCATACTGCATGTTTGAAGAACACCATTTTCATTTCGGAACAACTAGACTGGACAATGAAACAGTATGCCAAGTTAAACAACTTTTCTCCAAGTAGCTTAGAATTAGTACCAATAACATCCAACTGTTAACAGACAAAAAATGGGATGATAAACACACATCCATTACAGTAAACTATTCAACCAGTAGAACTATCAAAACAGGTTCAATCAGAGAATATATAATTTAGTATTTTGATTCCAGTTTCACTAAATTTCTCAAACATTTAACTCCAAATGAGATTTTGCATTATTTTGCTTATTTGTGACAATACTGGCATTTTTGTGACAGGTAGCTATAACAAAAATGGGGATGAAAAACAACTCTTTAGTTTTAAAAATATACAGCTAAGAGTACTTTTATTACTGAAAAATGAGCTGAAGAATTCCTCAAATCTGAGGAAATCCTTAATTTTCCCTCTGACGTAAACAGATTTTAATTTCAGAAAAATACAGGATATTATGGCTCCTTATTGTCTGCTTAATGTTCAAAACTTGTAATTCCAAGCCAAGCAATATTAAAGTCATTGAGAAATCTCAATTTCAGGAAGAAACTTTGTGACATCTATTGAAACTGGGGTTTCATAACTTTTAACTAATTCAACCAATGATCATCTCTTAAATTTGCAGACAAAATCTCCTGCATTTGTAAACATGAAGAATGATAAATAGCCATGTCAACTCTTATGTGTTTAGTTTCAATAATGTACAAGCCATTCCAAAAATGAATTAAAATTTCAGATGATTGAAAATGTCTGCTTACTTTCAAATTCATATGGGTGAAAAGTTTGATTTAACCCCCAAAAAATTGTTCATACAAAATGTATAAAAAGAATATGACATTATGTGAAATAAATAAGATGCACTTTTTGAAAACTGTGCTTCAGTGAGATAATAAATAAATAGTTTGCACTCATTTTCTTCAGAGATTAGAAAGTTCTGCTCAATAAATTTGTTGGTCTAATAATGGGCTAATATAAATCATGATTCTCGAGTGCACACATTAATTACCTTGCTGCATGTGGCATTTCATCAGGTGTACAAATTAACTTGTTGCATGTGGCATTTCATCAGGTATACAAATTCGTTAGCCAGATGTGGCATTTCATCAGGTATACAAATTAACTTCCAGCATGTGGCATTTTATCAGGTGTACAAATGAATTTGCTGTTTCTGGCATTTCATCACATATACAAATTAATTTCCTGCATGTGGCATTTCATCAGGTGTACAAATTACCTTGTTGCATGTGGCATTTCATCAGGTATACACATTACCTTGTTGCATGTGGCATTTCTTCAAGTGTACACATTACCTTGCTGTATGTGGCATTTCATCAGGTATACAAATTACCTTGTTGCATGTGGCATTTCATCAAGTGTACACATTACCTTGTTGCATGTGGCATTTCATCAGGTGTACACATTACCTTGTTGCATGTGGCATTTCTTCAAGTGTACACATTACCTTGCTGCATGTAGCATTTCATCAGGTGTACAAATTACCTTGCTGTATGTGGCATTTCATCAGGTGTACACATTACCTTGTTGTATGTGGCATTTCATCAGGTGTACACATTGCCTTGTTGTATGTGGCATTTCATCAGGTGTACACATTACCTTGTTGCATGTGGCATTTCTTCAAGTGTACACATTACCTTGCTGCATGTGGCATTTCATCAGGTGTACACATTACCTTGTTGTATGTAGCATTTCATCAGGTGTACAAATTACCTTGTTGCATGTGGCATTTCATCAGGTGTACACATTACCTTGCTGCATGTGGCATTTCATCAGGTATACAAATTACCTTGCTGCATGTGGCATTTCAGCAGTATTTTGTGAGTATTTTAATAAACTGACATCAAAAAAATCAATGAATTAGAACTGACAAAAGTTTATTCGCAAATATATGCCCTAAAATGAAAATTCATTTTATACTGTCATGCTAATGTTAAGCTAGGTGGTTTATTGGATCTCTACTTACCACATAGAGCACAACGGACACCATTCTGTGCCTCCAAAAATCTGAAAATTAAGTTGTAAAATGAGTCTTTGCATCCTAAACTAAACAGGAGTGGACTGAAATATTATGTTGCATTAAATGATTCTGATATACATGCATGTGTGTGTGTGTGTATGAATGTATGTGTATTGATAAATGGATGGATGGTTGTTGTTGTTGTAGGTTTTATTGCCATTTTTCAGCACAAGATAGGCTATACATAGCAGCCAGTATAATTGGTGGAGGAAGAACCTTGGATAACCCTGGGAAGAACTACCAACCCACGAGAAGCTACTGGCAGGCTTTCTCACATACCAACGTTAGCCGAGCCTGAGACTTGAACTTATGCAGATAGAGGTGAGATGGCAGTGATCTGTAAAGGTGAGCAATTTAGACCACTTGGGGTCTGAATGGATGGATGCATCTATGGATATAAAGGTTTTAACAGCACACCAGCATAATAATGGCTATATAGTGCCAAGTAAAAATAATAATGTCATATGTAAAAACTTGCTAAAATCTTAAGGACAATGTTGTTGTTGTTGTTGTTGTATGGTTTAATGCCATTTTTCTGCACAAGAAAGGCTATAAATGGTGGCCAGTATAATTGGTGGAGGAAGAACCCTGGAAAACCCCGGGAAGAACCACCGACCCACGAGAGGCTACTGGCAGGCTTTCTCACGTACCCACATTAGCCGAGCCTGAGACTCGAACTCACGCAGACAGAGGTGAGATGGCAGTGATCCGTAACGGTGAGCACTTTAGACCACTCGGCCCCTCTTAAGGACAATAAACCTCTACAGATAAAAATAAAATAATTTTACATAAAGAACAAAAGATCAAAATATATATCTTAAAGTCCATGATTTTCTCATGTGCCACATGATCAATAAGCTTCTTAATTGAGTTAATGTCAAAACAGTTGTCTCAATGGGAGTAAGTTGACACCCTCGATGGGAATGTACTCCACAGTAAATGGACATGGCAAGGGACACATCTGGGTCAAGGTCCCCAATTCTGAAGTTAAGCATGGGTCAGGTACATATGTCCAATCAATCCCACATCAATTTGTTTTATATAAGAGATGCCACTCTCCAATGATAGGTCTGATGTCCTGAAGTTTGAGGAGTTTTCGTTCCCTAATTTGCCAGGTTGAAAAAACATGCCAATTAATGTAATACTTAAAGACACAATAGGACACTGTTAATTCAGAAACTAGTGACTACTGGGTAGCATTGGCTGCTGTGTCTTCTCTCTCTTTACCCTTGATATGAATATGACTAGGCAGCTGACAGTACAAGAGACCTATCCAGAGTTTAGGTACAGGTATTTTTTCTGTAAAACCTGGGATATTATAGGAAGGGAATGCCTCCAAAATAATGGAATGTTTTTTTTTTTTAGGGATTTCAAAATAATTCAAGAGATGAGTATGGCTGTTACATCTGTCCATTGATTCCTTTTATTGCTGAATAATGAAACCATCCCTGATATTCTTGATAAACTCCAGCAAAAAAATATGGTAAAGAAGAATATTTCCTTATATGTCTGAGTACACCTGTTGACAAGATGCCTTAAGTACAAAAGTACAAATTTTTGGATAAAAATTCACATATTATTGATGGCCTTATCAAAGTGTTGTCAAAATGTACTTGTATATCGTTAAAATAACTTCGGAGATAAAAAACCCATGTTGATATTATCATTTATTAAGGAGAAGTAGCAAAAGAAGAAGTTTCAAGTCGGCACCCATGTAAGCTATGATGGATGTCAGATTTATTTTTTAGGATCAACTAGAATATTGAAGTGAAAATTCTACACCAATATGATGACCCTTCAGGGGGCCCCCGAGTGGCTGGGTGGTCTAAAGTACCCACCATTACGGATCACTGCCATCTTACCTCTGTCTGTGTGGGTTCAAGTCTCAGCCTCGGCCAATGTGGGTATGTGAGAAAGCTTGCCAGTGCCTTCTCATGGGTCAGTGGTTCTTTCTGGGGTTTTCCCAGGTTCTTCCTCTACCATTTATACTGGCCACCATGTATACCCTATCTTGTGCTGAAAAATGACATTAAACTATATAACAACAACAACAACAACAACATGACCCTTCAGGAGGAGTAGCAATAAGCTTTACAGGCAACATTTTCATTTTGGACCAACTAGACCTTGGGATGATTGAGTGTCCAAAGTTTTGTGTCTATTTTCCCAGAAATGTAGGCAGAAGTAGTGATAATAAAATTGATGCTGGTGGATACATGGCAGATGGAGGCCAGAAGTAGTGACAATAAACTGATGCTGATGGATACATGGCAGATGAAGGCCAGAAGTAGTGACAATAAATTGATGCTGATGGATACATGGCAGATGAAGGCCAGAAGTAGTGACAATAAATTGATGCTGATGGATACATGGCAGATGGAGGCCAGAAGTAGTGACAATAAATTGATGCTGATGGATACATGGCAGATGAAGGCCAGAAGTAGTGACAATAAATTGATGCTGAAGGATACATGGCAGATGGAGGCCAGAAGTAGTGATAATAAATTGATGCTGATGGATACATGGCAGATGGAGGCCAGAAGTAGTGATAATAAATTGATGCTGATGGATACATGGCAGATGGAGGCCAGAAGTAGTGATAATAAATTGATGCTGATGGATACATGGCAGATGGAGGCCAGAAGTAGTGATAATAAATTGATGCTGATGGATACATGGCAGATGGAGGCCAGAAGTAGTGATAATAAATTGATGCTGATGGATACATGGCAGATGGAGGCCAGAAGTAGTGATAATAAATTGATGCTGATGGATACATGGCAGATGGAGGCCAGAAGTAGTGATAATAAATTGATGCTGATGGATACATGGCAGATGGAGGCCAGAAGTAGTGATAATAAATTGATGCTGATGGATACATGGCAGATGAAGGCCAGAAGTAGTGACAATAAATTGATGCTGATGGATACATGGCAGATGGAGGCCAGAAGTAGTGATAATAAATTGATGCTATTGGATACATGACAGATGGAGGCCAGAAGTAGTGATAATAAATTGATGCTGATGGATACATGGCAGATGGAGGCCAGAAGTAGTGATAATAAATTGATGCTGATGGATACATGGCAGATGGAGGCCAGAGGTAGTGATAATAAATTGATGTTGATGGATACATGGCAGATGGAGGCCAGACGTAGTGATAATAAATTGATGCTGATGGATACATGGCAGATGGAGGCCAGAAGACCTGCATCAGATAAACTCTTCTGGTCTTCAGCCAGTACAGAGCATCTGAGTTATTGGTTGAATTTTATTGCTTAATTTGTTGGTAGCTGTAAGCCCTATTGAGCTAACTGATCAGCTGTCTTACCTAATCGTTACACACACATAAGGAATCGATGACATTTTACCTACTTGATTCCATTAAAAGTAACAATCTATGCTGAAAGCTGAGCATAAAACATCGAGATTAGCAGATCTTGAAGATTTTGTCATGCAAATGTCAACATAAACTCATCTAATGAACATATCTGAATTTCAAATGACCCGAACATCAGGCAAATTTGGATGAATTTTTCCTCTGTAAGAGTACTTTACTTTGATGATTTCTTTCCACAGATTTGGATTTAAAAGAAATAAGAGTTTTAGAAAATGCAAAAGTAAAACTTTAAAGAAGAGAACTCTAATAGCATACCTTTCATTCAATTTCATCTCCTCCTGATCCCATTTTTCAAAGGCTGCAACCCCTGTCTTTGGTGTGCTCCGCAGTAAGTCCTTTACTGTCAGGAAGAATTCCTGTAAGGGGTAAGACCAATGTAAGTTCTACACATCAGTGATCTATTATTTAAGTTTACATAATGCTGTACAGCATTAACATTTACACATGCAGTGAGGTTTGAATGGAAGATCCATATTTAGACTCAAAACATTTTCATTTTCCCTGCTGAGCAAGAGACTTGGAACTTTTTCTCATCCTGCATACATTTTACTTGTTCTGTACGTATGCATAAAAGATTCAAAACCAAAACTTCATCTATGATATTTTCTGACTGTTATCATAAATCTGGAATCCACTACTAAGGATGATTTTTAGTTTTATACCAACAACATTGAAAAATTAGCACAAAAGACTCCTCATGATACTCATGCATATAAAATTGTGCCAGCCATGCCTACTGAATTTTTATCTATTTTGAAGAATCATACAGCTTTTTTCTGATTTTTTTATATATATGCTTGCAATTTTAAGCATTGCTTCTTTCTCTTCTTTTTTTTTTACCTCCCTCCCCAGCACAGAAAAACTTTAAAATATCTGATATACCACCTGTATAGATGATTACAGGTGAATAACACTCATATCTTTAGAAGAATGCATGCAAAAAGCACCTGTTAAAACCAACTCAATAACCACACTGCAAATCAGTCCATATTGTCCTGTGTACCAGTTAATATTGTTCAGGATACCAATCCATATCCTCCAGTACTTCTGTTCTTTTTCTAATTGAATTACACTAAATGCAGTTGTTGGTAACAAGTCACTAGTGTCATGTTTAACTATATTATGTATATTAATTTCATAACAGTGATTTTAGTAAGGGTCATTTAGATAATGACATCTGTAATAATAGTATTCTAACAATGCACTTTTAAAGAAGAGTTATGATGTACATACGTCGATTTCATTCAAACGTTTCAAGGTCTATGTACTGAATCACACCATGAAATCATCACATGATCTGAAAAGGACATGTTCTGATGAAAGGAGGTCATGAGTTTTTCTACAAAGGATTCTGAGCTTGTTCCTGATTGGATAGATTGGAATAGCTGTTTACTGAATTTGAATTTTTCAAAATAATAGTGACTGAGTTTAAAGCTTCATATTTTACTGTATTGCTACTGCATAATATCTTCCAGTATAAAAGAAAATGTATGCAGAACTTCTCATTCTTGACATTACTACTGAACTTAGAAGATTTAGTAATTTAATTTATTTATTTATTTTCATTCACTGGAACTACTGTACTGTACCATTTATTCAAAGACATTCAGAAAATAACAGCTTTAAGGATTTATCGTGAAGCACTGATGGACGTTTGGAATTAAGTTCTATTGTATTTACTGTAAAATATCCAAGGACACTTGGATTTAAAATCATAGTGATTTTTCTGTGGTGTTGATATATAAGGACATGACTGTTTTCATTCAGAATACCTTTGGAACATAATTGGATTAATTGGATCTATTGGAATTGATAGAACCTTTAGGATGTTTAATTCATTAACCACTGGAAGTTAGTTTTCAATTCTTTCATTTTGTATTCTAGGGAAATAAATTTATATTTTAAATTCTACAAAACTTGTTAGTTGTTGGTCTTTATGTTATGCAAATTTAAGCCCCTAGTTCAAAACACTATTTTTAAAACACTTTGCCATGCTAGTGTTACATTTTGAGGACATCGTGGGACATGGACAAGTTAAACCTAGAGATGCTAAAGTCAAGGCTATCTCTGAATTCCCTGTGCCTGTTAGTAAAAAGGAACTGATGCAATTTTTAGGTATGGCTGGATACTATCAAAACTTTTGTTCCAATTTTTCCATAATTGCTGAACCCCTGACAAATTTATTGAGAAATACAAGTTTCCTTGGACTGAAAAATGTCAGGATGTTTTTGATAAGCTAAAAGCCATACTTAAGAGCAAGCCAGTTCTTACAGCTCCAAATTTCAGCCAATCGTTTAAACTGTCTGTTGATGCAAGTGATGTTGGGGTTGGAGCAGTTTTGATTCAAGAAGATGAAAATGGTATTGATCATCCAGTGTGCTATTTTTCTAAGAAATTAAATAAGCACCAAAGAAATTATTCAACAATCGAGAAGGAACGTTTGGCTTTGATATTGGCAATACAACATTTTGGTGTTTACATCAGTTCAGCTCCTTCTTCGATTATTGTGTTTAGTGACCACAACCACCTTACTTTCATTGGCAAGATGAAAAATGAAAATCAAAGACTACTAAGGTTGAGTTTGTTGTTACAGGAATATAATATTGACATCAGGCATGTTAAGGAAAAGACAATTTAATAGCAGATGCACTTCCCTGTGTATAGAAATGTATTATTTTATGTATACATTGTATAATTCATAAGAGTTCTTCTTGTGTTTTTTAAACCTCATATATAATTAATCTAAGGTAAAAAGAAAGCTTTATTAAATAAATCTTTCTTTTTCTTTATGGGGGAATTGTTATGTATGCGGGGAAGTGTTATGTATATTTGATTTAATTTATATTTGATTTAATTTAATTGTGTGTCTGTTACTTTCTTTACTGGAATAGAGTTCAGTTATGACTGATTTTTGTTTTATTTTGACGTAAACAAGTTTATTGAGACACTGTATCTAATGCTGACCTAGTTCCTGACCTTGATTCAGAACCAGTAAGAGTTGTGGTAAACAACTTTTAAAAAGAAAAATTAAATTCTTTCTCAGAGTAAGATTCATAAAGTGAAATCGAGGCCATACTTGGAGTACATGACAAATAACATGTATCAATAAGGTTTTTCCAGAGGATTGACCCACATCCAGGCATTTGTTTTGCGTTGTAGCTAGATTTATTATTGGTGTTCTGAGAAAGACTAGGAATTAGTGCCTTAACACTTGAGAAGTTACAGTGTTTTGTGTTGTGACCAGTTTTTGGGCTAATTATTTTATTTTTCTTCAGATTATTTGGATTCCAAGAGATTATTTTCCCTGTAAATACTTGTGCTCTAAATTAATTGGAAATTTACACAGAATTCAAAAACTGGAATATTATTTCTGTGATTCAACAAAGAATTGTTGACACATCAGTATGACGATGACCACAGCATACATCATCACTTTCCATTTTGGATTTCATCGGGATTCAAACTCAGTTTCATTAGGACTTTTTATTACTAGGACTTCTATTTTTTAATTCTTGAATTACTTTTGGATTTTATTCATAGAACCGTAAGTTCTTTTTCTCATTTTTACCTTGTTTTTCTAGGGAAATAAATTACTTGTTAAATTTTACAATGCTTGTTGTCTTCACTTTTTGCTTGTTATGTTTTGTTAGACCCCTAAACACGTAACATAATGCATATTGAGAATTGTACAAAACAAGCTGTAAACTGTACACAACAAGTTGTAAATTGATTACCTTTTTGCTGCAATCTGAAAAAACTGAAGGCCAATGGCAGGATTTTTATGAAGTTGCTATCATTAATATAGAGATCAAATCTGGTCCATGATGGCTTGTAAGTCTTATTAAAGAACTGGCTGACCTCTGGCAGAGGAAAGATAAAAAAAGGACCAACCCAACAATTATTCAGGCAGAAAAACTTGCATAAGTGTTTTGATTTTTTTTGTCTTAATTGTTATTGTATTTTTCAACATATTTTCAAGAGAAAAATTTAAGGGAAGCTCCAATATTCTTTTGGACAAATTCATGCTTAAATGCTGAAATGTGCACATTCTCCCAATGCTAAAAATATCAACAAAAAATGTCACAAGTTCAACAATTCTCGAAATCCGAGTTTAAGTGGGTATAGATGAGTAAATGTCATCAGAGGAAATTAAAAATGGTTGCGAATTAGACAAAATATCTTTGCAATAAACTATGAGATATGAAACTCTTCTTCGATAATATGCCACCTCATTAATTATTAGTAAATCAATTATTATTGTAACATCTACAATCAGAATCTGATTCATGTTCAAAACCTGTTGTTTTATTGTAATATGAAGTGAAAACATATGGCAAAAAAGGCACTTGATTTGTTTATATTTTTTAAAATCACAAAAGTCTGGCTGATAAAGATCCTACTGAATTACAAGCCAATCTAATGATCACAGTTTATTAAATCTGCTCATTTGATGTACTGGTGCTGTCACAATATATGTGTGTCACTTATAAATACAAGCAAACATGTTCAAATTTATCAAACTTTTCACCTGTATTGCCTGCCAAACATGCTATATAGCACATCAGTAAGATGCTTTCTGTAGAAATTTCTTTTTACCATTGATCTGACATTTTAACTATGACAAAACAAAATCAATGAGAATGGTGCATTATTATGTCTACCCCAAATGTAATAGTCTTTTGAGAATGGTGCATTATTATGTCTACCCCAAATTTAATAGTCCTTTGAGAATGGTGCATTATATGTCTACCCCAAATTTAATAGTCCTTTGAGAATGGTGCATTATATGTCTACCCCAAATTTAATAGTCCTTTGAGAATGGTGCATTATTATGTCTACCCCAAATTTAATAGTCCTTTGAGAATGGTGCATTATATGTCTACCCCAAATTTAATAGTCCTTTGAGAATGGTGCATTATATGTCTACCCCAAATTTAATAGTCCTTTGGGAATGGTGCATTATTATGTATACCCCAAATTTAATAGTCCTTTGAGAATGGTGCATTATATGTCTACCCCAAATTTAATAGTCTTTGAGAATGGTTCATTATTATGTCTATCCCATATTTAAGATCTTTAAAAATGGTGCATTATAAACCTATCCCATATTTAATAGTCCCTTAAGAATGGTGGATTATTATGTCTACATCCAAATTTAATAGTTCTTTGAGAATGGTGCATTATTATGTCTATCACATATTTAATAGTCCTTTGAGAATGATGCATTATTATGTCTATCACATATTTAATAGTCCTTTGAGAATGGTGCATTATTATGTCTATCACATATTTAATAGTCCTTTGAGAATGGTGGATTATTATTTCTAGTGCATTATTATTTCTACCCCAAATTTAATAGTTCTTTGAGAATGGTGTGTTATATGTCTACCTCAAAAGTAATAGTCCCGTGAAAATTGTGCATTATTATGTCTACCCCATGTTTAATAGTCTTTTGAGAATGGTGCATTATTATCTCTACCCAAAATTTAATAGTCCTTTGAGATATATGCCTACCCCAAATTTAAGCCCTTTGAGAATGGTGTATTATTATGTCTACCTCAAATTTAATAGTTCTTTGAAAATGGTGCATTATATGTTTATGCCAAATGTAATAGTCTTTTAAGAATGGTGCATTATTATGTCTACCCCTTATTTAATAGTCCTTTAAGAATGTGCATTTTTATATCTATCCCATATTTAATAGTGCTTTGAGAATGGTGCATTATATGTCTACCCCAAATTTAATAGTCTTTTGAGAATGATGCATTATTATGTCTACCCATATTTAATAGTCCTTTGAGAATGATGCATTATTATGTCTACCCCAAATTTAATAGTCCTTTGAGAATGGTGCATTATTATTTCTAGTGCATTATTATTTCTACCCCAAATTTAATAGTCCTTTGAGAATGATGCATTATGTCTACCCATATTTAATAGTCCTTTGAGAATGATGCATTATGTCTACTCCACATTTAATAGTCCTTTGAGAATGGTGCATTATTATGTCTACTCCCAATTTAATAGTCCTTTGAGAATGGTGCATTATGTCTACCCCAAATTTGATAAACCTTTGAGAATGGTGCATTATTATGTCTACCCCATATTTAATAGTCCTTTGAGAATGATGCATTATTATGTCTACCCCATATTTAATAGTCCTTTCAGAATGGTGCATTATTATGTCTACTCCAAATTTAATAGTCCTTTGAGAATGGTGCATTATTATTTCTACACCACACTAAATAGTCCTTTGAGAATGGTGCATTATTATTTCTACACCAAATTTAATAGTCCTTTGAGAATGGTGCATTATTATGTCTACCCCATATATTTAATAGACCTTTGAGAATGGTGCATTATATGTCTACCCCATATGTAATAGTCCTTTGAAAATGGTGCATTATATGTCTACCCCAAATTTAATGGTCTTTTGAGAATGGTGCATTATTATTTCTACACCAAATTTAATAGTCCTTTGAGAATGGTGCATTATTATGTCTACCCCATATATTTAATAATCCTTTGAGAATGGTGCATTATTATGTCTATCCCATATGTAATAGTCCTTTGAGAATGATCTGACATTTTAACTATGACAAAACAAAATCAATGAGAATGGTGCATTATTATGTCTACCCCAAATTTAATAGTCTTTTGAGAATGGTGCATTATTATGTCTACTCCAAATTTAATAGTCCTTTGAGAATGGTGCTTTATTATGTCTACCCCAAATTTAATGGTCCTTTGAGAATGGTGCATTATTTTGTCTACCCCATATATTTAATAATCCTTTGAGAATGGTGCATTATTATGTCTATCCCATATGTAATAGTCCTTTGAGGGTATGGTCAACTCTGGAGATTCCTGACCAATAGCTTTCAATGACCTCGACCTGTGTTCAAGGTATGTAATTTTTAAAGTTGCTATGACTGTGACCTCTGTCCGTAGGACCTAGAATTTTTAGATTTCTTTATAGCCATAAGTGAGAGCCATCCACAATAGTTTGACCAAGGAACATACTCCAGAGCAAAATTATTTTGAACTGCATTATGTCCTTCACTATTTTCCTTTGACCCACCCCAAATCAACTGGCCTCTTCCAAGCTTCTGATCAAGGTATGTGGTTTAGAACTAAAGTTATTATGCAAAAAACATGTTTCTTCTTTCAGTTACAGAGGCTTTGACCGACCTCTGTCTGAAAATCAACTGATTTCTTTCTTAACCAATTTGCAACTTGTCCAAAAACTATAAAGGATGGTAACTAAAATCTTTGTGCAATGACCAATTACTTCTTTCAGTAACAGTGACTTTGATTTTTAACCTTGTGACCTCGAAATTTACAGACTTTTTCTTATGATATGTGCAAACCATCTGCAAAGTTTGGTTGCTGCAGAATGTGGAGAAATCAAGTCAAAATGTAGATATTATTTTTCTTCTTACAATCAGTATGACCCTGACCTTTGACCTTTTGACCTCCATATATGATAGGGTTCTTGCACATGTGCAAGACAACCACAAAGTTTGCTTCAAGTCTGTGATGTAGAACCAATATTATGGTGCGTAAGCCATTTCCATCTTTCAGTCAGTAACTTTGACCTTTGCCCAATTAACTCTAAAATCAACAGCACTCTTTCCCTACCCCAAGTGCAAGTTATCACAAAATTTAGTACATGCTGTAGAAATGAAGTTATCGTGCAGAACAGAGCAAGTTGATATGCAGATGGACAGACATGGCCATAGTGTAATATGCTTTGCCGAAAATGGCAGAAATATCAAATGCATTTTCTTCCTCATCAGTGATCTTTGACATTTTGACCAAAAATTAATTTCCAAACAAGGTTTTATCCACAAAAGTCAAACCAAAAAATGTAAAAAAGATTTGTATACAATTGAAAACTTGCTGTATTGGCCTTACAGTTTAATCTGATTGTTCTCATATGCATGTAAACATACAAGCCTACCAAATTGTATTCATCTTGGGATGAATGAATTGGAGCAAATCATGAAAACTTGTCTGGCACCAGGTAAATATGCAACTTGTTCATTCATTTACACTTTGCGCATTTGACATTAAGACAGGTCAGGTTAGGACAGATCAGGCAAAATTTTCACTGACCCGTTTTAGCAGGTGAAAAGCCAAAAATTATAACAACTGAACAAAGTTACTTTATTGTAAATATTAAAACTTAATATATGCACTTGATCTCGTCAAATCAGTCCTTAAACAGTAACTTGTTTCCTAATGTGGAAATGCCATTGTAACTCTATCAAGTTCTCCAAGAAGTTATTGTTTCCAGTCTGTGGGTAGATTCAGACTGCTGACTGCCTGCCAAAACTGCTCAAGATTGGTACTGTATGGGTCTAATGTTGTAATGTCAGTAAGATTCTCCAAATAAAGCACCAACACAACATTATACCATCACCTTTTGTGACTTTCAGCCTAATTTGCAGGCACCTTTGTTGTTATCATGATCATCACTACCACCAGTCTATAAAAATAACAAATCCAGAAAATGATTTATCACTTACTAGTATTATTGATGAAGCTAATTACCTCATTCATTCCAAGCATTAAAAATGGCAGTTAGTGTCATGTACATTAGTCTAGGTTTACATTTATGTTTACAAAGATTAAATCAAGGTCAGTGGTGCTTTATCAGTTTTACAACACAGTTATTCAAGTAATGTCAAACATATTTTACTTAAAAATTATGACCACTGGTCATGTTTTGCATATGGTCACTCATGACAGGCACATAATATATCATTTATTATTATTATTATTGTTAAAATACAATTCAGATTATAATTTTTTGTGAACAATAAAATAGTTTCCTTTTCTAATCATGACTGAATTTTGTGTGATATTTCAGTTGCCCTGATTTTTTGTGTGTTTTGGCATTGGCATGATTAGACATCTTGACAAACTTTAAACACAGAAATCAATGTGACCCAGCTTTTTGCTGCCTGAGCTCTTGAGTAATACAAACATAATAAGCATCTTTAATCCTGTCAAAATTAATTTTTATCATATGAAGTTTAGACCTGAATCCATCTTTAAGCATCAAAGCAAAACATACCTTATCAAAGTAATGTTGGTTGTTTTATGCTGATTCAGCTCTTTAGAAACCCAACTAAAATTGATTAATGTCTTCAATAATTTTGGAATTACTTCTGCTCACACAGATCATAATCCAGCTCAACAAACTTCAAGTAATTAAGCCAGATGACCTTGCTGACAGAATCAACAGGTGAAATTAGCAGCTGCATGTTCTTGTTCTGTTTAAACCAGTTCAGTCACATGATCACAGGCAGTATTACCATAAATATACTACACAGAAACAAAAATGTGAAATATTTTTTAAAATTATTTTTCAGTAATAATATTGTGAACGAGGAAGATTTCAGTGAGTGACTGGTGTCATATATATTTAATTTGCATTGTGTCATGGTTTTTGTCCATGATTGTATGTTAATTATATTTAATTTGTATTGTGTGATTGCCCTTTGTCCATAATTGAGAGTAGAAATTTGGGCCTACCTGACTAATGTCCATTTTTTAGAAACAACATATTACATGGCTATTTTTTTGTCTGTGATTGTAGCTTATATATTAAAATTATTATTATTATTCTTAGGTAAACATGAATACTTGCGTTTGAGTTCAAGACATATGTTTTTCCTTTGGGAATTTGCTCTTTTCTTTTACTTAGTTTATGACCACAGAGTTGTAACACTGGAAATACTTGAGAAAACCCATCCATGTGGGAAGTAAACATATGTGTTTGCAGCCAATATATGAAAAATCCTCAGTGTTTACAAAGTAAGTGAGCCTGATACGTGATTGACTGGTTTTAGTATGGTACCCATTAAATACATTTCATAATCTGTGAACAAGAAATCCATTACAGCTAACATACCATTCTTAGTTATGGTGGCCATTTATCTAGCAAACATAAGCTGAACATTACTGTGCTTCTCGGCATGTGTCGTCTTGATAATTACTGGTGTTAATAATAACCACTACTTATCAAAGTGATAAAACTTATTATCAAGGAAACAAGGATAATCAGATTACTTACTTCTCTGAATAGATTAAAGTTAGGTAATTCATCAGCATGTTGGAACAAATGTCAATGCGTTAATTTCAGTAATCAAAAAAGATTTATGAGATTTCTCTATGTAAACTTCATTATGTGCCATACCTAATGGGTAAATTTGACAGTTTTTGATCTAATATACACCAGCCTTTGGTTACATTGCAGCTGTGGCTGTCCTAGAGGGGTACTGCTGAACAAACTCATTAATGCCAGGGATTCTGACTTGATAAAGCAATTGAATGTTGGTTGGGAGAGGGGGCATTCAAGGGAAGAACTATACTATAAATACATACCAATTACCAGTAATACAGTTAGTCAGGTGTGAGCAATTTATTACACAAATTTATACATAGGGCAAAAGTTAATAATAGCAAGGCTGTATGTAAAGCTGTTACTTTCTGTTGAGGGATTTAATCATTCAAAATGCATTTAATCCTTTTAAAACTTTTAATTTCTGTTCTTATGAAAATCTTGTTCCCATTTTACATCTTACCTCTTTTACATCTTATGTATATATTTTGATGGTCAGTATATAACTTAACCTTTCTCTGGTCATGATCTTCCTCCAGCTTAGTTTCATCTGAGTATTATCTCAAAAAACATGCTGGAACTGATACTGCACTATTTGCATAAGAAAAGCCAAGGGAATGAAGCAGTGAAGTAACTTTGCAATAAAAGGTGCAAAACTTAAGTTGTGATGATACTGTTCCTGTTGGCTACACAAATAAACGATGCCTACCATTATATACTTCCTTATGCATCTACTTCATCTTCAAACTGTACAGATCCAGATCTGTCATTTCATAATGCACTGACATATCTGGGTCTATGCAGTTTGTTAGGAATATCAATAAAACAAAGACCTCGATTTGCTGGTGCATTATGCAATGGCAAATCATGGTCTATGATATCTGTAATCAGATTCAACTATTACACAAGTATATAGGGTCAATCTTGTTTGTTTTTTATTCTTACATTGACAAGTTTTTCAAACTTGAGAGCACCCTCCATGCTTTTGTCACTGTAGTCTAGTGTGTCTTTCCAGGAATGAAGCAGGAAGAGCAGGCGCATCTGCCGTGCTGTGTACTGTTTCAGTGCCTCCTTGATTGTGATGAAATTTTTCAGGGACTTCGACATTTTTGAAGAACCTATTGTTAGGTGACCCGAGTGGAGAAAGTATCTTACCCAGTTGTCATTTTCAAACCTTGCCTGAAATTAAATCAAACAGTTAATTTAAGCACCATACACACTGAAGAATAAACTTGTTCTCTTCTTATGACAGAAGATAATGATACATTGATTATAGTGTTATTAATTATATGAAAGATTCTGTCTTATGGAATGATCGGGAGTCATGTCAAATGTCAAAAATATGCCACAAAAATACTACCAAAATTAAGAAAAAAGAACAACTGTACCATGAATGGCACATTATATGGTAGCCCTGTGTTTGATAGTCCCCAATAGTGGCACTAGTAGGGTATGGCTGATACTAGGGATTACTGATCAACAGGTCTCAATGATCTTGACTTTTGATTAAGGTATGCAGTCTTGAACTAAACGTAATGTGCATAAACCATTATTTTCTTATTAGAATGACACTTACCATGACCTCTGTTCTGATCTTTAGACCCCAGAATCTGCTGGTTTCTTTATTATTCTAAATTCATTCACCAAGTTGGTCAAGCAACTTACTCTATAACAAAAGTTAATCTGCAAAATACATTTTTCTTTAAAGCACAAAGATCATGACCTTTGATCTGTTGACCAACAAATCAACTGACCTCTTTTATATATCATATGTAAGTCCTTGACAAACCTTGGTCAAGGTACATGGTCTAGAACCAAAGTTACTTTGCAAAAGCCATTTTCTTCTTTCTGCCACCACAACTTTCGACATTCTGACCCCCATGGTCAATAGACCTCTTCCTTGTCTGATGGGCAAGCCATCCTCAAAGTTTGGTCCAGTTCTTTGATGCAGAATTAATATATTCATGAAAAGAATGACTCTGCCTGTTGCTCTTTCTACCCCAAATTTGAAAGGTTTGTTCTATACCCCAAGTGGAAGTCATCCCCAACATCATGTGTCTTATTTCAATCAAAATAAAATTTACCTCTGACCCAAAATTGATAGGATTCTTCCACACCCCTAATGCAAGCCATCCATAAAGTTTAGTAACTGTTGATTGAATTCAAGTTACTGCACTGACATTACCTAGACCTTGAATCTTTTGGCTCTGAAATCCATAGGATTCTTCCATACCTCATGTAAAAGCCATCCACAAAGTTTGGTAACAGTAGATGGTAGGCAATTTGAGTTATTGAGTGGAAACAAACCATACCTGCCATAACTTGGTGTGTCATGCTAAAAACACAGTTTTACTCACATAGCCCCTGACATGGTCATGTTTCAAGAAACAAGATTTTCAGTAATCTTCAAAAAATAAAAAAGACAACATTTTAGTACATATCCATAACATGTAGCATGTAAACAGTCCTGACTGGAGCTGATGTAAAATTATCCTTTGGGCAGTTACAATAGCAGCAATTAAAAGGCAAAGAGGTCAGGTATAAACCACCATTTCACATAATACTTAACTGGCTGACAATAGCAAGTGTGATGTGTTCATTATTTTGAAGACTGCAGTGGGTAAGCCCATTATGCTCATTTGCATACGTTAAGTCGTTAAGTTCACAAAGTGGAACAATCCAATATAGGGAAATCAAAGGGAAGCTAGATGCATGTTGAAGAACAAAAGTTATTACATATCATTACCTTAAATGAAAATGTTTAAGCCATCTGTATTAGAGATTATTGACAAGTTTGTGAACAGCAGTAATGTTTAATTGAAGTCAGATTTTACTCCATATAAAAAACACAAAGCATGATTATTTCAGTTGTCAGATAGTGTTCAAGTGTGATTCATTTTTGAAGGCAATTCAGGAAGCAATCAGCTATCAGCAACTATGCCAAGCCCAGCAAAAATAAATTTCAGAACTCTTAGTTTACTCTGTGAAGCACACCACAAATGAGATGTTGTGTGGCATTTAATTATTTGCACATACTGGAAACAACTCATTGACATATGTCATTCCTGTGTGTATGATATCGGTAGAAATAGGAGCACCATCTGTATATAACATATTCAAAACATCAGTTCTCCTTACTGTTATTGTTGTCTTAATCTTGTTAAAATACTAACCATTAACTGACATGTGCTTTTCAGCATGATTTAAGCCATTTAGCCATGATATAGATTTCTCAAAAGGCAATAATAAGCTCAAGCTTATGTTTGCAGACTTGATTTGTGTTGATAAGGCATTAATACCCATAATGAGCAGCGGCGTTATTACTTGTAAAACCCCATGCAACTTGAAAATATTATCCACCCCAGCTTTCCCAGTCCCAAATGTGATATATATTCATCTTCTATAAAGACAAATATATCTCATCATCAGACTGCATCAGATAAAGTTCTGACAGTGCCAACATTCTGGTCATCCAGAACAAATCTGTTGTGACCAAGAATTGCTCGGATAATCCAGCTGAGAAGTTTTATTAACACACCATCCAGTCTCTAGTGAGTGTAATGATGAACACAACCATTTTACCAAGCTATTGAGAGTAGCAAAGACTGCATCTAATTAAGTCTATATTTTGCCATCCAAAAGACATAAACTTGGTATATGTCTCTATTTTATGTCAATGAGGTTGTGATGGAGTGTTTGCATATCTTTATAGGTGTATGGTCATGATATTTGACAACATTAAGTCAACCAACTATTTTTTCTTTATAAGTGTATTAAATGCTTTGAGTATGACAGACAAGTTATTTTCAGGTTTGAATTTCCAATCATTTTCTATAGGTTTAATGAAAAGTTAGCTTATTCTCAATTGGACAAAATTGTTTTTTCTGTCATGTGCCCTGACCTCAAAACACACTTTTAGAGTCTCAACCCCTCCCCCAACTTTGTCTGGAAATATGACAGGTATGACAAACACATAGACAGATAAATGGACAGGTGGATGTAATAACATAATATGCTATGCCTTATGGCAGGCATAAAAAAACAACTAAATTGAATCTTATTAAACATTATGGGAAAATCTTCCAAAACTGACTTCTATTAATGAACCAAAAAAGTTATGAATTTTCTCTCCTATTAAAAGGGTAAAACAATGTATGTCTGTACTTACTTCCCCTTGGGCCAGCTCATTGTCATGATGAGGGAACTTGAGGTCGAAACCTCCTGTGTGTATATCCAGAGATTCTCCTAGAATACTGCTGGCCATAACAGAACACTCAATGTGCCATCCAGGCCGACCCTGAAACAAGCATACACAAGACAGCCATTCAGTGTCAAGCAAGGAATGGGTGAATTACCATATTTGCCGGCCTATAAGACAATACTTTTTGACCAGAAATTCTTTGCTTGTCTTATACTCAGATTCAACTTATAAATGGATTATGTCATCCAAATTGTTGTATCTTATGTAATTGTTCACATGTAAAAAAAAATCGCCAATAAGTACAAAAAATAAGGTGTAAAAATATTTCATTTTGGGGAAGAGATCATGTATGAAAAAATATATGAGACACATCAAGAAGGATTTGAAACAATTACATGATCGTCAGTATTAAAAATTAATGTACGTCAGATGTAACTGTGCTACAGCAGCATGCACTAGTAATATATATTGTTTAAGTCTGATTACATGTATTAGAATTGACAAGTTAGAAGATGTATAATCATGACAAAGAAAGATATTCCATTACATTTTTCTTCTTGCACCTCATGTTTTAATAAAAATTATGCCCCATTATGAGTGAAAGAGAGAGAGAGAGAGACAAGGAGAAATGTATTGTTCAATTAGCTTATGACTATGATCAACTAATAGCACTAGGTAAGCAATTCCTTTTAGTTTTAGTTAACACTTCCTTTGTCCAAAAATAACATGGCTTTGCTGTATTATTTATGCGCTAATTAAATAAGCTACAGCTGTAGGCAAGTTTTCCAAGCTAACACCTGTTTAAGGTCAAGATTCAGCCATCATCATCATCATTGGCGACTCGGTCTCGAAAGACCATGCGAATAGCGCCCTTGGGGTGTTGTCTGTCTCTGTTGGCATCGTCTGCTGTGGCTGTGCAGGCCTATACGTGAGTGACAGTCCCTACTGCAGTTGGTGCAGACATACTGGGAAGTCTGCGTTACTGTGGTTGCTGTTGCGTTCTTCTTTCTCTTACGTTTCTCTGCCGCCAACTGGCCTCTCCTCGCATCAGCGACTGATATGCCATTGTTTACCATCAGTCTCCAGGTGCCTCGGTCCTCAGCCAGCTCTTCCCAGCCATCGGGTGAAATGTTGCATGCCTTCATGTCCCTCTTGCACACATCTCTGAAACGGAGTGAGGGGCGTCCAACTCTTCTCATGCCAGTGGCCATCTGTCCATATAAGATGTCCTTTGGCAGCCTTCCATCCTCCATCCGTCGGACGTGACCCAGCCATTGAAGGCGGCGTTTAATTAGCAGGGAGTACATGCTGGGAGTACTTGCATGCTGCAGGATCTCACTGTGTGGAACATGGTCTTGCCAGCTGATTTTCAGGATGCGTTTTAGGCACTGTATATGGAAGGAGTTGAGCCGGCGTTCTTGCCTCATGTAGGTACTCCAGGTCTCACTTCCATATAGAAGGGTGCTGAGAACGCAGGCCTGGTAGACTTGGACCTTGGTGTGCTCTGTCAGCGCGTTGTTTTCCCAAACCATCTTTGTTAATCGAGCCATGATGGTGTTTGCCTTTCCAAGCCTTCTGTCCAGCTCCATATCAATCGAGAGAGTGTTGCTGATGGTTGACCCTAGGTAGGTAAAGTTGTTGACTGCTTCCAGGGTGACACCGTTGATTTTGATTGAAGGGGCAATGGTGGTATCTTGCACGCTGACATTTGTTTTTTCCAAGCTGATGGTGAGACCAAACTGCGTGCAGGCAACAGCAAAATGGTCTCCCAGTCTCTGGAGGGCTTCCTCGGTGTGGGCCACAAGAGCTACCATGTGATAAAAGGAAATGCTGGTTACTTATGTAAATTTCTCAACCACTGACATCTTTTGAACTTGCCAATAGAACTGGCAGCAATTTAAAGTATGAGTAAAGATAAAAAACAATTCACACATAGTACAGGAAGAGTACATGCACTTTTTTAAAAAATCTTATTTGTTGGGAATGGAGAGGTCATTTAGGTCTATATTTGGTCAGCAACAAAACGTCTATGTGGTGAGGTGCAGACTTTCAAGATGATACTGTGGAGAAAGAGACAAATGATGACAAATCAATTGTTTCCATTCACTGATACAGATTTAAAGCAAATGAAAGGAAGAACCTGTTATCACAGGATGATATAGTCAAAACAACAATAGTGATATCTTTAATAAATTGAATATTTGTCTGCAAAATGATCACTGCAGTATTAAATCAGAAATTTTCTTCTGCAGACATGTTCATAAAGTAATCTGTTTAAAATAGGTAATGATTAATTCTGCATTGGTTGTTATAATTTTGTTTTCTTTGAGAGTGGGTATGGGGTGGGGTGTAAAACTAATTTTAATTACATAATAGTTATCTACAATTATTGCATTGCTGTATCTTTACCTGATGATATTGCTCCCATCCAAGGACAGTATCTACTCCTCCAAATGAGTAACTGAAGGTCTAGAATAAGATACCATGTGATTCCACCCTGATTACCTTAACTTCTGATAATCAGAATATCATTCTATCAGAGCAGGAAGGGAGAAGAGAATTGGACAATAATAATAGGTAAATGTCACACAATTAGTTTAACACCCCCCAAAAATCACATTTAAAAAATGTTACCTATAATTGGTATGCTAAATTTACCAGTCCAGTGGTAGGCCTCTGGCCAAAGATTTACCAGTCCAGTGGTAGGCCTCTGGCCAAAGATTTACCAGTCCAGTGGCAGGCCTCTGGCCAAAGATTTACCAGTCCAGTGGTAGGCCTCTGGCCAAAGATTTACCAGTCCAGTGGTAGGCCTCTGGCCAAAGATTTACCAGTCCAGTGGTAGGCCTCTGGCCAAAGATTTACCAGTCCAGTTCATGAGACTTGGCAATAAGACATAAGAGTTTAAAATGCAAGAAAGTGTATGTGTCATGACTCAGATAACTTTGAACAGTGTCAACACCATAATGTCCAGTGTAAAATAGTGGACTACTCTCACAAACCTATATAAGTATGAATTTATCAGCATGACAAAACAAAAATGTCACAAATTTATCCATGGTATAGCAGGTAATATAAACAAACTAATAGGAAGCAAGTGAGTGGCTAAGATAGTCAACAATGAGACATAAAAGTTAGCTAAATTTGTAGGAGTTCCTTAAAACTTCATGGACACTATGTGATGATTCTAAATACATTTTTGCCCCCAGTGGGTTTGGGGATGGAGTGGCAGGCCTCTGGCCAAAGATTTACCAATCTAGTGGAAGGCCTTTGGCCAAAGATTTATCAGTCCAGTGGAAGGCCTCTGGCCAAAGATTTATCAGTCCAGTGGCAGGGCTCTGGCCAAAGATTTACCAGTCCAGTGGCAGGCCTCTGGCCAAAGATTTACCAGTCCAGTGGCAGGCCTCTGGCCAAAGACAAGCTGTAAAGTCAAAGTGAGCTTTACCACTGATGTCAGTAGGGTGCTTTACTACATACTGAAGAAGGTTTGACAACTTGTTGTGTTCATATGACTAAGCCCAAAGCATAAAATGAGTGGCAGCATTTTCATCTCGGATCAGCTAGACAATGGATGCAAAGATTAAGGATGATGAATAACAGGCCTTAAAAAAGCTCAAGACCAGTAGAGATAAAAACAACCCAAAGAAAGAAGAATATAGGTATAAGGTATTTATAGCATTCTTATCAAAGACTCCCCATTATTTCCATACAAGGTACAGCATCAGGTGAGGGGGTGAAGGTGAAGGTGAAGGAAGCAATTTCTCCTTGTTTAAAATTCTGGGACTATTTTTCAAGTAAATTTTTTAGTTCCTAAGTTTTGGGACAAGTAAAATAAATGTTATTTTCTTGTCCATGGTACGATGGTAAATATGGTATTTTCTTCAATTACTGTGCCTTTAATGATGTCCCACAATACATAACTTGAATCTATTAAAGCAAAAGATCTACATATTGAAAGCATAGGTTCTTAATATAAAGTGAATAATGTTCAAATGATATATATTTGGCATGTTCTCACCTTGCCCCAGGGCGAATCCCAGGCAGGTTCACCAGGTTTGGAAGCTTTCCACAGAGCAAAATCACCAGAGTTCTTCTTCTGTTCCAGTCTGTCTTTGGATATACTCAGCTCACCTGCCAGACAGAAATGAAATACCCTTCCAGATGCCAAGAAATGTGTCCAAGATATTGAACTCTTTCTAAATACATTTTAAACTACCACATATACCCACCAACATGTCAGGACCAGCTGCAAACTGTGTATCGCCTTATCTCCTGACACATATCATGCAGCAAATCTGGGTATATCCAGTTTGTTAGGAGTAATTAGTAGAGCAAATTATATAGATCCTGATCTGCTGGTGCATTATCTGAAGGCAGAGCAGGGTCTATGCTGTTGGGAGTTCGGCCAGACCTTTAAGTTAGTATTATCTTAAGTTATGGCATAGGAAGACACTTTACATTCACAAGGAGTAGTGATAACAAGGTTTTCAAGACAGCCAAAGTGGCAGTCATACTAGATGTCTGAGCAGCACCATTTTCTTCTCATGAAAACATCACCTCAATATGGCATCCATTCAGGACAAGTAACAATTACAAGATTTTCAAGATGGCTGCTGTAGTGTTATATTGGATATCAGATTGGCACCATTTTCATTTTGAACCAACCAGACCTCGCAAGAAGTTTTTTAGTTAAAACTTCCTGTTAATATAACCATCCGTTCAAGAGAAATAAGATTTTCAAGATGGCCACTGTGGTGGCAATATTGGTGCCCAAGTGACACAATTTTCATTTAGGATGAAATAGACATCATAAGAAGCCTTCTGGTGAAAACCCCATGTATATGTGATTTTCTTTTAAGAAGGCTTTAGGGACAAGATTTTCAAGACAGTTGCAATGGTGTCCATATTGGAAGTTAGATTGGCACAATCTTCATTTAGTACCAATGAAGCATCATCAGAAATCATTAGTAAAAACCTTTTCATGACAGTACCATGACCAGATGTTCAAGAGGACAACTGTGGCAGCCACATTGGATTTCATGCCTGACCCATATTTAATAGTTCTCTCATGTAGATAATAAAATATTTTTGGAGAAATCATTTTTCTTCTTTAAGTCACAGTGACCAAGACATTTTATCTTTTGACCCCAAATCAAAAGACTTCTTTCTCAGTGCAAGTCAAACCATCCAAAATTATCTTCAAGTTGATGGTGTTGAATAAATGTTATTGTATGGGAACTTTATCATTCCTTGAAGTTACAGTGACCCTGACTTTTGACTTAAAAAATCAACATGTTTTTCCTTACCCAAAGTGCAAGCCATCCACAAAGTTTGCGTCAACTATGTGATGCAAAACAAGCATTATTGGTGGGAATCTTTTTTTCTTCTTTGTCACTGTGATCTTGACCTTTGACCCCAAAACTAATAAGCTTCTTCCTTACTCTTGGTGCAAGCCATCCACAAAGTTTGGGATCTGCTGATTGTGGAGAACTAGTTATTGTTCTGAAACCAATTTTTATTTCCAGTCACAGCGACCATGACCTTTGAGTTTTTGACCCCTAAATCATTAAGCTTCTTCATTCCACCAAGCTCAAGCCATCTACAATGTTCAGTAAATACTAATGATGGCAAACTCAAGGTGTGGTGCAGAAACCCTTTTTCTTCTTTTGGTCACAGTGACCTTGATCTTCTGACCCCAAAATCAATAAGATTCTTTAACTACCCTACATACAAGCCAGCCACATAATTTGGAAACCGTAGCTGGTGGACAACTTGGCTAATTGTGCAGAGATGAAATTAGTAACAGAGAGATGGATGGACAACAACAATACACTACTACTTATAGTGAGCATGTAAAAATCGGCATTAATGTAACTGTTGTTGAATTTCAAAGTATGTTTTACTTATTATGGAAAATTTTAAAATGTTATTACTTTTCAATTTTTTTCCATTTAAATATGCATCATTTTAAAGAAACAATTTAACACCTTTCTTCAGATAGTATTATATATCCTGGAATGAGAATGGTTTCTATTTAAATGCAATTTACTCAGTGGAACTATTAAAAGTGCAGTGTCAGTTCATAACTTCTCTCTGTAATTGTATACTGCCAAAATTCTGAGATTTCACACATTTATGCACACATGGCAATGGCTGGTTCTTTATGTGCAAGTGATTTGAACTTTAAGCCAAAGAATAAAGCACAGGCAAGGATTAAAATTAATATAAAAAAATGCAGTAAAATGCTAAAAGTTTGCATTCAAGAAGTAATACCTAAATTAACAGACATTTGGTACAAGATGTTTCTCAATCTTACCCTCGCCCTCAAACAAGGCCTTTTCATCTCCTACCGCCTCAGGGACAAGCTTTGCATAAAAATGACACTTTGAGGCTTCAAATGCAGTGATATCAAAATAAACAGATCCTTGAGACATATATCTGCAAATGATACAAGTTGTATGAAAAATTAAATACAACTGAAAACAAGGAAATGTAAACTTAACTGTGATAACAAACAGTTAATTAAATGATAACAAACAATTAATTAAATGATGTTCATTTTATACCATCTATACTTGTTTATAGGTAGATACCATCTATACTTGTTTATAGGTAGATACCATCTATACTTGTTTATATGTAGATACCATCTATACTTGTTTTTAGGTAGATATCATCTATACTTGTTTATAGGTAGATACCATTTATACTTGTTTATAGGTAGATACCATCTATACTTGTTTATAGGTAGATACCATCTATACTTGTTTATAGGTAGATATCATCTATACTTGTTTATATGTAGATACCATTTATACTTGTTTATATGTAGATACCATTTATACTTGTTTATAGGTAGATATCATCTATACTTGTTTATAGGTAGATATCATCTATACTTGTTTTTAGGTAGATACCATCTATACTTATTTATATGTAGATACCATCTATACTTGTTTATATGTAGATATCATTTATACTTGTTTATAGGTAGATACCATTTATACTTGTTTATAGGTAGATACCATCTATACTTGTTTATAGGTAGATACCATCTATACTTGTTTATAGGTAGATACCATCTATACTTGTTTATAGGTAGATACCATCTATACTTGTTTATATGTAGATACCATTTATACTTGTTTATAGGTAGATACCATTTATACTTGTTTATAGGTAGATACCATCTATACTTGTTTATAGGTAGATACCATCTATACTTGTTTATATGTATATACCATCTATACTTGTTTATAGGTAGATACCATCTATACTTGTTTATAGGTAGATACCATCTATACTTGTTTTTAGGTAGATACCATTTATACTTGTTTATAGGTAGATACCATTTATACTTGTTTATAGGTAGATACCATCTATACTTGTTTATAGGTAGATACCATCTATACTTGTTTATAGGTAGATACCATTTATACTTGTTTATAGGTAGATACCATCTATACTTGTTTATAGGTAGATACCATCTATACTTGTTTATAGGTAGATACCATCTATACTTGTTTATAGGTAGATACCATCTATACTTGTTTATAGGTAGATACCATCTATACTTGTTTATAGGTAGATACCATCTATACTTGTTTATAGGTAGATACCATCTATACTTGTTTATAGGTAGATACCATCTATACTTGTTTATAGGTAGATACCATCTATACTTGTTTATAGGTAGATACCATTTATACTTGTTTATAGGTAGATACCATCTATACTTGTTTACAGGTAGATACCATCTATACTTGTTTATAGGTAGATACCATCTATACTTGTTTATAGGTAGATACCATCTATACTTGTTTATAGGTAGATACCATCTATACTTGTTTATATGTATATACCATCTATACTTGTTTATAGGTAGATACCATCTATACTTGTTTATAGGTAGATACCATCTATACTTGTTTTTAGGTAGATACCATTTATACTTGTTTATAGGTAGATACCATCTATACTTGTTTATAGGTAGATACCATCTATACTTGTTTATAGGTAGATACCATTTATACTTGTTTATAGGTAGATATCATCTATACTTGTTTATAGGTAGATACCATCTATACTTGTTTATATGTAGATACCATCTATACCTGTTTTTAGGTATATACCATCTATACTTGTTTATAGGTAGATACCATCTATACTTGTTTATAGGTAGAAACCATCTATACTTGTTTATATGTAGATACCATCTATACCTGTTTTTAGGTAGATACCATCTATACTTGTTTATATGTAGATACCATCTATACTTGTTTATAGGTAGATACCATCTATACTTGTTTATAGGTAGATATCATTTATACTTGTTTATAGGTAGATACCATCTATACTTGTTTATATGTAGATACCATCTATACTTGTTTATAGGTAGATACCATCTATACTTGTTTATATGTAGATACCATCTATACTTGTTTATAGGTAGATATCATTTATACTTGTTTATAGGTAGATACCATCTATACTTGTTTATATGTAGATACCATCTATACCTGTTTTTAGGTAGATACCATCTATACTTGTTTATATGTAGATACCATCTATACTTGTTTATAGGTAGATACCATTTATACTTGTTTATAGGTAGATACCATCTATACTTGTTTATAGGTAGATACCATTTATACTTGTTTATAGGTAGATAACAAATGCAAACAACATACACACTGATCTACCATCAAATAATGCATCAGCAGACCAGGGTCTGTGTTGTTTGTTCTACTGATTTCTCCTAACAAACTGCATATACCTAGATCTGCTGGTGCATTATATAAAGGCAGATCTGGGTTTGTGCATTTTGCAGCTGGATTCGACTTATAAATGAGTACTGACAGCAGATTGTAGTGCTTAAAGGTTTTGAAACTTTGACCTTAAGGGCATCAAAAATGTGGTTTCCAGCTGATCGGTCCAGACCATTAGAATCTACACTGCTCAGGTCCATCTACGCCATGCACTGGTCCATCTGCTATACCTGATTGCTTACTATATACAAACAACTGGTAAGTGCTAACTGGAGTGGTCAACATTCTGCTCATGAGACTTGGCAATAAGACATAAGAGTTTAAAATGCAAGAACGTGTATGAGTCATGACTCAGATAACTCTGAACAGTGTCAACACCATAATGTCCAGTGTAAAAAAGTGGACTGACCCTCACAAACCTATATAAGTATGAATTCATCAGCACAACAAAATAAAAATGTCACAAATTTATCCATGGTATAGCAGGTAATATACACAAACTAACAGGAAGCAAGTGAGTGGCTAAGATAGTCAACAATGAGACATAAAAGTTAGTTAAATTTGTAGGAGTTCCTTAAAACTTCATAGACACTATGTGATGATCCTAAATGCATTTTTGCCCCCAGTGGGTTTGGGGATGGAGTACAGGTCTGATGCTGTTGTTGTTGTAGAGTTTTACCTCCATTTTTCAGCACACGATAGGCTATACATGGCGGCCAGTATTAATGGTGGAGGAAGAACCCGGGAAAATCCTGGAAATAACCACCGACCCATGATAAACTACTGGCAAGCTTTCTCACATACCCACATTGGCTGAATCCGAGACTCGAACCCAAGCAGACAGAGGTGAGATGGCTGTGATCCATAACGGACAGCGCTTTAGACCACTTGGCCACTTGGGGCCCCCAGGCCTGATGCATCTTCCCATATGCATTAAGAGGTGATTACTGGATAAAGAAGCTGCAATGTTGCAGTGGTCAGCATGACAAGCTCACAACTAAAATGGTGTAGGTCTGAATCCTAACAATCAGATCAGAACAGATCAGTGATGGTGACATGTATTTGGGCAGTCACAATGGTCCAACTGCCTTGGCACTGCCTGGGCAGTCACAATGGTCCGATTTCCTTGGCACTGCCTGGGCAGTCACAATGGTCCAACTGTCTTGGCACTAAATTATCTGCTTGTGCTGTGTGCCGTAAAACACAAATCAATCAAGCAATCCAAAACACCAAGCAACCAGCAACCTAAAATACAAATCAACCAAGCAACCTAAAACACCAAGCAACCAGCAACCTAAAGCACCAACCAAACTAAAACAAAAATCAACCAAGCAACCTAAAACACCAAGCAACCAGTAACCTAAAACACCAACCAAACTAAAACACAAACCAACCAACCAATCTAAAACACAAACGAGCCAAAAACACCAACCAACCAAATAAGTAGGACCCAGCTTATTTAAATTTAAATATTGCAGTCATGGTAACTCTTATTATTTCATCAATGACAAAAACCAAAGAAATTATTGATATGTCATTCTAAATGAATAAAGCATATATGTAATGATCTAAAACACTTGAAGCATGACTAAGGGAAAGTCTAAGGTGCATTAAAGAATTGAACATACAAACCGGGAAATGAATATCAGAATTAGGCATACTGCTAATGGGTTTTAATTGTAAACTTATTAGAGATATCAAACCAATTATAATTTACCTGATCATACAAAATGCAGGAATGAGAACAAGCAATCTGTTGTATCAGTTCATCTGACAAAATTACTTATTCATTTTGTTTTAAAGGTTTTATTTCTGTTGTAAAATAAGCAAGTGCATGCATGCATATTTAATGTTGAATGACTCCTACAATGATATTGTTTTAAATCTTGGAATATGGTTGCAATCACTTAGTAGATGTACACAATAGTTTGAAAATCTTGATAAATCAACTGTAGGTTTCAGTTTATGGGATGGGGACACATTTACATCTACATAACCAATACTCGGAGAATTATAATTCACCCATAACATCTGGTATGTAGTTCCTGGATTGAAGTCTAGAAACTATCAAGTTCTTCAAATTATGACTGCAACTATACTTGTTGGGCATTGAAATGCAACTATACTTGTTGGGCATTGAAATGCAACTATACTTGTTGGGCATTGAAAGGCAACTATACTTCTTGGGCATTGAAAGGCAACTATACTTCTTGGGCATTGATAGGCAACTATACTTGTTGGGCACTGAAAGGCAACTATACTTGTTGGGCATTGAAAGACAACTATACTTGTTGGGCACTGAAAGGCAACTATACTTGCTGGCCATTGAAAGGCAACTATACTTGTTCGGCATTGAAAGGCAACTATACTTGCTGGGCATTGATAGGCAACTATACTTGTTGGGCATTGAAAGGCAACTATACTTGTTGGGCATTGATAGGCAAACTCAGATATATGACTGACATTAACTCCTGGGTCTATCACTAGGTGTACAGACTGAGGGAGTCTGGTAAATTGAAAGTGTAGAGGTATTTGTTTTAGGAACACTAATTTTTTAATTTCAGTAATAGGGAAACTTAAATATCTCTACAAACCAATGACCATGGATGTGTAATATCAATCCTTACGTATGAAAGCCTCATAAATTTACCCTAAGAATACTGATATGCGAGGTGAGATATTATCAGAATATTACAATTTGTATCATAATCAAGAGTCCCTAGAAGGGACTGATGCTCTACTGGGTGAAAAGAATGTCCAGGAATTCAACATAAGACTATTTCTTCCCTTTAACTGTATAGTGTTCAAACTATCTCTGATATTCTTCAGCAATAACATGATTTTCAAATTAGCTACTGTGACACAAATATTGATGTCAGCTTGTCATCATTTTCATTTGAGACAAAGCAGAGATCATGTGAGATCATTTGGTGAATACCACATGCCATAATGGTCATTCATTCAAGGGTGTAGTGACAGTTTTTAAGACAGTCATCATAGCAGTCACACTGAATGTATGACTGGTACTATTTTCATTTACAACTTCATGAAAAAAACCTTCTTAATGATAATTCATTCAAGAAAAGTAGTGATAATATTATTAAGACAGTTGTCATGGCAGCCATATTAGCTGTATGAATGGTACCTTTTATAATGAAGACCAATTAGGTATCATAAGTGAAAACCCCACTTTGTTACAGCCAACAGAAGTTGAAATAACAATATTTTTAACATATGACCTTCCAATGAGAAGAAGCAATAACAAGAATTTGAAGATGGTTGCTGCAGTGGCCATACTGGATGTCAGATCAGCACCATTTTCATTTAAGAAACCCTGGATATCATAAGAAGTCTTCTAGTGAAAATCCCATCTCAATATAAGTTATATTCAAGTAGAATTTTGATAATATGATTTTCAAGCTGGCTGCCATTGTGACTATATTGGATATCAGGTCATTTTTGTTTAGGACAAGCTAGACAGTACAAGAAATCTTTAGTGAAAATTCCATTTTGATATGACCATCCATTGAGGAGAATCAATAACAAGAGTTTAAGATGGCTACTGTGGTGTCCATACTGGATTTCAGATCAGCACCATTTTCAATGAAGATGAACTGCATATCATATGAAATCTTTTAGTGGAAACCCCATGTTGATATCAGCATCCATTCTGGGGAAGCAGTAATAACATTTTCAAGATGGCTGGCATGGTAGCCTTGTTGGACTTCATGCTGATACTATTTTCATTTAAGATGTCTGAGCATCATCATTTTCATTTAGGATGAATGTGTGTTTAAAGTTTCATGGCAATCATCCAAGTACTTTTGGAAGAGTAGCAATAACAAATTTGTGCTAACAAATGAATGAATGATGGACAATGGACAACAGGCCATCCCATCAGCTCTTCTGGACAATTAAAAAATAGCTATCAGAAGAATGGCTGATCCCCTGATTGACTATAGCTATTATCAATTTAAAATTAACATAAGTTTGTATTTTCACATAGTGACCATGACCTTTGATAAAGTGATTGTTGATGTGGGAAACTTGAGGACAGTTGACTCGTAATGTGCATGATGTGGATCACAAAATAACACTTTTAGTTCCAGTTACCCTGACCTTTTGACCACTGGGAATGAGATTCTCTAGGGATATGCCTTTGCCCAGGTGTGGATTACTAATGAAATTTACTGAAAATTGGACCCAGAAAACTTGACCTATCCAGCAGAAGCCAAAACGTTATAAGTTATGCTCCATTGGCCTTAACCTTTCACCTCTTACCATCAAAACCAATAGAAATCTTCCTCTTCAAATGTAATCTACTTCTGAAGTCTGATAAAAATTAGGTCAGAGAAACTCCACATTTTCAGTACCAATGACCTTGACCTTGGAACTCCCTAATCAATAGGCTTCTGCCTCTCCCGATGTGTTATGCAAATATAAGATTTGGTAAGAAAAGACCACTGCAAAATAAAGTTATTTTACAGAAAAAAAACCTTACATGTTTGGTTTGGGGGTTTGGAGGATGGGCAAATGAGGATGACTACTGTGGGAGGGATAGAAACTAAAAATACATGCAAAGGATTTGTGATTCTGCATGTTAGTCACAGATTTTGTACAATCAAAACAAAATCAGAGAAAGAACAAATATTCTTTCATAGAAGCATGAAACAGAATATCATTGTGAATTTCTTTCCATGATCCTGTGTTAAATGCATGGTCTCAGTAGGTGTGTGGGTACATGGTGGCCCATCCATGGCTGGTGGCTTTTCTTCATGTGCTCCAGTTTTCTTTTCCTCAAAGACCACACAGTGCAAATATTCCTAGTGGTATAAGTATTTAATTTACATTGTTTGTTTGTTAGTTTTTTTTATTTCATTAAATGCTACTGTAATGTAACATTGTATGTTGGACTTGACCTTGTCCAAAACTGAGTCATTTCTGCTTGACCCGAATTGACTTTTTAATATTTTTTATTCTGTGTAAACAACTAATACATGGCTAAATTATACTCTGTGTATGGGTTTAAAATCAGAATTATTATTAAAAGAAATAAATATGGTTTTTTTTGGTCTAGGTCAAGGTTTCCTTAGTGCATTTTACATACTCCAGGTCAAGGTTTCCTTAGTGCATTTTACATACTCCAGGTCAAGGTTTCCTTAGTGCATTTTACATACTCCAGGTTATGGTTTTTATTTTGTAAACATTAGGATCATTTAAGAAGGTTATTTTCCAATAGGTAATAGTTTGTTTTTAGAAAATGCTAATTGTGACCTGAGGTCAAGATGAGAACTATATAATCTTGTAATTGAGAGGATTTGTTCAGTCATGCTTTAAGATCTAGTACTATGAAGTCGTATCAAAATATGTTGTGTCCAGTTGGCTGAATTTTATTTCTTTAAATCACTGAATTCAAGTTATCATTTTCTCTGGAAATACAAAAGTGCACTTATATAATTATTTGATAGAGACATTCACTGGAATTTAAAGTGAATTCACACCTGAAATTATATTACTGTGATTCAACAAAAGACTGTTGACACATCAACACTCTATAATCTACCGCAGACACATCATCACCTTCAGTTTTTGGATTTAACCTGGACTTCAACTGAATTTTATTTAGGACTATAAATTATTAGGACTAGTGTCTATAATTCTTGGGTTATTTTGGGATTTAATTTGCAACAGTGAAAGTTCTTTTTTCTCATTTTCTCTTGTATTTTAGGAAAAAGGAAAATAAATTATTTGTTGAATTTTACAAAGCTTGTTGCTTTTCACTTTTTCTGTTACTTATTTTAAGAGCACAGACCCATAACAATAGCTAATGACAGTGTTTATAATAATTTGCTTGAAGTGATTGTGTGATGAACATCAAATAAATTCTGATATCACAAGAAACAAATTTTTAAGATGGCCAATGTTCAGCCAGCAACATCGTCATTTAGAATCAACTAGACATCATAAGAAGTGTGAAGACCTGAAGTCAATGTGACTTTCCATTCTGGAAAGGAAGTAATCAGATTTTCAAGATGGTTGCCATGCCATCTGTATTGAAAATCAAATCATCACTACTTTCTATTTAGAACCAACTAGACATCATAACAGATCTTCAGTGAAACCCCATGTTGTTATAAATATCCATTCAGGAATAACAGAACAAAATATACAAAATGGCTGTTCTGGTGGTCATACTGGATACCCAAATATAATCATTTTCCTTTAGGACCAAATTGAAACTTCTAGTGAAAACCCCATGTTGATCCAACTTTCCTTTCAGGTGGATAGCAAGGGTGTAATTGTGGCCATACTGGACATAAGATTGGCAATGTCTTCAAAATGGATGTCATTGTGGCCATACTGGACAAAAGATTGGCACCATTTTCAAAATGGATGTCATTGTGGCCATACTGGACATAAGATTGGCACTATTTTCAAAATGGATGGCATTGTGGCCATACTGGACATAAGACTGGCACTATTTTCAAAATGGATGTCATTGTGGCCATACTGGACATAAGATTTACACTATCTTCATTGAGGGTGTCATTGTGGCCATACTGGACATAAGATAGGCACAATCTTCAAAATGGATGTCACTGTGGCCATACTGGACATAAGATTGGCAGGATCTTCAAAATGGATGTCATTGTGGCCATGCTGGACATAAGATTGGCACTGTCTTCCTTAAGGGTGTCATGGTGGCCATACTGGACATAAGATTGGCAATATTTTCGAAATGGATGTCATTGTGGCCATACTGGACATAAGACTGGCAATATTTTCAAAATGGATGTCATTGTAGCCATACTGGACATAACATTGGCACTATCTTTATAAAGGGTTTCATTGTGGCGAAACTGGACATAAGATTGGCACTGTCTTTAAAATGGATGTCATTATGGCCATACTGGAAATAACATTGGCACTATTTTCAAAATGGATGTCACTGTGGACATACTGGACATAAGATTGGCACTATTTTCAAAATGGATGTCATTGGTGCCATACTGGACATAAGACTGGCACTATTTTCAAAATGGATGTCATTGTGGCTATACTGGACATAAGATTGGCACTATCTTCATAAAGGGTTTCATTGTGGCGAAACTGGACATAAGATTGGCACTGTCTTTAAAATGGATGTCATTGTGGCCATACTGGACACAAGATTGGCACTATCTTCATAAAGGATGTCATTGTGGCCATACTGGACACAAGATTGGCACTGCCTTTAAAATGGATGGCATTGTGGCCATACTGTGCATAAGACTGGCACTATTTTAAAATGGATGTCATTCTGGCCATACAGGACATAAGATTGGCACTATCATCATTAAGGTTGTCATTATGGCCATACTGGATATAAGATAGGCACAATCTTCAAAATGGATGTCATTGTGGCCATACTGGAAATAACATTGGCACTATTTTCAAAATGGATGTCATTGGGGCCATACTGAACATAAGATTGGCACTGTCTTCATAAAGGGTTTCATTGTGGCCATACTGTGCATAAGTCTGGCACTATTTTCAAAATGGATGTCTTTGTGGCTATACTGGACATAAGATTGGCACTATCTTCATAAAGGGTTTCATTGTGGCCATAATGGACATAAGATTGCCACTATTTTCAAAATGGATGTCATTGTGGCCATACTGAACATAAGATTGGCACTATTTTCAAAATGAATGTCATTGTGGCCATACTGGACATAAGACTGGCACTATCTTCATTAAGGACCAACATTACATCTTAAGAAGTCTTCAGTGAAAATAACATTTTGATTTTATAACCATTCATTCAGAAGGAGAAGTGATAACAAGATTTTCAAGATAGATGCCATAGTGGCCATTTACTTTGAGGACCAACCAGACCTAGGGATGGATGTCTGTTTAAGTTTCATGGTATTCCTCCAAGTGGTTTAGGATTAGGAGCAATAGCAAACTTGTGCTAATGGATGGATGGATCAATGTTTATGACCATGAGAGCCAAATATTATTTTCCCATAATTGAAAAACAATGACACTATCTTCTATATCAGGGGTCTCAAACACGTGGCTTGAATGCAGCCCAAAGCTGTTTCCTCTGGACTGCAAAATGATTGGCGTTACAAGGTGTCATGAGAGAAAACAAAGGTGGTGCTGCCCTTGGGCCATCAAAAATGCCCTCATGTGGCCATTAGGGAGGTTTGACTTTGAGACCCCTGTTCTATATCATATTTTTAGTACACATGCTTATAAGTCATTAAGAAAACATGTGATGATTATAACTTACCCATAGCCATTATCAATAATCTTCTGTACAAAGTCTATCACTTCAGGAATATATTCACTGACTCGGGTCAAAACATCTGCTGGAAGAACCTGCATACAGGAATGAAATCTAGTCGTAAATTAAAATATGTTACATATAGTCATCCAAAGAGAAAAACATGGTGTAATGTTTTTTTAAAATCAACTATTTTCTTGGTGACTAGTGGGCCTTTCTTTTCTCTTTCTATATTTCCTTGTGCTTTCCACTGCATTGCGTAAGTGCTGGAAGCAGTGGTGACAGTAAGATCATCAGCAGTGGTATGAATAAAGTACATCCATGTGTAAGCAGCATAACACAACTGTCGTCAAAATGTAACAGAAGATAAAAGACCATGCTGTACAAACTTACAATATTATATGGAGAGGAGACCCTGATCTACCACCACATTACAATATGATAATAGAGATCCTGACTTACCAGCACATTAAGATATCATGAGAAGAGAGACCTTGATTTACCAGTACATTAAGATATCATGAGAAGAGATCCTGACTTACCAGCACATTAAGATATCATGATAATAGAGATCCTGACTTACCAGCTCATTAAGATATCATGAGAAGAGAGACCCTGATTTACCAGCACATTAAGATATCATGAGAAGAGATCCTGACTTACCTGCACATTAAGATATCATAAGAGAGACCCTGATTTACCAGCACATTAAGATATCATGAGAAGAGAGACCCTGATTTACCAGCACATTAAGATATCATGAGAAGAGAGACCCTGATTTACCAGCACATTAAGATATCATGAGAAGAGAGACCCTGATTTACCAGCACATTAAGATATCATGAGAAGAGAGACCCTGATCTACCAGCTCATTATGATATAATGAGGACAGGAGAACCTGATCTACTACAGATTTGTGATAAAATGATAGAGAAGACCCGTATCTATCAGCATATTATGATATCATTAGAAGAGAGAAGACTCTGATCTACCAGCTGATTAAGATATGATGAGGTTTAATGCCATTTTTCAGCACACGATAGGCTATACATGGCGACCAGTATTAATGGTGGAAGAAGAACCTGGGAAAACCCGGGAAAGAACCACCAACCTATGAGAAGCTATTGGCAAGCTTTCTCACATACCCACATTGGCTGAACCCGAGACTCGAACCGGTGCAATTCTGATAGATGATACACCTATCCACATTCTTCTGTGCACAGAGGTTAGTTTGTTTACTTCTGTAAGATAAAACTGAAAAAACGCTTGTATAAAGGGTGGATTCCATGCTACAGATATACCACCTCCCTCAACCCCCACCCACACAAGCAATACCCATAGTTTTACTTCTTGTTGTTATTGTTTTTGTCTTGTGGTTCTAGCCATTTTTCATGTTATGATATGTTATACATGACATAACAAACCCCTGTGGGGTAAATTATCCATATTAAAACACACAAGACCATTTTTTCCCCAATTCAATAAATGGCAGCAATAAATGTTCATTGAAAACAAAAAATTCCATAAAGTTTTGTTAAAAAAGTTTTCCCACAATTGCAACCAATCAGTAAAGAGAATACTTCACAATAATTTCATAAGCTTATTTGGACCAATCAGATTCACATAAAGTGATAATTTAATGTGGTAATATAAAAAATAATAAACTGCACATACTATAGGAAAACTATACATACTACACGATAAGAGAATATACCCCGATCTGTAAGATTAAGATATCATAAGAGAATATACCCTGATCCACTAGATTATGTTGTTGTTGTTGTGAGGTTTAATGCCATTTTTCAGGACAAGATAGATTATACATGGTGGCCAGTATTAATGGTGGAGGAAGAACCTGTGAAAACCTGATAAAGAACCACCGACCCACGAGAAGCTACTAGCAAACTTTCTCACATACCTACGTAGCCCAAATGTGAGACTCGAACCCATGCAGAAAGAGGTGACATGGCTGTGATCCATAACATTGAGCACTTTAGACCACTTGGGGCCCCTACTATATTATGATATCAAAAAAAAAAATACCCCGATCTGCTAGATTATGATATCATAAGAGAATATACCCCAATCAACTTGATTATGATATCATAAGAGAATATACCCCAATCAACTAGATTATGATATCATAAGAGAATATACCCCAATCAACTTGATTATGATATCATAAGAGAATATACCCCAATCGACTAGATTATGATATAAGAGAATATACCCCAATCAACTAGATTATGATATTGTAAGAGAATACACCCCAATCAACTAGATTATGATATCATAAGAGAATATACCCCAATCGACTAGATTATGATATAAGAGAATATACCTCAATCTACTAGATTATGATATCATGAGAAGAGAGTGTCATATTTCATCTTATTTTTCGTACACGAAAAAATAATTATCAATTTCAGTGTACGAAACATTATATGTAAAATAAATAATTATCATTTGGGGAACTGACTGTGTACGAAAAATAAAGGCATCATACCAGAACAAGTTCAGTGGAACACATGTTACTTGACATCCTAATAGTACAAATGTGCAATGTAAATGTATATTTTCTGTCTCATTCTGCTCTCAACTCAAGAATCTAATTACAATAAAAATAAAAGCAATTAAAAAAGATTTTTGTTGTTATTAGTGAATGAGAGAGAGAGAGAGAGAGAGAGAGAGAGAGGACTATGTCTCAGTCTGCAAGATCATCTGCATTTAGAGCATATGTAGCTGTTATGATATGATGGTTTGAACATGTATTAGTTATGGGTATTATTTATTGGTAAATTGTATGCAACGATATGAGACCAAATTGTTAATAAATTAGTGCAACTTGTATTTTTATAGCAACAATAATCTCATTATCAAAGTGCAATAAAAAAAGAACTTGAAATCACGTTTTAATGCGCATGAGTGTGTGTGTGTGTGAGAGAGAGAGAGTTGAAACAAAATTTGGTCAGTGTACAAGACCGTATTTATTCAGGGTGGTTTTTATTTGTAGCTTTTGCAAAGAGAAAAAAATACTGTTACCTGACCATTGTGATAATCCTCATGTATTATGACCCTACTATATTCCATTATCAATAAACACCACTAAATCAACAAATCATTCTTGTTTTAGTAACGATGTACATTGTCACAACAACCACATGGCTATGCAGTATTATTTACATGGTAATTAAACAGGCTTAGTGCTTTGGTTATTCCAGTTGAAACCAGACTGAGTGCAAGAATCAACAGAAGAAGTCAAATCAGCGAGGCTGCCAGTAGGGAAATGAGGCTCTCTTTAGGGAAATGAAAATCTGTCAATGTGCTACTGAAGCCATTGTCCATACAGCAGATGTTATAAGGACAAGTGATCATACACATTGTTATTCACACTTGCCAATAAAGATAATAGTGGGGTATATCGTAGAATAGATTTGCAATAAAATGTTAATTTTATCCAAGTCAAAACAGAACAATCACTTAAGAGATAGTATATGTATATATACAAATCGATTTAATGGAGCCCGTGACTTTCATATTTACAACAGAAAATGACTAAGTTTTGATATTTTATGTCTGCATGACTATAATGAAACAATAAGACTAGTTGAACAATGGTCTGTGGTCTTCACTTTAGCATGTACTGAGATGTCATTTTGGTTGGATGAGATAACATCAAAGGTCTTCCAAACACATTTTAAAATGCACATGGTATTATGTTATGGTGACTGACTTACTTATGGTGACTGACTTACTAATGAGAACTACTTAATAATATTTAAAGGTATGGTCTGGAAAGTTCTTTGTCCATTTGTTAATAAACATCAGTAGATATTGTAATGACAATAAGAGTTTATGCACATGGGCGCCCGCAGGATTTTTTTGCAGGGGAGGGTTAGTCAGTCACAGCCAGGATAGTTATTATAGTAAGCAGTCTGAAACTAAAGCTGATATTTACTAAGCATTTTGAACTGAATCTTGTGACATATTCTCAGCTTCATTTGCATGATTAAACTTGTTGGAATATATATATAATTGCAGTATGATTTTATGGGGGGGGATGTGACATTCTTGATTATGCTGTGGGTGCCCATGCTTATGCATCAATCATTGTATTTTCTCACCAACAATTAATTATTAATTTTTGTAAAAACAAAACGGCAATTTGCTATTTTCAATCTTTTTTGCAAATGGAAGTCTTCTTAGTAGATATTTTATATCTGATAACTTAATGGATTTTTTCAAAAAATACAAAGTGATATGGATGAAAAATTATGATACAATTAAATAATTATTATTTTGATAACTGGACTGTGTACGAAAAATAAAAGGGTACAAAACAATACATGAAATACGGTAGATATGATACAAAATCATTTGGCAAAAAAACCCGATTCAATGTATCAGGAGTATTAGCAATAACAAGATATTCAAGATGGCCACCATGGTGACCATACCAGAGGTCAGATTGGCAAATTTTCATTTAGGACTAACTAGACATTATAAAGTCTTTTGGTGAAAACCCCTATGGCATTATGTCTTTCTGTTCAGGAGGAGTAGCTATAACAACATTTTCAAGATGGAAATGTGGCAGCCATTATGGATCTCAGATTGGCACTGTTTTAATTCAGGACCAATTAGACATCATAAGAAGTCTTTAAGTGAAAATCCCATTCTGTTTGGATTATCCATTCATAAGTAGCAATAACAAGATTTTTAAGCTGTCCACTGTGGTGGCTATTCTGGATATTTGAGCTACATTATTTTCATTAGGTCCAGCTAGACTTTAGGATCAATATGTGTGGACAGTTTTATGGCAATCCTTCAGGACCAAGTAGGTTAGGTGTAATGAAAACATACCTGTGTAAACAGATGGACAGACAAATGATGGACAACATGCTATCCCATAAAAGAGCTTATAATGAAGCGAAAGCTTATTTTAAGATGCCCGGTTTGTGTCTCACATTGAGAGTCTCCATGTCTTTATGAAACTCCTCCTCCCAGTGTTGAGACAGCCTGGAGAAAATAGAGTGATCTGTTATCTCGGAACCATGCTGAGTATCCAACCAATCACAAAGAACATCTCGCCCTGCCTCCAGTAAGGACTGAAATGTATGTAAATGAAACGTTAAGTCCCTATCATAATCTACTACAATCATCCATGCAGAAAACCCACTGTTAGCTGATGTAGAGAAAACACTCTTAAGGTGTAGAACTATTTTCATGCCTGAAATAGGTTCTGACTGCTATCTAAAGGGGGTGGTGTGGTGAAAATCGAGCACTGTTACCCCATGAGTTCAAATTTTTCCCACTAGTTAAAATTTTGTAGGGAAACAAGCCTGCTCAGGATGATATGTCCTTCTATGAAGGACATATTGGTATAATGCATAAATGCTGTCCAATCAATATATATATATATATATATATATATATATATATATATATATATATATATATATATATATATATATAATCAGTACAGTAACTTAACCTGGGTGTTTGTATTGCATTGAGTTTAACAGAGGAAGGACATCACATCTCATGAGACCTGATGGTCGAGGGTGGATCCATATCCTTGCACTATCAAATGAGATATGACGGAAATGACTAACGCATCCTGATGAAGTTAGTGTACTAATTGAGTACTTATTATATAGCATAATTATGTGCTTATTATATATTGTAATGATGTGTTTATTATATACCCTAAAAGTTTTATGTTCTAATAGTTCTTTATACTTTGATTCCATCCATCTCTTTACATTGTACAATGCATCTAAACACAGTGTGAAAGTAGCAGTCCCTTGATGCAACCACTGTTAGTTGTTATCATTGCATCTAAACACAGTGTGAAAGTAGCAGTCCCTTGATGCAACCACTGTTAGTTGACATCATTGCATCTAAACACAGTGTGAAAGTAGCAATCCCTTGATGCAACCACTGTTAGTTGATATCACTGCATCTAAACACAGTGTGAAAGTAGCAGTCCCTTGATGCAACCACTGTTAGTTGATATCACTGCATCTAAACACAGTGTGAAAGTAGCAATCCCTTGATGCAACCACTGTTAGTTGATATCACTGCATCTAAACACAGCGTGAAAGTAGCAGTCCCTTGATGCAACTACTGTTAGTTGATATCACTGCATCTAAACACAGTGTGAAAGTAGCAATCCCTTGATGCAACCACTGTTAGTTGATATCACTGCATCTAAACACAGTGTGAAAGTAGCAATCCCTTGATGCAACCACTGTTAGTTGATATCACTGCATCTAAACACAGTGTGAAAGTAGCAGTCCCTTGATGCAACCACTGTTAGTTGATATCATCCTTAAAAGCACGGTTATGCATCTTATACAAGGTTTCATATTTGCACGGAATTATTCTTTAAATTACAACTACCACAAACATGAATACCTTGGCATATCAAAATCACAACTCCAGCATAAAACAGAAAGTTATCTTTCTTTTAAATTTCAGGAGTTGCAGTAAGAAAGTTGTTAGAGTGTTTGGCTCCTAACTCAACATTTGCACTTTTGATAAACAAAAAGACCAACCTGGGTAGACTTCCTTGGTGTCCTTGAAAAAGGAATTTACTTCTCATTTCCTCACCATGATAAAGCCAATACTGTGTTAAAATTGTTTATAAAAACCAATGAAACAAAACAATTCTTTTTAATTCCTTAAATCAACAGTAGTGTAAAATGTACATTATATTTCATCTCTATGTTTAATAGTTCTGCTTGAACACAACAAGCATACCTGAAAAAAGATTTCTTTCTTGCCCAAAGGGCAAACTATATTGGAAATGTATGGTGTATAAGAGAAGTTATAATGTAGAAAGCAATATAATCAATTTGGGGTATTGTGATCTTGACTTTAAAGCTGTCCATACCACCATCTACAGCTCAAACTTTAAGCTGTCTATACCAACATTTACAGCTGGACTTTTAAGTTGTCCATACCAACATCTACAGCTGGACTTTTAAGTTGTCCATACCAACATTCCCACTACAGCTGAGGTCTCACTTGACATGCATGCAATTCACTCATCTTATTCCTATACTCATTGTCATTTACAATAAACAGTTAACCTGTATAGTGTAACCCATCACAACATATATGCTATAGTCATTAATATTAAAATAAAAGTTCACATAATAAACATTAATTCCTACTTCCAACTACACTTCTCATGATAGGTTGTATAAAGCACAGGAAACTCATGGTCATGAAGGGTTGTATAAAAAGAATGAGAAAATCATGGTCATGAAGGGCTGTATAAAAAGAATGAGAAAATCATGGTCATGAGGGGTTGTATATAGCATGGGAAAATCATGGTCATCATGGGCTGTACAAAAAGAATGAGAAAATCATGGTCATGAAGGGTTGTATATGGCATGGGAAAATTAAGGTCATGAAGGGTTGTACAAAGCATGAGAAAATCATGGTCATGAAGGGCTGTATAAAAAGAATGAGAAAATCATGGTCACAAAGGGTTGTATATAGCTTGGGAAAAGCATGGTCATGAAGGGTTGTATACAGAATAGGAAAATCAGGGTTGTATACAGCATGGTCATGAAAGGTCATAAAAAGTAAATGAAAATCATCATCATGTAGGTTGTATAAAGCATGGGAAAATCATGGTCATGAAGGGTTGTATAAAAAGAATGAGAAAATCATGGTCATGAAGGGCTGTATAAAAAGAATGAGAAAATCAGTCATGAAGGGTTGTATATAGCATGAGAAAATCATGGTCATGAAGGGTTGTATAAAGCATGGGGAAAATCATGGTCATGAAGTGCTGTATAAAAAGAATGAGAAAATCATGGTCATGAAGGGTTGTACATGGCATGGGAAAATTAAGGTCATGAAGGGTTGTACAAAGCATGGGAAAATCATGGTCATGAAGGGCTGCATAAAAAGAATGAGAAAATCATGATCCTAAAGGGTTGTATACAGCTTGGGAAAATCATGGTCATGAAGGGTTGTATACAGCATGGGAAAATCATGGTCATAAAAAGTAAATGAAAATCATCATCATGAAGGGCTGTATAAAGCTAGGGGAAAACATGGTAATGAAGGGTCGTGTAAAGCATTGGAAAATCATGGTTATGAAGGGTTGTATAAGCATGGAGAAATCATGATCATAAAAGGTTGTATAAAGCATGGAGAAATCATGGTCATGAAGGGTTGTATAAAGCATGGGAAAATCATGGTCATGAAGGGTTGTATAAAGCATGGGGAAATCATGGCCATGAAAGGTCATATAAAGCATGAGAAAATCATGGTCACGAAGGGTTGTATAAAGCATGGGGAAATCATGGTCATGAAGGATTGTATAAAGTATGGGAGAATCATGGTCATGAAGGGTTGTATAAAGCATGGGAAAGTCATTTTCATTTAAGACCAACTAGATACCATGAAAGGTCTTTTGGTGAAGATCCCACGTTTTTATGTCTTTCCATTCTGGAGCAACAGCAATGACATGCTTCTCAAAATGGCTGTTATGGTGGCCATATTGGATATCAGATTGGTACAATTTTCACTGAGGTTCAACTAGACATCATGATAAGTCTTTTAGTGAAAAACCCAGGTTGATAAGACAATCCATTTAAGAAGAGTAGCAATAAGATTTTAAAGATGGCTGCTGGATTTATTTTACTTATCCACAGGATCACCATAAAAATGTTTTACTAATCTTGTCTAAATTTCATTGATCCTGCTAAAATCAAATAGAAGCCAGTTCAGTTTCTGATTCAACATTTATTATTCAATAGCACCCACTCAAACTAATATCAACTAGATTTCACGAACAAGACTCACAAATAGATGAAAGTGCATGTTTAAGCTTCTTCAGGGTGCTCTTATTCAAAGCTAGATGCCACAATTTGCTTTCTGTGTTGATTTCATGTATACCTCTGCCCTATGTGAAAGGAGCTTACACTGTATGATTCCTGGGATGATTTATGAATTTTTTTACACCCATCAATAATGGAGTACCCTACACCTTTGTAAAAGTGAATCTGAAATATAGCCTCAGGAGTTGTAACAAGCTATGTCAATCACATACAAGATTTCATTTTTAATATGAATGGCTCTCAGACAATTAGCAAAACTAGATAAAAAATTTCATCTCCAGAGTGACACCTAGCTCAGCTGATCAAATACCTCATTAATATGCATGGATCTCACTTGCTATAGAAGCTGAAAGAGATCTTGATGAGATAAGCCCATATTCCAAGTTTGATCAAATCAGGATGTTACCTTCAGAGGAGTATTAATAATTGTTGACAGCCAGACTAAGGATGGACTAATGATTGATGGATACTGGATACTGGGCCATGCCATAGACTCATTTGGTGTTAAGATCAAGTAAGCTAAAAATCAACAATAATCTTAAGTTTGGTTAAAGCTTGCTCTAGAAATAAAGTTATTAAGCAGTCAAAAGTCTGACACCAATACTAGCTTTATGCTTTTTACATGTACAAATTGCAAAGCATATAATGTATTATCTTTCAAATATAATCAAATATATAAAAATTTTAAAAATTAGTCTATTATCATGAATTGATAACATTTCCAAAATAAAAACTTAAATTCTATAGAAAAGCAGTATGGTTATCTCAGATCTGGTGATTTATGATTAGAAATGTACTCTCTGTACCTGTCTGGCCTTGGTGACATGTTCTGCATCACTCGAGTTGTTAATCACAGTCTCTAATGATGATACAGCCGTTTCAACACGCAGCCTGATTGCTAAGTACATTTGGGTTTTATCTGGATCAGTTTCATTTTTAATCTTCTCCAAGAAGTGCTACAAAATATGTAGAAATAATTAAAAGCAAAAAAGAAAATCCATATTCTCAACATTGCACTCATGTTTTAGAGGTTTTTAAAAAAAATACCTGCCAATAAACAAAACACATAAAATGAGGCTACATTTCCATTATACAATTATTCATCTGTCCATGCTTTTGATCTGAAACAGCAATGAATGTTTGAACTTTGAAAGTATATTTAAAATGAAGAATCTCCAACAATACATCTAGCATAGACTTTTGCTCCCTGAGGGTATAACAAGCATTTGTGAGTAAATGTACAGTGAACATTATGTACTTTGCTATCATTGATATGCAAATCATTATTCAAATTCATCAATAAAACAAAATGGCACAGATGATGAAGATCTTCTGGCACATTATACAATGGTAGTCTGACAATATGACATTGACATCATACTGTCATGACAGTGAGTGCTGTGGAGCTCTGTTTCATACTGTCATGACAATGAGTGCTGTGGAGCTCTGTTTCACAGTCATGACAATGAGTGCTGTGGAGTTCCATTTCATACTGTCATGACAATGAGTGCTACGAAGCTCTGTTTCATTATGTCATGACAATGAGTGCTGTGGAGCTGTTTCATACTGTCATGACAATGAGTGCTGTGGAGCTGTTTCATACTGTCATGACAATGAGTGCTGTGGAGCTCTGTTTCATACTGTCATTACAATGAGTGGCGTGGAGCTGTTTCATACTGTCATGACGATGAGTGCTGTGGGGCGCTGTTTCATACTGTCATTACAATGAGTGCTGTAGACTCCATTTCGAAATCACTGGCAGCCCATATTGACATTTTTGCACAGAGTCCAGCTGCTTTATTCACAGTATATTTACTTTAATTGCTTTATCAAGCAAAGCCAGGTAAAATCTAGTGGTGTCATTTCTCAAACATTGCTGCCTGCCAATTCTAATCTATGAAAAGTAATGGTACCTAAAGAATGCTGAAGTGAGTTCTTCAGTGGTGTAATTTCTTTAAAAAATGAATGTCTAATCACATTCAGTGTAATGTGATTAGACATATAACATTGTTTTGTTAAAGAAACTTGACTGGTAGTTCAACCAAATCTGCCACTTCTTGGCTACCATAACTCTCCTAATAACTGAAATGGCAGTCCACAATTGTAACACTGTCTCAAGTGAAATGGATCATTTCTATATTTCTTGGAAAAAATATTGCATATTTTATGAAAATTCATGCCCAGTCCTTATTATTTGTTTGAACTAGCTCCAGAAATTATAAACTTTTTTGTGCACATTTTTTTAATTTGTTAGTAGGATTAACACAATCACATATCGATAGCCTGCAAATAAATGTGACTTACGGACTCATTTTATGTGCAGTACCTCAAAGTGAGACTGCTTGTTGCATAATGCAGTTTCCCTAATAGTACTGCCAACATTAAAAATAATAATACATAATTATTATTTGTCTACTTTATGATTTATATGGATAATAACATGGTGATCCACAAGTTATTTTTATTTAAACTTTACAACTACCTGTTATACATCAGTTAGATGTATATTATTATCAACAGTTGTTGATATGCATAATGCTGGTAAGCACTTTACAAGTAAAGTCCAACTATAAACTGCATAATGCTGGTAAGCACTTTACTGCATTAGTGCTGCATACACTTGCTTATAAGTCAAGTCCAACTAAAAACTGCATAATGCTGGTAAGCACTTTACACTTTACAAGTCAAGTCCAACTATAAACTGCATAATGCTGGTAAGCACTTTACTGCAGTAGTGCTGCATACACTTGCTTTTAAGTCAAGTCCAACTAAAAACTGCATAATGCTGGTAAGCACTTTACAAGTAAAGTCCAACTATAAACTGCATAATGCTGGTAAGCACTTTACTGCAGTAGTGCTGCATACACTTGCTTACAAGTCAAGTCCAACTATAAACCGCACAAACAGAAATCTGCCATCCCATACTGTTCCACCATATCTGGGTCTTTGCAGTTTGTTTAGAGTAATCAGCAGAACAAAAAGCAAACCCTGATCTGCCAGCAAATTATGCAATGGCAGATCAGGGTCAATGTTGTCTGTAATTGCTTACAAGTCGAGTCCAACTGTAAACTGCTCAAATACAAATCTGCCATCCCATAATACACCAGGTCAATGTTGTTTTGCAGTTGGAGATGGTTCATACGCAAATATATAAAAACACTTACTGGAAAATGAAATGTAACCAGCTTCAACTTAAGTTTTAAAATGACAGCGTGATTCATAAATTAGTGAAGTATAAGCTGATAACTGCACAGGGTGGTAAATGTTTGAAAAACTATTGAGATTTTCTCAAAAAATTCTATTCTCATGTTTAACTTAAAATATTTATGCCTAAAATGTTTCCTTCGTTGAATTTTCTCTTGTAATAACCAAGAGGACTGCTCACTTGACTGGCATCTGCCAAATAGACCATTACAAGAACAGTTGATCTCACTTGACTGGCATCTGCCAAACAAACCATTACAAGAACAGTTGATCTCACTTGACTGGCATCTGCCAAATAGACCTTTACAAGAACAGTTGATCTCACCTGACTGGCAAATAGACCATTACAAGAACAGTTGATCTCACCTGACTGGCATCTGCCAAATAGACCATTACAAGAACAGTTGATCTCACCTGACTGGCATCTGCCAAATACACCTATACAAAAGCAGTTAATCAAGAAATCTCGGTCAGTTTGATGCTTTCTTTTTAACTTTCACCCTGTGCCATTGATTCTGTATGTTATGAAAACTAATGTTTCAAGGTTTCTGTAGTTTTGTATCTTCATCCATATCTGACTACACATCAGTATAATTTGTCCAATATTGATAGACCCCAATGAGAGATAGCTTTTCTTAAATTATGTTTAGCATTTTTGAAAAATAAAATTATGGAAATACTTTTTTACTTTTAGCATTGGGAGCTATATTTGATGGCAGAACAGCATTTTTTTTAATGAATCTGAAAAGTGTTCAAGCAAGGACACTATCTGTTAAATTTAGTTACATTCTCTTCAGCAGTGATTTTGAAGAAGATATTGCAAATGTGTCGAATTTTAGCAACAAAAGCTATAATTAACAACAGAATGGCATGATTTGTATAAAGATGACATAGTTTCATGCCAGGATGGTTCTGTAAACTTAGACCAAATTCTATTCAATTTTTTTTAGATGATGTTGCTTCAGGGCTTTTTATTTTTAGTAACAGCTGCCATATCTTACACCACATCAGCATCGTTTGTATAAACTTGATTGGTATTCATACCACAATGCTTTCAGTCAGGTTAGTTCAAATTCTATCCTGTAGTTTCTGAGAATGGGTCATTTAAAAGGCTTTTTATAGTTTTAATAATAGTGACCTTATGTGATGGAACATATAACTCATTTGTAAGAATTTTAAGGGCTTTCATACAAGAATGCATTGTTTTTTCAGCAGTTTTGGAGAAGAAGTTGTTTAAAGGACTTTCCTATTTTTCATAATGGTGACCATATTTGATGGCAGATAAGCACCATTGTAAAAACTTGAAAATCTTCAAGCCAGGATGCTTTCTGTCAGGTTTGGTCAATATTTATTCAGAAGTTTTGAAGAAGTCCTATAATAGTTTTTGCACTATTAGTGAGAACCATATTTTATGGTATATTGACAGCATCTTCAGGCAATGATGCTGGATCAAATTCTGCTCAGTGGTTTATGAAAAGAAATCAATTAGAGGTTTCCTGTTTTCAGTAACATGGGCCACATTTGATGGCAGTAACATGGGCCACATTTGATGGTAATAACATAGGTAACATTTGATGGCAGTAACATAGGCCACATTTTATGGTAATAACATAGGCCACATCTGATGGCAGCAACATGGGCCACGTTTGATGGCAGTAACATGGGCCACATTTGATGGGAGACTGACATGATTTCTTCAAAACTGAAAGCTTTTCATGCCATGTTTTCAATCAACTTTGGTCAGAATCTATTTAAACGTCATTCATATGTTTCTTATGTTTTAATAAGTTGTTGTTGTTGTTATAGGGATTAATGCCATTTTTCAACACAAGATAAGCTATACATGGAGGCCAGTATAAAATAGTGGAGGAAGAACCCAGGGAAACTCTGGAAAGAACCACCAACCCAAGAGAAGGTACTGGCAAGCTTTCTCACATACCCATATTGGCCGAGCCCAAGACCTGAAACCGTGCAAAGGTGAGATGGCAGTGATCCATAATGGTGAGTGCTTTAGATCACTTGGCCACTCAGGGACCCCTATTTTAAGCAACAATGTCCATATTTGTTGGTGAATCAGAAGATTCAGTACAAACTTAAAAGACCTTCAATCAAACATGCTTTCTGTCAAGTTTGGTCAAATTCTTTTCAACAGTTTTGGAGATTAAGTTTTTTTAAAAATTATTTACTAATGGCAACCTAACTTTACACTGGTTCAACATCATCTATACAAGTCTGAAAAGTCTTCAGGCCTGGATGCATTACCAAATTCTGTGGAGTGGTTTATGAGAAGTTGTTTCAGGGCTTTTATAATTTAAAACTGGATGCTATATTCATGGGACATTTGTTATCACAGGTATAAACTTGAAAGGTTGTTGTTGTTGTTATAGGGTTTAACGCCATTTTTCAGCACGATGGGCTATACATGGCGGCCAGTATTAATGGTGGAGGAAGAACCCGGAAAACCCCGGAAAGAACCACCGACCCACGAGAAGCTACTGGCAAGCTTTCTCACATGCCCACATTGGCTGAATCTTAGACTCGAACCGCCGCAGACAGAGGTGAGATGGCAGTGATCCGTAACGAAGAGCGCTTTAGACCACTCGGCCACTCGGGGCCCCAAACTTGAAAGGTCTTCATACCAAGATGTGTTTTGTTAAATTTGATCAATTTGTTTTCAGTAGTTCTGGAAAAGTTATAGCAACGTTTTTACAGCTTAAGTAATGGTGGCCATATTTGATGGCAGGTTGGCATCATTAGTATAAACCAAAATGGGTGGTTATGCTCTTTGCAAAGTTTGGCTGAAACTGGTCAGGACACATTTGAGAAGAAGTTGAAAATAGCATTTGTTGCTGGACAACATACAGGTTTTTCTGTTTTAGGTAATGGCATCCCCATCTGATGGCAGATCATCTACAGAAAACTTAAAGGTCTTTATACTAAGCTTTCTTTCAAATCTGATCAAAATCTGTTCAGTGGTTTTGGAGAAGAATGCATTTAATGCCTTTTAAATTCAGTAATGGTGGCCATATTTAATGGCTCAGTTACAGTTGTACCAACTTTCAAAGCTTTTATGCCAGGCTGCTCAGTGCTAAGTTTGGTTGAAATGGGTCTAGCAGTTGTTGAATAAAGCCACTGTTGATAGCTGGCAGGTGATGGATGATGGGTCATACAATAAGCCCACTTGACCTTACGACAAGGTGAGCTAAAAAAAATAAGCTTAGAAAGAAAACATTAGCTAAAATTATATAAAAGGAAAAATCTCTGGTAGTTTTGTCCAATGTTGAGGATTTCTTTCACCAAATCTCCAGCATTTAGCAAGTTGGGGAGATTATAACATGTATATGCACGAATATAAGTACATATGTTGATAACATTTTTGTTCAGGTAAAGTAGAGATAACAAGATTCTCAAGATGGCTGCCTGGGAAGCCATATTCTTAGTTTTTTCAACAAAACATTTTAGGTTCTTCCTCAATGAAATTGATTTTTTTCAGATTCACTTATGACCCTTACCAAATATGCCTTTATTAAAATCAAAAGCTGGTTTTTTTTGTGAGACTCAAACAACATCTGAATGGAAATACAAAAATATCCTAAACCAAAATATAATCACTAGAAACAAGTTTAACTATTGAAATTTATATAAATTTGCACAAAACTCCTTTAAATTGACAATGATGCTGAGAGTTTGAGATTCTGCATGGAAAGCTGTCCAAGCAGTTGGTAGATTTCTATGTATTTAGCAAGGTCTGTAGTAAAAGTGAGTTGCAGTTGGTAGATTTCTATGTATTTAGCAAGGTCTGTAGTAAAAGTGAGTTGCAGTTGGTAGTTGTCACAATGGTATTAATGATAATGTGTAACATTGTTCACTGTGAATTACCAAATAATTAGGAAAGATTTATCACAAATTCCATTCTGTTAACTTTATACATCCATAAGGGAACAGGGGAAGATAAAAAGGTCTTCATACATTCTACACCAAAAATAATATTAATAGAGAGTTGACTGAGTTAACCAGTCCACTTGACTAATCCAATTACCTCAGCTGATAGTTCTACCAATCAAATATGTTTAGGGCAAGCACCCAAACCCCATTAATCCATACAGCAATTGTACCTCAACTGACTGAAGCGTTCGCAACCTCCCAAAATTCTGGTAAGAACTAAATGTTTAACACGCAATTAGCTCAAATACAAATCAGTTACTTATTTTTTTCTGTGAAAAATCAGCAGCTGAAAAGTAATCATTTTCCCCTGACTTTGACCAATATATAAAAAATTAAAAGGCTATTCCTAGACAAACATATTTATTTTAGTGACTTTTTCCCTAATTTCCTGATAATATGGGAACCATGTTTCAACAATGTTACTGTTTTCCTAAAACCAAACAATACAACATTAAGAAAATAAATAAATCTAAAAAATAATTTGATGACTGAAATATTTAAAATCTCATCATTAGTGTCAAGGTGTTTTTTCTGCTAACCTGAAATGCTTCCATTGTATTCTGGAGTACAGTTTGAGCTGGTTGCTTCTCCCTAATGTAGCACTCCCAGAGATGGTTCTGCCTTGCTCGCTTTATGATCTGTGTAATGAAATAAATGCACAGTATGTAACTATGAACAAAGAAAAATTCTTTGGAATTGTTGTTGTTGTTGTAGGGTTTAACGCCATTTTTCAGCACACGATAGGCTATACATGGTGACCAGTATTAATGGTGGAGGAAGAACCCAGGAAAACCCTGGAAAGAACCACTGACCCACGAGAAGCTACTGGCAAGCTTTCTCACATAACCACATTAGCCAAATCCGAGACTCGAACCCACACAGACAGAGGTGAGATGGCAGTAATCCGTAATGTAGAGCGCTATAGACCACTCGGCCACTCAGGGCCCCTCTTTGGAATTAATGTTTAAGTAAAACAGAAATGAACATATGAAAATAGATAAAGGAATGACATGCAATAATAGAATTTATTTAACAAAGGTTTAATACTTTTCAGAAACTATACGCTAGTAAAGCAACTTGTTGTAGATCTCAGAGCCAGTAAAGAAGGCCACATTTATAAGCACAGCACTTCTGATAATGACATCTAGAAATAATATAATACAAACTAAATCTCTGTTGTTAATGATTAATAAGATTGTCAAAAATTTATAAAATCACTAGAGGAATTATGAGCAATTTGCTCATGTAAATATACCAGTCGATCGTCTAGCAATGCTATGTTGATATGAATATATTCAGTGGTGACCACAGTATTTACCAAGATTCATGGTAATCCATCAAAAACTGTAGGACTAATTGCATTAATCAGATGTGTCATAACCACAACAAGAGAAAAACCTAACAAAGACTGCAGGAGCAAAGTGATAGATGGAAGGACAGGTGGACAAAAGGATAAATATGTACCCTACCTAAAAGTATACAAATATTAATTTGACTGATTTGTTGTGGGGGGATATTTTATTGGTAGGAATGTGTTCTGTCTGACATCTTGTATGGATGCGTTATTTTGGCATTTCACTGAAATACTTTTAAGTCCGATATGTAAAAAACAACTTGCCAACATAACTTGTCACACAGTACACAAGAAATAAAATGCTTATCTAATCTACAATTAGCATCCATTACCAGATCTCCAAAAAATTATAAATGATAAATTCTCCTTTTAATATTTTCTCTCTTTTACTTATATTTACATGTATGATGTGCATAAATATATGTGGTGATTTTTTGCTGTTGTTTTGTACAGATTAAAAGATAAGATAATTCTGTTCACATTGTCATCAATGTATGTGATGTGCATACAGTACAGATTAAAAGATAAGAAAATTCTGTTCACCTTGTCATCAATGTATGTGATGTTCATACAGTACAGATTAAAAGATAGATAAGTCTGTTCACCTTGTCATCCACTTCTGTGATGTTCATACAGTAAAAATTAAAAGATAATTCTGTCCACCTTGTCATCGATGTCTGTGATGTTCATACAGTACAAATAAAAAGATAATTCTGTTCATCTTGTCATCAATGTATGTGATGTTCATGCAGCAAAAATTAAAAGATAATTATGTTCACCTTGTCATCAATGTCTGTGATGTTCATACAGTACAAATTAAAAGATAATTCTGTTCACCTTGTCATCAACGTCTGTGATATGCATACAGTACAGATTAAAAGATAATTCTGTTCACCTTGTCATCAATGTATGTGATGTGCATACAGTACAGATTAAAAGATAATTCTGTTCACCTTGTCATCAATGTCTGTGATGTGCATACAGTACAGATTAAAAGATAGGATAATTCTGTTCACCTTGTCATCAATGTCTGTGATGTGCATACAGTACAAATTAAAAGATAATTCTGTTCACCTTGTCATCAATGTCTGTGATGTGCATACAGTACAAATTAAAAGATAATTCTGTTCACCTTGTCATCAATGTCTGTGATGTTCATACAGTACAGGACATCATAATGAAAGTAGTCTCTCATCACTCGCCTCAGGATATCAAATGAAATATAGGACCTGTAAATTGAAATATAACATTAAACTTGATAGGGTTTGAATTATGTAAAAACTGTTATACTTATATAATCTTTCATGAAATGTCAATGACAATCTTTCATGCAACTGCTTACGCTGCATATAAAAATGATTGAATCATAATATTTTTAACTTTTTTTTCTGAATGCTGCAATATTTAATGCAAATCATTACAAAATTTCATTTTAGGGAAGACTAAAAAATAATATCTGCTTCTTTGATTTATTGATGCTTTTAACACCATGCACAATAAATTTTTAATTAAAAATCTGTATCAAATATTACATGTATTTGGTAATCATCAAGTAAATAAGCAATACTCCTCTGAAATGTACATCAAACAAGAGGCCCATGCTGGCCTGTGATTGCTTACCTGACATCTGCTTAACATGCCAATGCAAGAGAAGTTACCAAGTAATTTTGATTAGCATGAAACTTGCTGTTCAAATTTATCCAATAATTTCATAATTAATTTAATTTGAAAGCAAAATTAAAGTTTACGGTTTCTCAAGTTTTGTAGCTTCATCTATATTTGATCCCACATCAGCATCATTTGACTCTTATGCCAGGATGTTTTGTTTCAAAGTTGGTCAAATTTGGTTCAACACTTTCTTTTACAGAAAGTTGTGTTAATTTTTTTCTCCCTCTCCACTTGTAATAATTTTAAGGTATTATGGGTAGGACACTTCCTGTCAAATGTAGTCAAATTCTCTTGAGAGGTTATGACAAAGTTATTGAAGGTATTTTATATTTTTTACCAACAGCAGCCATATATATCTGATGGCCAATTGGCATCATTTGTATAAGATGGAATATTGGCTCAGTCCAGGTTAGTATGCTGGACCAGCGACCAAAATGGTGCAGGGTAGAATCCAGCCATCTGATCAATTTGGGTAGGTTACTGTGTTGTGTCCATGAGCAAAGAACTTTACTCCAAGTACCTCAGCACTAAATAGCCAACTTGTGTTGATGTACCATAAAACACCAGATTAACAATGACATCATTTGAATAAAGGTTTCTTTCCTTCAATATAAGTAATTGCAACCATATCTGATTGCAAATTAGCATCATATGTACAAATCTGAAAGGTCTTCATGCCAGGATACTCTCTGTCAAATTTGATCAAGTTCTGATTAGCAGCTTTTGAGAAGTTTCTTTTAATGTTTTTTTTAAAATATAGTTTTAGAATTGGCAGGCATATTTGATGGCCAATTCACATCATTTGTATAAAACCTTTAAGGTCTTCATGCCAGGCTACTTTCTTAAGTTTGGTCATTCAGCGTTTCTGGGAAAAAATCATTTAAAGGTTTGCATATTTTAAGCAATGCAGTTAATATTTAATGGTGGATCAGCATTTGGTTGTATTATTCTGAAAGGCTGACATGCCATGGTGCTTTATGTCAAATTGGAAGGTTTTTCAAGGTTTGGCAACGATGGACACATTTGAAGAAGATCAGCATTGTCTGTAAAACTTAAAAGCCTTCACATCATGATGCTTTTTGCCAAGTTTGGTTGAAACTGGTTGGATGGTGTTTGAGAATAAGTTGAAAATATCAGCTTTTTATGGGTGCTGGGGATGGTGTTTGAGAGTAAGGTGAAAATATCAGGATTTTATGGGTGCTGGACGACACAAAATGGATGGAGGACCATTCTGTAAGCTCACTACAGCCTTACAACCAGGTGAGCTAAAATACATTTTTTATCACAAAGATAAAATGTTTCCTTCTTTGGGATATCAACGTTCCATGGTAACCAACCTTTTAAAAGCTTTCGCGTTGAGATTCATTTCAAATCTGTTGAAATATAATAGCTTTGCATTGCCGAATTACACTCTAAGCATTTAATAAATGACATTTTTACACTATTTTGACATCTATGAATTTCTCAAACAGACAAGGACTTCAAAATCTTACAGATTACTAGTTCAAAGCTTGGCTATGCCTCAGACTGTTGCTATGCCTTAGACTGTTGCTATGCCTCAGACTGTTGTTATGCCTCAGACTGTTGCTATGTCTTAGACTGTTGCTATGCCTCAGACTGTTGCTATGCCTCAGACTGTTGCTATGCCTCAGACTGTTGCTTTCTTTTAGGAAGTTAAGATCCAGATTTTTCATCCTTTAACTCCCAACATTTACTGACTGTAACATCCAGCTATGTTCAGAAAGCTAGATGAAGGTATACGGTTTCTAACCAAGTACTCTGATACTGTTTGTCTCTTTTTGTCAAGGTGATCTTGTTTGTTTGACCTTAAAAAGTAGCTTACTCTCTTGGCCTAAATACAAGTCACCCACAAAGTTTGGATATAGCATTGCAACGCCTACATACAAAACTAAAGTTATCATCTAAGAAGCATTTGTCTTTGAGTGAAATGACAAAGATGTTTGACTCTTTGACCAAAAAATTAACAGGCTTATTAATTATCATTTAGTTCATGCAATCAACCTATTTGGTTACAGTTCCATTGTTTTGCAGATAAATTTACTGTACAGAAACCATACTGGTTTTTAAAATACAGTGACCTTCACTTTTGACCTTTTTTCTTGACAATGCAATCCACTCAATGTTTGGTCAATGTGGCATATAACATCAGTTTTGTGCAGAAACTAAAATGGACAGAAGGATGGATGGATGGATGGACAAAGAATACAATATCATACACTTATGACCCACATATGAAAACTATGGTATGTTCTTGCAATTCTGTTAAAATATCATTTCCCACTAGCATTATACCACTTGGTCAGTACCATAACCATCACTATGCTTTTAGGAGATATGATTGTATCCTATTGCAGTTGCAATGAAAATCATTAGTGTTTTTTCCCCAGGGATTTGTTAATCAGTAAAGCATATTACTTGCATTCAACAAAATGCAGCATTAAATCTAAAATGTTTACTGAGACTTGTCGGCATTTGAATTACTGATTAAACAAATATATATGATTCAGCCAGTTCCAGTAAAGGTCACTTGCAATATTAATTCCTGTCATTTCATTCAAATTCAACTGCTTCTAGAAAACGTAGCAAGTTTGTGCCTAATAGAAGCAAATCAGTCTCTGTGAATCTTATCTTATAACCAATGCAGTGGATTTCATTAAACAAATGTTGAAAAATGAAGGAAATATACATAAGGAACTTTATTAGTGTAGTAATACTTGATAGTGAAAAACAAGAGCACTGTAAACTGGGCATAATATGCTCACCAACTGCCTTATTGAAGGTTAAGGTGACCATGACCTTTTAAACTTTAAGATCAAGGAAAATCTAGCAAATGAGTTTTGATGAAGGTACTTTCAGTAGAATTCAATTGACACTGCCAGAAATTTGACATTTATATGTAAAATCCATCAAAAGACTTAAGGTATTATCAATAGCGACATTTCTAAGACCTAAGGTGAAGGTATGGTTAGTAGAACTGAAGCTATTGCACGGAAACCATTTTGCCTTCTTTACTCCTCGTATCCTTGACCTTTGAATTTCAGCTTATAAAATCAATAAGCTATTTTATATCTTAAATGGTAACCTAACTGCAAAGTTTAATGTAGGTTATAAACCAGAACTCATATTATTGCACAGAAACCAGTCTGCTATTTTTTCATTGCAACTACTTGAAGTTTTGACCTTCGTATCATTTGGGTTCTTCAAGGCTCACAGAAAAACCCACCTGCAAAATCTGGTGAGGGTATGATATGCAAAACTTGATTTGTCATATGGCAACAATTTGAAGGGATGGATATGGATGGAGGGAAAATTCTGCAAAATAGCACTTAAATCTTTAATCTACATTCAACTCAAACATTAAATTTCCCCTTGCAAAATGAATTTTCCCTTCCAATCACTGGAGCAACAACTAATCCCAACTCATTGTCAAAAGTCTGTTTATCTAAATGACTTTGTTGAAAATCAGCCTTTGAAAAAAAAAGAAGGTAAACTTGTATAGTGATATTGATGCCAAAAATCTTTTTCTTCACTAAAATGCTGCCTGAAGTTGTCATGTTGTCTAATGAAGAAAAAAAGGGGTGGGGGTATTTCACTATACCCAAAAATTAAAACACAAATTGCAAAAAATATTTTTTAGTCCAACTAATATATTTGCTTTTCATGTTAATCTATTTTATCCAGTGGGTAAAATTTGCATTGCACTGATGGAATTTACCAAGGTGGTTTTTTTTCTTTACCTTGCATGTCCAATGTAGGATGCATTGGACTGATGGAATTTACCAAGGTGGTTTGTTTCTTTATCTTGCATGTTCCATGTGTGATGTATTGCATTATGTAATTTACCAAGGTGGTTTGTTTCTTTAACTTGCATGTCTAATGTAGGATACATTGCATTGATGTAATTTACCAAGGTGATTTGTTTCTTTATCTTGCATGTCCCATGTGTGATGCATTGTATTATGTAATTTACCAAGGTGGTTAGTTTCTTTATCTTGCATATCCAATGTGTGATGCACTGCATTGATGTAATTCACCATGGTGGTTTGTTTCTTTACCTTGCATGTCCCATGTGTGATGCATCATACACTGTAGGACCACAGCTATACCACAGGACTTTCTGTCCATTCTGGGGGACAAACAGCTCCTAAAAACAAGACAGCAAGAATGAGCTCTTTCTGGAATGGTTGGAACAAATAATATACACCATAAAATATCCAGAAACTGGCTGGTAATCTTTTTCATATTGGCACTGGAATGCTTTGATCTCCTTTGGATGGTAATTGTAACTCATTGTTAATCTGTGAAAACAAACCTCTTTCAATATCAGTTTTTTCATAGGAAGTGTTCAAAATGAAGTTGTAAGAATAATAATAATAAAGATGATGTAGATGATGATGAATGCTAACAGAACTTAATGGGTTTCAATAAGAAAAGAAGTAGCAGTAACGCTGTTGAAGGGAGAGGAGGCTTTGCTCCCACCTGGGGTCAAAGGGTAATGCCCTTGGTGGGAAAGGGTATGGGTCACCCACCCTCTAAATTTTAAATGATGTTGGTGTATCAACTCAAGTTAGAATGTTTCTCTTTCATGAAGAAATGTGAGATTTGTTTTAAAATATTTACATTATAGTGATAGATTAAATACTGAATTTGCACTAATTCATATGTCAGGTTTTTTTTCTTATGATCTTTTTGGTTCCATCCTAATAAAAACAAAAAAGGTATCATGTAAATCATCCATTTCAAGGATACTTATAGTGTTTATAACTATTCCAATATACTGGTATTCATATTTCTTTAAATCAAATGAATATCTCCTATCTCCTTAGCTGAAGAAAAATAAAATGAAGTCAAAGAAATGGGTAAATGCAAGTTACTAAGTGATAAAATGAAATGGAAAATAAGCATAATTGGGGTTTCAAAACAAAACACATAAAACAACAATAAAAACATAACAGCAGAGGAACATCACAACACATATACCTATGCATTGTGCAGTGGGCAAAATATTATGTACTTTGTAATACTGTATATGTGTAGAAACTGTTACTGATTAAAAAAAAATTCAGATTCATTTCTAAAAGAACTGGAGGAAGTGGGCTCCATTAATGCATATCTTAATGTCAAAATATGTTTAATAGGTCACAATATGTTTGCTGTATTCATGTTCCATTTTACAATCTTCATAGGCTTTTATCTGTTGTATTGAGGTCAAACTGTTTTTCAGCTGTTCCTTGCCACCTCACCCCCCCCATATGCTGCATAATTCATAGAACTGATCATTTGATACAAAGGGCTTATTAAATTTTTGTATTTAGCTAAAATGGAACATGTGCCTTCCTCACTACAGGTGATCATCACCCGTGATCATGATTAACTGGGCACGAATGCAGGAGATGGAACATTTATCATTGTCCTTTGACAGAAAGTAAATCATATGCAGGGCAGAGCTTTTAATTATACTGAATAAGAAAAAAAGCATCTTCAAGACTTGACTGATCTGAAATGACTGGAGGACACCAATCTTAACTGGATGAATGACCTACAGGTACAACAAAATATGGCAATTAATTCTAAAACTTTTTCAAAATTAACTTTTTTAAAATTCTAGAATTGTTGACTGTGATTCCTGTTAAAATAAACATCACAAAATTGCTGACTACCAGCTTCCTCTGAAATCCCAGACCACTTATTATTTCCATTATTATCCCCAAAATTTGCAGATATGTTTAAATGGGACTTTTCATTTCTCTGGAATCTGCCAGAGTTTTATTTGAAACTACTGTATACTGTGTTTATATAACTTCCATCTCAACTTTTTTGTCTCACTACCCAAATCTGCCAAACCAGTGTGTCACACAAAAAATAAAGAATTTTGTCTACCAGACACATTACACAGTCATCCTTATAAAAACATGGTTTCCAAATATTTTGTATGACACCCCCCTAAATGGGGTTATAGATTCATTTCTTGACAGTGATATATGCCCACAATTTACAGGCTGTTTTAAGAGTCATGATTCACACAGCTTACTCTCATGGAAAACCATCACCACTGGGCAGTTTATACATGTAATTGTCACAGAGATGATTAAAGGGTAAAAATGGTCAGGGATAAACATCCATCATTCCACAAACTAATAGTTAGACGATTTTGTTTTGTACCTCCTACAAGCAATACTGTTGGAAAGCTCATTAGGCTAATTTCCCTGGATAAAGTACAGGAAGTGGAACAACCCAATCCATCTGATGTTTGGTAAATCGGACATGCATGCTGAGGAAACAAAAGTTATTAGACTTCTTTGCCTTGAATGACAATGTTTAAGCCATTTTTATTAAAGATTATTGACTAGACTGCAGTGTATCCCCTAGGGATACAAGATTGGGAGTCAAAATTCCCCTTGGTGTCAAAAGTGGGGGTCGAACTGAGTAAAAAATTAACTTTGGCATCAAAAGTGGGGGTCAAACACAAAACCTAGGGGTACCTGAAGCCTAAATTAGGGTAACGAGAAACAATGAGTCTGTTGTCAATATTTTCTTAAGTCTGATTTTACTCCACATACAGAATGCAAAACATGATAATTTCGGCAACTGGAATGAAATTAGGAACAGTGTGGTAGCAGGATTCATTTTCTAAGGCACAATGTCCAAACACAGCCTTGATACAGAGAAGGATGTGCCATCTAGCCACTCAACTGAAGTTGATGCTACCATCCAAGGTGTAGAGAGGTGCATTTCTGATGTGAAATCATGGATGACATGTAACAAGCTGCAGATGAATGATGATAAAACTGAGGCCATTCTGATTACAACACAAAGATTTTCATTCACATCCTTTACCTCAAACAATAAATATCAGCAACACCAACATTAAATTCACACAATCAGTACGAAACTTAGGTGTTACTCTGGACAGTACTCTCACATTGCACCAACATGTCATGAACATATGCAAGGCTGCATATCTTGAGCTGAGACACATCAGCTCCATTCGCATTTATCTTTCAGCTGATGCCACTAAAACACTTGTATTTTCATTAGTACTTTCAAGACTGGACTACTGTAACTCAATTCTGTCTGGTTCATCTCAATATCTACTCCAAAAATTTCAAAACACAGCTGCTTGGATCGTACTTAGAGTACCACGACCAGAGCACACCTCCCTGCTGCTCCGTACCCTACACTGGCTATCCATTCGATCAAGAATCAAACACAAAATTTGTTCTCTGTGCCAGCAAGATACTTACGCTCCTCTTCTGACAATCGTATACTCATTATTCCCACTATGAAAACAAAGTCATATGGACAGCATTCTTTTGCATATCAGGGCCCAGTAACGTGGAATGAATTGCCCACTGAACATAGACACAAATACACAGTGATCACATTCAAGAGTGCTCTCAAAACTCACTTATTCGACTGCAAGAACAAACTTAAAGACCTAATAATGTTTCCTACCTTAAATATTCTCAGCATGTTTTTATATGTTTTGTAATTTCATGGTGTTTGTGTTTGTAATCATATCATTATATATGTTTTTTATCTTATAGGTGTTGTCTAATGTTGTAAAGCGCTTAGAGCTTCTAAAGATTAGTCCTCATTATTATTATTATTATCTGAAATGAGAGCAAAGCGCAGCAAAACTACATTTTAGAATTCCTGGCTCAAGGAGTGAAGCAATGATAAGCATTTATATTTTGCATATATTGCAGTCATCACAACAACATTAGTCATTCTCGTGTATGCATCATTCATCTATGTAGATTTGCAATGTAGACTCGCATCTGGACAAACACTAGTCATTCCGGAGTATGCATCATTCATCTACGTAGCATTGCAACGTAGACCTGCATCTGGACAAACATTAGTCATTCCGGAGTATGCATCATTCATCTACGTAGCATTGCAACGTAGACCTGCATCTGGACAATGTGTGACCACAGAGCTCAATCATTAAAGACATGTTTAAATAATCACTGATAGATTAAAGAAGTGTTTGCATTTGTGTGCGATGATATATTATGTGACAACGCCAAGTCTCCCAACAATCTTTTGGGGGAAGAGTATTCAATTCTTCAAAGAAATTGCATATTTTATTTATTTGATTCAAATTTTAATTTTCAGTAATTTTAAAGGTATATATATATATATATATATATATATATATATATATATATATATATATATATATATATATATTAGACTGAGAACATTTTCTTAAAATGTATGCAATTGATATTTCAAGGGTCACATGGACGATCGATACTCCACCAACACTGTGACCAGAAAACACTTCTTAAAAAAACGAACAAAAAAAAACTAACAATATTGACAAGGTTGGCATGAATATCACCATTCCATTCTGATAAGCAAAAGAGGTTTCCATTGGTTGGTTGAGCAGTACTATTAAAAGTAGAGCAAGGATGAATGAATGTATGCATACCTAGATTAAGGTTCAAGTTAGCTTTAACACTGTTCTGTTGAAAAGCAATTTATATTTTTCACTTTTCCTATATAAAATTAGGATGTCATATTTTGCAAAAGGAACATGAACTTATCCCCTCCTTTCTGATTTATCTTTAAAATTTTATGACAGATGCTGAAAAGACATCTTTACCTAACGTAAAGATAATGCTGATTTTCAATTTTAAAGTAAAACAATGGGTAAATAAAATAAATTACCCGGCTAAAATTAGAAAAATTAGAAGCAATGCATTTTTCAGTGTACTGAGCAGTTATAAATGTACATTATATTTATGTATGCTGCCCCAAAGAGGTGTAGACTGGTTTACAAATAAGTCCTGTTGCAAAGCTTCTAAGCTAATTCAAATTTCATCTTTTATGTGTCGTCTTCCAAAATAATTGCTTACATTTTCAAACATATTACAAAAATGTCATCTCACATTTTTTATCAATAAAAATCAGCTTCATTTCTTGTGTTAAATACAAAATATAAGAGAAGTGTGGTTACAAAACATGAATTTGCCTCTGGCCACTTGAACAAATCCACCTTGTCATAAGAGTTCATTAGGAACCTCATTTGCACAACAACAGGGAAATGGTTATATTTGATGGGTAATCTCCCTTTACTCTGTGTACTCGCTTGTAAGTTGAGTCCAGTGGCAAACAACATAGACGTGATGTGACAATGCATGATGCGCCTGCAGACCCGGATCTGAGTTGTTTGTTCTACTGATCACTTCTAACAAACTGCATAAAACCAGATTTGCCAGCATGTTATGTGATTGGGTCAATACAGTTTGCAGTTGGACTTGACTTACAACTGAGTATACTGTGTTAGCCTCAGATTTTATCAATGACCTAATTTTGGCATTGTCAGAAATATTCTAGTGCTGATTTCCATTTTATTTTCTGTTTGAATCCAGTACTGGAAATATATTGTATTACAAATACTGTAACTGAATTTCAGTGATTTTTGTTTGCAACAAGGGAAAATGTAATGGCAGGATGGTCATATTACTTGAGGGTTCAGAGTTTAATGTACATAAAAAAAAATCTTGTAAAATAGAAAATCTTTTGTACTGCAAAATTCAGATAACACTTTTATATGAGGGTTATATAATCATTTGGAGCTTTTAGTCTTTTGTTCGTATCATTCCTTTTTTAAAAAACAAGAATCGCTCAAAGGTATTGAAGCTCTACTTGCTGAAATGAATTTCCTGGAATTCATGATACGACCATTTCATAAGTTTAACTCTGAGTGTTGAAAGCATCTCTGATATTTTCTTCAGTAATAATGAGAGTTTCAAATTATCTGCTGAGGTCAGATTGGCACCATTTTCATTTGGGACCATCCAGCCCTTTTATGAGAAGTCTTCTTGTAGCGTATCTTGTGTAATATGACATTATGTTTTCCAAAACTCACAATAACTAGATTTTCATTTAGCATCAACAACATGTAATAAGAAGTTGTTCAGTAAAAACCCAATGTTGATATGACCATCAGTTCAGTAGTAGTAATAACAAGAGTTTAAAGATGGTCACTGTGGTGGCCATATTGGACATCCGATAGCATCATTTTCATTTAGAACCAAACAGACATCATAAGAAGTCTTCTGGCAAAAATCTCATATCAATGTGACTTTTCATTCAGTAGTGAGAAAAAAAATCTCAAAATGGTTGCTGTAGTGGCCATATTGGACATTTTATTGACACCAATTTCATTTCAGACCATTTATAGATCATAAAGTCTTTCAGTGAAAACATGTTGATATGACCATCCATTCATAAAGAGCAGCAAAAACAAAATTATCAAAACTGCTGCTGTGGTGTCTATACTGGACATTACAGATCAGCGTTATGTTCATTTAGGACTAACTAGGCATCATAAGAAGTCTTCTGGTGAAAACCCCATGTCAATATGAGTTTCCATTCAGGATGTGTGGCAACTACAAGATTTTCAAAATGGCTTGAGAAATTACATATAGCATAGAAAACATGCACTCCTGAAAATTGTAGGAAGATTTGCATTCTTAAGAAGGAATACATATACTCAGCACATTCATATATGCTGATAACACTGGTCAACAGTGAAATCATTACTGACTTGAAAAGGCCCTAATCTGTAGTATTTTGGTGTGCCGAACACGAAAATAACCGTGAAAAATTTGTATTGGCTCTCGTTTTGAAGATATTCATATACCTCATTTTCTATGTTTCACTGTGTAAATTTCTCCAGTAGGACTGCAGCAACATCCGGAATAATGATGTAACATTGCATAATACCATCATGCTCACATCATCCACAGTTGATTGCATCATTTTCTGATGCAATGCAATACTAATGCCATGCGGCTGCTGAAGTAAGTTGACGTCAGCAGTGTACTATACATGTGTAGGCCTATTATACTAATGCCAGGCGGCTGCTGAAGCTGACGTAAGCAGTGTACTATATAAAGCCCAATCAGATAGGTTCAGCATTTAAAATATTTTAGACGTTGTGCGAGACAGTTCAAGCTACTGTTACATAAAACTTATTATTTTATCCATTTACGTACAATAAAGAACAGTAATGCCTCGAAAGTGTGTTAATACTGCGGACAATTTTTGCTATATTTGTGGGGAAGTGACATTTGCCAACCAGAAGAAAAGTATCAATTCTCAAGTGAAGAAGGCATATCATCTTTACTTCGGATGCAAGGTTGGTGACCAAGACAAGCCTTGGGCTCTGCATATATGCTGTGCTACATGTACAACACAGCTTTCACAGTGGTTGAATTGCAAAAGGTCATCAATGCCGTTTGCAGTCCCAATGGTGTGGAGAGAGCCAAGCAACCACCTAAATGACTGTTACTTCTGCTTGGTTCCTCCTCTTTCCGGCGGAATAACGAAGCGAAAGAAGTCGAGAATAGTCTACCCAAACATTCCGTCTGCATTGAGACCAGTTCCACATGGTGAGGGACTTCCTATTCCAGAACCTCCAGCAGAATATTCTCTTGATTCATCTGACGAAGACAAAGGTGAGTCGACCTGTTCTTCTCCTGGTCCATCAGCATGCAGTGATCCAGATTTTCACTGTGGTGCATCATCAATCCCACACAGAATAACACAGGAAGAACTAAATGACCTGATTCGTGATTTGGACTTATCAAAGAACAAGGCAGAATTGCTAGGATCAAGACTCCAACAATGGAATCTTCTAGAAGAAGATGTCACCTTTACTGCATATCGAAAGCGCCACCAGCAATTGGAGCCTTTCTTCAGAAAGGACAGTAATCTGATATTCTGTTCCGATATTGAGGGCCTCATGAATGCTTTAAAAATCACTCATGACCCACAAGAATGGAGACTATTTGTGGACTCTTCGAAACTGAGTCTCAAGGCTGTGCTTTTGCACAATGGAAACATTCTTCCATCTATTCCAGTAGCGTATGCTGTCCACATGAAAGAGACATACGATAACTTAAGGCAGCTACTGAATTCCATTGAGTATAACAAGTACAGCTGGCACCTCTGTGGTGATTTGAAGGTAGTTGCCCTTTTAATGGGACTGCAGCAAGGATATACAAAATACATGTGTTTCTTATGCGAGTGGGATAGCCGAGCAAGGGAAATGCACTACATGAGGAAGGAATGGACTCACAGGCAGAATGTAGCCACTGGAGAGAAGAATATCCAACACCCAGCTCTGGTTGAGGCTCAGAAAATCTTGCTACCACCCCTTCACATCAAACTAGGTTTGATGAAGAACTTCGTGAAAGCCATTGACCGGACTTTGCCAGCATTCCGATACCTGCATGAAAAATTCCCTCGACTCAGCGAAGCAAAGATTAAAGAGGGAGTTTTTGTGGGTCCTCAGATTCGAGAGCTTTTCAAAGATGACCGGTTCAACAACTTGCTGGAAGGTGACGCGAAACAAGCATGGAATGCTTTTCGCCTAGTTTCTACAAACTTCCTCGGAAATGTTAGGGCAGAAAACTATAAGGAACTAGTAGAAGACATGTTGATGAAGTATAAGAAACTTGGCTGCAATATGTCTCTAAAGGTTCACTTCCTTCATTCCCATTTGGATTTCTTTCCTAGCAACTGTGGTATTGTTAGTGATGAACACGGCGAACGTTTTCATCAAGATATCGCAACAATGGAACAAAGATACCAGGGAAAATGGTCCACTACAATGCTGGCTGACTACTGCTGGACACTCCTCAGAGATGCTCCCGAACAGCTGTACAAGAGACAGGCGAAGAAATCTAAGATGTAGTCAATGACTTGATTTTTTATAGGTAGGCTATTACAGTTGACCTTTTACTATTGGAATGCATTTCGTTATGTAAACATTAATTTCTTGCAGATTACAAAAAAACTAGAGCCAATTTTGCAATTTGACTGTCATATTCGTGTTCAGCACATAAAAATTGATAAGAATTGACTAATTTTATTTCAGTAACATGACTTTTGTAAAAATTTGTTGTCCAGTGTAATGAGTAAAACATGACATTGTTGTTACTGTTGTTGTTGTAGGGTTTAACGCCATTTTTCAGCACACGATAGGCTATACATGGCGGCCAGTATTAATTCTGGCAGAAGAACCCAGGAAAACCCCGGAAAGAACCACTGACCCACGAGAAGCTACTAGCATGCTTTCTCACATACCCACATTGGTAAAACATGACATGTTTAGCTTTTGTTTTTGATGTCTTATTAATCCGAAATTTTTCTGAAAGAGATATTTAATTTGGCCATGTCAGTGATATGATTAAAGAATAATAAATAGAACTATATTTGTCACTATTAATTTATCACAGATACAACCATTTTGTTTAAAAAAAAATATTTTTAACTATTTTGTTGTACCATCAAAGTCGTTAAAAAATTTGTTATGAATTTCTATATATTCCTTAAAAACAGTAACTACAGACATACCAGTGCAGTGAAAAAGTATTGTGGCAAGTAAACTCAAAAATAAAAACCTCTGTAAACCATTACACCAGCAACACCACACAGCTCTACTGGACACAATGGCATATATGCAGTATACTTGTGCTGGGTCCTAGATACATGAACATATACGTTATGTAGCCAAAATATACTGACAATATGGTATTCAGTCCAGTCTTATGTAGAAACAGGACATTTCTGGGATAGCTGAAGCACTACTATCCTCCTGGAGTATATTCTGGATATATTGGCATTACATGTATTCAACAGCCTCCCAGAATATTTGAATGTTTTCTGAGTGCAAAAACCCAATCTAACACAAAGAAACCAATTTTTTTTTTACATTCTGCAACTTTTTAACAGAATAATGTTAGACTGACAAAAGTTTCATGATTTTAACTCCATTTCCTCTACAAGGAAAGTAAATTTTAATTATGAAGGTTTACTCCAAGTATAATATCTAATTTGGCAGTTTGGAGCAACTTCTGCTTTAGTTCTGTGAAGGGCCCGCATGGGCAAATACCGACAGTATAAAATGTAGGTAATGGTAAAATTTGGATTTTGCCATGGCCAGTATAATTTTCAGTATAGCAGATTTCATAAATGGTAAGTAAAGGCTAACTTATATACTATTCTCATTTCCTATTCAAATGTTTTAGATGAGAACATACATTGATTATTCACCACAAGCTCTGAAAAATGAATCTTCTATCTTTGGCTAATATAGGTCATTTAGTTCCGTTTCACCAACATTCATTGCCCAATTTACTTTTGTTCTGATTCAATATCCCTGATAACTTCATACAAAAATTATATCTAAAGGAACACAAATAACAAATAATGAAATCATAAATGATTGAGTTCATTTATCAACATTACATTTGAAGACTGGCCCAAAACTGTGATTGGAACACCCATAACCATCATTATCTCATTCTCTCCTATAATTTCATTCGCACACCAATAAAATAATGATAACATTCACTGAAATGAATTTGAATTGTGTACCAAAATGATTCTGCATTAGAAGTTCAGACAAAAGCAGGGCAAGAGAAATAACTCCATAGTAAAATCAATACAAATAAATCTATTTTTTGTTTATCCAATTACAAGTCAGCAGTAGTGCTTCACTAAATTTGATTGGCTAATGCCAAGTGACATAGTTGTCTCTCAACAGTGTGTATAAAGTCTGATGCTATTATTGTCTCTGAAACACATGGTTCCACTGTGTGTGTATGGTGAGGACAGATTAGGTCTAAGTGGCAATGCTTCAACAGCAGCAATGTAGAATGGTTAAACAGTAATGTGCAATGATCTACATATAACAGCCAATACACAAATATTGATCCGATTCTAATGATTTTTAGAAATGCTATAGTCAATACATGAAAGTGCAACTCTGTGTGTAAAGGTTTTGTTTTTGGTCATACAAATTTTGTATGAAAAAAATGAATGATGTGCAATAAGGGAGCCTTTCAATTTTAAAATGTTACTTTAAAACATTAAACTGCTCTCAAATTCACGCTAGTGTGGATTATTTTGTGTGATCTATGTGTTCTCCTAAGCTAAACATGTTATGGCATGGAAATATAATGGAGGTAATTAAAATCTTTCCAATATTTTTCTTACACCTTGTGGAGGAAATCAGCATGCAATCCCGTTACAGTGACAGGTGGGAGAAAATTTCAAGTAAGTATGTAGAATATTGTTTTGCTAATTTTAAACATGCTTAATGAAGGTGTTTTAGGTCGTTGTTTGTCTTTTGAGTTCAAAGATGACCATGACATCACTGACTAGTTTGGTTTGTGAGAACATGTATGGCTGAAAGGGCCAATTTGTGCTCTTAACTGTCTATGGCACACTTGATAGGAGATGGGGTTTACTTGATCAATAGAGGACTGCTGCTTTTCTGTGATTTATGCTGCTCAGGCTTTTGCTGTTCTCCTCCATTCAAAATATGTAGATCCAGTATGGATGAGACTGTATCAGGAGAAGAAATCCTGTGTGAGATCTTCCCAAGACTAAGGGTCAGTGTTGACTGTTTCAAGAATGACTTGGGGGAATATTTGAAGTATTTCTTCTGACTACTCTGAGATCACTTCCCCTCCTTCAGTTCATCATAGTGTTTGAGGTACATGTACAGTGCATATATTACATATACTTATCACACAGGTTCTTAAATGACTAATTTGATGACTAATATTCCTAGTGGTGGCCTACAGAAGTAAACTACCTTTCTGCAACACTAATACCTAACATGCACAGGAATTACATTCCATACCACTAACCTTTTATTTTATGTCTGTCTGATTGTTTCATCCTTACTTGCATATGAAATTGCATACTATAAGAGATGGGTATATAAAATTTGCATGTTGAGTCTCATAGTATTATCATTCATCATTCCATCCATTTTTTTAAATCTATTTGCCTTTATCTTTCTCTATTCTACATCTCAAATATTTAATATTTTAGCAGTTTTTAACCATTTATTCTGATAACCAAATTTACCTGTTATCATAGCCAAGACTGTGCTGATGTGATATTAAAACTACACACATGCATACATACATACATACATTTTTAACAAACTGCAGGTTTAGATTAAATCATTTACTGTCAACACAAAAAAAGAATACAACTACAAGCTCTCTGTGTGTGTGTGTGTGTGTGTGTGTGTGTACATTTGGATGTTTCATTTCATCCTAATATTTAATACACCCACATTTAGTACATCTCTTTTTAGGGATCAGTACAAATGAACTATCCCACCAAACTACATCATGCTGCCTCCATTACAGCTCCATCAGCTGTCATTGCCATTGATTCATTGACCACAACTGATGTTCTATCAAGGTTATAGTGTGTAGATACAAGATAACTGAATCTTTCAACTTCAAAGGATTCTGGTGTTCAATTTCACCACTTTGGAACTGCAAATTATCAAAAGCAAAAGTTGTATTTACTTTGAAATCAATGCGCAGAGCAAGAAAAATCTACTATTGTGAATTACAAGCACTTTTTCGGGTAGCAAAGCTGCACTTCTTTCATAAAATTAATCTTTTGTGAAGTATTTTACAAAATGAAATTGAGTTCTACATTTTTAAGAAGAAAAATAATTTCAAAAGTAAATTTCTTGCTTCTGTAGTGGTTTAGGTGTATGCCATTTGCTCACAAGTCGGGCTGTCTTGGACATTTTAGCTCTGTGGTATGTGTCACCAACTGCAGAGGAAATTAGCCGAGTTTGATTCCCAAATGCCAATAAGAAGTTTTCCTGCTACAGTTCGAGACTTGTTCTGGCCAAAGTATCATATATACTCGAGTCAAAATGCAAACAAAGATCCTGATATGCCATAGCATAATATGCCTGCAGATCAGGGTGTGTGTTGTTTGTTCTACAGATTACTCCCAATAAACTGCACAGACCCAGATCTTCAGGTGCATTATGTGATTTCAAATCTAGGTCTATGCAGTTGGACTTGATTTATATGCAAGTACATATAGTAGCTGGTGGCATGTGTACAATGTGTTTCAAATGCTCTGTGGGTTGAATCTGAGGGTAAGGGTGGGGGGTGGGTAATGCAGTGTTTAAGATTTATATGGCCACTGAATACCATTCAGCCTTGCTGGTCCCAAACTTTATACCTTTAAATATGTGAACCTGGCTGAAACCTTAGACCATGTGACATGTGCCGATGGCTCAAAACGACAAATAGATATTTATTTCTGACCGTCACCATGATACATTTGTTGGTGTCCCTTCTCTTTACATTTAAACATCAATTGTTATGGCTGCTATGGGGGGGGGGGGGGAGAAGTGGAAAGAGGCAGGAATTACTTTGATTCTGCTCTTTACACCTTTCACTTTTCTTTGGCACCTTCCTCTCATTTGCTAAGTCTGCTGTAGCCTTCATCTTGTTTGTAAACCTGTTTCCCTCAAAATGAAACAATGACTTGTTTTTAAAAAATTTTTAAAATACATTTGGTTTAGCAATGGCATACATTGTTTTACACAGGTTTTACACTGGGCAAATTGCTTACATTATCTGGGGTCAAAATAGAAATAAAAAGGAATCCAGTAGGGATTGTCAAACCAGGCTTGGATAGAAAATCATCACATTTGTAAACCAAAGATTTTGTGGTAGACTTTTTAAAAGCTTATTGTTACAGGTATCAATTCATTAAAATAAAACATTTTAACATCCTATTTGGATTTCATTCAACCCAGGTCATTTCCTCCTTGTTATTAGAGCTACCAGTAGCATATCCCTGTTAGGAGTCAACTGAGCCCTAAGTTGCCAAACCCTAGTGTCACATTCCAATTTTTAGCAGTCAATACTGATGGTTGATGCAGTACCCTATTTCCCATGTTAGTAAAAGACACGACTGTGAGTGATGTGTGTGTATGTGTGTGATTTGGACCTTTAACGTAGCATTAACAATTTTCAGTCATATTGCTACAATGTCTGCAGTGTGGCAGTTTATAGTAATGTCTACCACTGGGGCATCATGCCACAGACATGTAGTATGATGTCCCACCCAGTCATATTATCCTGATACCTGAGGCCAACCATTCCTAACACTAACCTCCTAATGCTGAGTGCCAGACGAGGCAGCTGTTAGTACCATTTTTTAAGTCTTTGGTATGACTCGGCTAGGTGAGCAATGTAGATTTGACATATCTGTTAGTGCATAATGCACTGCCACTGGTCTATTAAGTTCACTTTGAATCATCTGATTAAAAAAACAGGAGGTCCTCATTTTGCACCAGCATGCATGACATTCTTAGCAGTATGAGCTGGTCAGCCTTGGGAAATATAGTTTCAAGATATGACTTTCTCGAATACTCATCTTTACTCATCTTGTGGGATAAGGGCAATTGACCGACTGTCACATGGTGGAGTAGGGTTGCTATAAATACTGCTAACATTCAATATTTGCCCAGAGGCATATTTTCAACTGAAGAAAGGAATAAACAAAAGTCCACGTGACGATGATAGGCAAAGCTGGTAAAGGCTTTAAAGATTTCTTGTCAACATAATTACATTGTATGATTTCTGTGTAAATAATGTTCACAATGGTAGCATACCATGCATCCTCTTCATTACATCTGTCTAATTTACTTGATATTTTGGAAATGGGAGCTTAAGGTGGAGCAGTATTTCAGCATCCATTAACTGACTACCAAACTGACCCCGGTGGGTCAAGAGATCACTACACACATAAACAATGGTCTTACAACTGGTACCTGTCCCGCTGCAATCTGTTTCTTTCAAGGTTAAAGATACTATGCATCATCAAAACAAAAACTGCCTCATTATACCATAAAAAATGCATCACAACAAAAACTGCCTCATTATACTGTAAAAATGCATCACCAAAAAAACTGCCACATTATACTGTAAAAAATGCATCACCAAAAAAACTGCCACATTATACTGTAAAAAATGCATCACCAAAAAAACTGCCACATTATACTGTAAAAAATGCATCACCAAAAAAACTGCCTGATTTTACTGTAAAAATTGCATCAGAACAAAAGCTACCTCATTTATACCATAAAAAATGCATCAAAACAAAAACTACCTCATTATACCATAAAAAAGCATCAAAACAAAAACTACCTCATTATACCATAAAAAAGCATCACAACAAAAACTGCCTCATTTATACCATAAAAAAGCATCACAACAAAAATTGCCTCATTTATACCATAAAAAAGCATCACAACAAAAACTACCTCATTATACTGTAAAAAAGCATCACAACAAAAACTGCCTCATTTATACCATAAAAAAGCATCACAACAAAAACTACCTCATTATACTGTAAAAAAGCATCACAACAAAAACTGCCTCATTTATACCATAAAAAAGCATCACAACAAAAACTGCCTCATTATACTGTAAAAAATGCATCACAACAAAAACTGCCTCATTATACTGTAAAAAATGCATCACAACAAAAACTGCCTCATTATACCATAAAAAATGCATCACAACAAAAACTGCCTCATTTATACCATAAAATTTTTATTATAAAACATACATTCTTCTTGGACGGAAACAAAGATATTTATGACTTTGTAGGAGAACACAAGATCCTAGAAAAAAAAAGACTGCATGGATAATCAACCACTATTATCTTACACAACACAATATCTGTGTTTGCATATTTCCTTATACTCTTATATGTATTTATGTTTTGGTCTTTATGCAAATATCCTTTATGATTGGAAGCAATAAACTATTGGCACGACAAACTCTTTAACACATTAACCCCTGGAGATTTTTGACATTTTCGTCTGAAATTCGAGTAGGAAACACATTTTGAAAGCTATTTTTGAATAGATCTGAAAACACCAAATCCCAGGTGATCTTTCAATAATATATTGCCTAGTTGTGTTAGAAACATCGTTTTTCATTGGCTATTTGGCTCGCGCATGAGCAGAAGGGTAAACGTTGGAGTTCTTTTATTTACTTTTGCTAAAGGAAGCCATTATTTTTGTATCAAGACCACTCTTTATTCCAAACGCCCATATTACTTTTTGCAAAGGTTCATCTGTCTGTTTGCAGTTCATACCAGTTTGCCTTATATCAGAGACCAAAAAGTCTAAAATCCGGACTTAAATCGGATTCTGACCATTGGCGAATTTTGGGTTGAAAAAAATTGGGTCAAAAAATGGGGGTTTTCCCTCTGTATTTTGTAGTGCAACTAGAAATTCTAGATTATTTGGTATCATTGTAGAGCTAAATCTGTCCACCTTTCTATAATACCACCCACTTTAGTGTATCATTCATGAACATGACACTACAGAGTTTGGCAGTAGGCTACTACCTCTTGCCATGTTAACTCATTGCCAGGGGTTAATGTGTTAAGATATAGGCAACTTAATTGGGATTTCATAGATCAGAATCATTTACATCAAGGTAGCTGATTCTACTGTGAGAGAACGTGTAAATAAATCTCTTGGGTTGGTTGATCATAGTCTACATAATTAAAAGTTATCACTGTAGTATCAGATCGTGGTCTACATAATCAAAAGTTATTACTGTAGTATCAGATCATGGTCTACATAATCAAAAGTTATTACTGTAGTATCAGATCATGGTCTACATAATCAAAAGTTATTACTGTAGTATCAGATCATGGTCTACATAATCAAAAGTTATTACTGTAGTATCAGATCATGGTCTACATAATCAAAAGTTATTACTGTAGTATCAGATCATGGTCTACACAATCAAAAGTTATTACTGTAGTATCAGATCGTGGTCTACATAATCAAAAGTTATTACTGTAGTATCAGATCATGGTCTACATAATCAAAAGTTATTACTGTAGTATCAGATCATGGTCTACACAATCAAAAGTTATTACTGTAGTATCAGATCATGGTCTACATAATCAAAAGTTATTACTGTAGTATCAGATCATGGTCTACATAATCAAAAGTTATTACTGTAGTATCAGATCGTGGTCTACACAATCAAAAGTTATTACTGTAGTATCAGATCGTGGTCTACATAATCAAAAGTTATTACTGTAGTATCAGATCGTGGTCTACATAATCAAAAGTTATTACTGTAGTATCAGATCATGGTCTACATAATCAAAAGTTATTACTGTAGTATCAGATCATGGTCTACATAATCAAAAGTTATTACTGTAGTATCAGATCATGGTCTACATAATCAAAAGTTATTACTGTAGTATCAGATCATGGTCTACATAATCAAAAGTTATTACTTTAGTATCAGATCATGGTCTACATAATTAAAAGTTATTACTGTAGTAACAGATCATGATCTACATAATTAAATGTTATTACTGTAGTATCAGAGAGCCAATTCATCCTTCAGGGGCAAATAATTGTGTAGACGTACAATTCACAATACTGGAGGAAAATTTGTTTGAGTGCCATGAAAGGTTTCTTAATTATGGACTGATGTCATCTGATCATACAATAATAATAGGGTCTGTTCATATTGGTAAACATGATACAGTATGTTCTCTAATGTGATCAGCTTCGTCTGCCATCAGCTGTAATTAAATATCTTCATCTGTAATAGACACAATACCTTCCACAGCTGGTTAATTTTTCTGGCAGAGGTAGGCTCTAAGCCTTTTTATATAACCCTGGTTTCATTTCATTGCTGTAGCTTCCCTTTGTCTGATGTTTAATTCCTGTTGTATGATGTGACAGCAGATTCAATGTCTTCCTGATATGCATTAGTTGTATGCATATATAACTTATCTCTTAGAAATCAGTGCATTGTATACTTTGACTTTCAAGTTTTCTCTCTTGTCTTGGCACTAGGTGGTGCACTGATAGATATTTCAAGGGTATTTGCAAGTAGAAAGATGTTTTCCATCATTATATCAGTCACTTGGTATATAATTAGGTAGATTCAGATGTACAAACTGCAGGCTAAATATACAATACTGTAGTTTCTTTAACTCTAAAAGCTAAGTAAAATTGTTTGATGGGATGATTTATTTTGGATGATGAATTTCTTTATCTTTTTATATGCATTGTTTTTGCAAATGTCAGAAATATTTACATTTCCAATATGTACATGAACTCTGATAACTGCAAAGCACTTACCAAGCTATTGGTACTGTAAAATTGAATCATGTTATGATGATTGTGACACACGTACCAAACTATGTTATTAAATGTCATATGCCTATCAATAAAACATACTGATTGCAGTATCTTACTATATGCATGGAGTCTGAAAGCTTATGAAAGTCACTTGCTTTTTGTAAAATTACTTTCCATTTGGAAGTCAATGTAACTAAATATTATGGAATAAAATAATGGAAAATAAATGGTTTTCTCAACATGAAAAAAATACGTAAAATAACTGAGACCCATTCCCTCCCCATCTTAGTGCTGCAAAAATCCCTTACCTCAATGACTAATGCATTGTGTATAACAATCACATATGTCCCATCTTTCCTAAATGTGGACCAATGAGAAAGATCACTATTAAATATCAGTAAATTTAAAATTGCCACTTTCTGTGGCCTTACAGACTTCAAATAACTTCTGGCCTTTTCAGTTTAGCTCAAACTTCATTGGTCATAATTAATCAACTCTAATTGTTGCTGACTACATTACAATTATGATAACTTGTTCTTTTGGTAGAATGCCTCCATATTTACTATTATTTTGTGAAACAATCATTGAATTTTCCAAATAATCTGAAAAATAATGTACACATGACTTAATCTACCCAACATTGTAAAATAATGAAATTATTATTAATTGCAATTATTTGTGTTTATGTTTATGTTGGAAGACTCTAAATTGATAAATCAATAAATCACTTGAATGAATGCATGCAACTGCAGTTGAGTATGATTATTTACATTTGTCCTTTCATTCTTTGTCTTTGTTTATTAAACTGACTACTCAGTTTTATGCAAAATAATTTATCTTTGTCTTTTAATGCCTGCATGTCATTTCTGGTGACCAAACTTCAATGTCCTGTGTTCTCTGCTTGCTTGCTGAGCTGTGCTGAGGGACTCATGGTACTATGGTAATTTTGTTCCCAGAGTAAACCTATGCAAATACCATGATATTAAAAATTCAATCACTTTAAATTTCTGAGTGTTCATGATAAACATGTTCAACAGCGTAGATACATACTTGTTGACAGCTGCTGTTTAAAGAAAAGTATATGAGCCATGGCATTTTCTGGATCACTGTTTGTTTGAAACAACTGTGCTTTTAATTCTGCTCCAGAGTCAGGTGCTAATATTTCAGTACAGCGTGTTCCAGACTTGAGACTGTTCAAGGACTGAAATTCCATCAATAAAACAATGTCTCTATTATTTTTCTTCTTCACATACAACTAGGATAAACTCTCAACAAATTCTTTTTATTAAAATCTAACTTTCATTATCAACCAATCCTAGTCAGCCAAACCCATATATAGTCTATTTTATCTTTACCCATTTCCTTACTGGTTCCCATTTTTCCATGCCATTAGGACGGTGAGTCCTGAATGCAGAAGAGGAAGATCAACACGCCGCCTATTATATGGGCATATAACTCTGCTGTAGAATGGGCCCATAATCATCTGCTCAAGCTGTAAATGCCTTATGTATATACTCACTATAACTCGAGTCAAACTGCAACAAGATAATGATTCTGCCATAGCATAATGTGCCTGCAGATCAGGGTATACGTTGTTTGTTCTACTGACTGCTAGTAACAAACTGCACAGACCCAGAAATGCTGGCACATTATGTGATGTCAGGTCAGGGTCTGTGCAGTTTGTTGCTGGACTTGACTTGTGAGCAGGCAGATATGGTATACAGAATATCCTGAACTGAAAAGCCTGTCATAAGGCTGACCTCAACACAAGGGTATCTATGGGTGACATCTCAACATCCTAATCCTACTTAAAAGCCTCACTTTTACTTGGTATATCAAAAGTGCTGTCTTACCAAACATTGATCAGATCTGACCCCATGAACTATCTGCCACTAGTCAGTGGCATCAGCCTAGAACACAGGCTATAATGAAGCTGTGCATCAGAATCCAGATTGATTACCCCTCTCCATGAATGTGAGATCTGTGTCTGTGATTTAGATTTTTAATGTAGCTTTAACAATTTTTCAGTTATATCGCTAGGATGTCTGCAGTGTGACAGTTAATAGTGATGTCTAGCACTGGGGCATCACACTGCAGACACCTAGCATGATGTCCCACCCATCCACATTATCCTGAGGCAGACCAGTACTAACACTAACCTCTTAATGCTGAGCACCTAGCAAGGCAGCTGTTAGTACCATTTTTGTAAAGTCTATTGGTATGACTCAGCTGGGGTTCGAACCCGCGACCTCCCGCATCCGAGGCATCCACTCTAACCACTAGGCCACCGGAGCAGAATGTGAGATCTAAAAACTACTGATAGTTTCAACTGAACAGGCCTAATTATCAATATTGAATACACTGTATTTAAAACAATGCTGTTTCCTGAAAAATTCATAAAGATAAAATATCAAGATAATTTCAGTGTGCTAAATTGGTACAGAGACATAGAGTTCGGTTTTTTGTATGGGACTGAATGATTGAATTGCTCTTGCCATTTTTCAAATCCTTATATATTCAGAAAAAAATTAAATTAAAAAGAAAGACTTCAAATCCAGCAGTCTTCTTTCATTACATTTGCTAGCTGGAAGAGATTTTAGTTTTCTTCAGAAATTGAAGTTTTCATCAATTAACATTTGAAAATCCAGCTGGTTGTCATGAAGAATAATATCTATTCTGGCACACCAGCCTAAATTTACTTTCCACAAAATTATTACTTACCATATATTCATGCTTATAAGTTGGTTTCAACTACAAACAACATAGACCCTGATCTGCTGTCACACAGTGCACCCGCAGATCATCGTCTATTTTACTGTTTTACTTATTATCCCTAACAAATTGTATAGACTCAGATCTGTTGGCACATTATGTGATGGCAGATCTGGGTGTGTGCAGTTTGCAGTTGGACATGACTTATAAGCGAGTACATATGGTAGGTATGTAAATTATCATCACATCTTCCTTCAGAACATGAATGAAAGCTCCAATTAGGCTTGGAATATATAATTACGTCCATGCAATGCTGCCATTAGTCAAATGGAATAATTCCCCTAAAGACATGATTAAGATAAAATTAAGCAAGGCTCAATTTGTGCACAGGAATCCATATGCCCAGCATTACTGCACCTACAGATACTATGATGGCCATATTTGTATGATTCATGGTCTGAAAATCAGTGAAATACCAAACCTCCAAGTCTTACCTCTGCCAATCTTCAGATGGTGGTGGTGGGATTTTGAGACTCAAAAATTGTGGGGTTTGGTCCCAAAGAGGTGGTAGCATGTGACCAAAGTAAACAGTATTGTATAATGGAGAACAAGTTACCTAGTCTTAAAAACTGTAGAAAAAGACTGGAAATTCAGTTCTGAATAAAAGAAGATAAAATACATCTCTTCTGGAAGAATTTAATAAATGTCCACAAATATAAACAAGTGGAAATCTTGGTACTTTCATATATCATCACAATTTGCACTTGAACACACAAGCTAACATTAAATAAAAGAAGAAATAATGTGTTAAAATAACAAGCCTCTGCTACAGATTTAATGTGACCAGTATTTTCTGAATCTCAATGTGCATTTAACATTAAATGGCATAATGATACCATAGTGATGACAGTAACAAACAAGAGGTCCAAATGTGCCTGAAATCACTCACCTGCATGATGTCTACTTAAGTCAATGCAAAAGCAGTTCACAAGAAAATCTGAACCAGTAAGGAGCCTCTTGTCAAAATACCTTCAAATTCTGTTGATAGTTTATGGAAAAAGGCTGATTAAAATTTGTTGTGGGGTTTAATGCCATTTTTCAGCACACGATAGGCTATGTATGGCAGCCAGTATTAATGGTGGAGGAAGAACAATATACAATGATGCCATTTGATGCAAGGCCCTTCAGTGTACAATGATGCCATTTGATGCATTCCCTTCAGTGTACAAATAATGCCATTTGATGCAAGGCCCTTCAATGTACAACAATGCCTTTTGATGCAAGGCCCTTCAATGTACATTAATGCCTTTTGATGCAAGGTCCTTCAATATACAATGATGCCATTTGATGCAAGGCCCTTCAATGTACATTAATGCCTTTTGATGCAAGGTCCTTCAATATACAATGATTCCATTTGATGCAAGGCCCTTCAGTGTACAATGATGCCATTTGATGCAAGGCCCTTCAATGTACAAATAATACTATTTGATGCAAGGCCCTTCTGTGTACAATGATGCCATTTGATGCATTCCCTTCAGTGTACAAATAATGCCACTTGATGCAAGGCCCTTCAATGTACATTAATGCCTTTTGATGCAGGGTCCTTCTATGTACACTGATACCATTTGATGCAAGGCCCTTCAATGTACAATCATGCCTTTTGATATGTTTCATGGCAAACCTAATTTAAATAGCCAGTACTACCAAAATGAATTTACATCCAGCACTATCACTTGTATGGATGACATAATAAAACTGAACTGTAAATATGAAATAAATAATTAATTTAACAGCGGGATTAAAGCTAGAGAAATGGCGAGCATTTGGCTCATGTAAATATTCCCTCACCCTTCCTGCATTAACCAATAATGATTGAACTGAATCAATGGTTAAAAAAAAAACACTCTTCTAAAGATAGTGGAGCCCCAGGTGACTGAGTGGTATCTTATATTCATTATCAGCCATAGTGTTTTTTTGTCCGGGTTCGTTGAGAGACTGTCTGAGTTTTTATATGTCTGTTTCACATGTGTTATTCTGTTGTCCCCAGTGCTTGGTTCATTCTGTTGTTCGTTCAGGGTATCACAATATGCAACAATGCTATTTTCATCTGGTTTGTCGTCTTCCTGTTCTGAATTAGGGTCATCACTTTCTTTGAATGTGCAAGATGGATTTTTGGCAGGGATTGATTCTTTTTCTTTCTGGCGTGTTAATTTTGTTGATTGTTGCCTCTGTTTTTGAGCTTTTAAACAATGTACCTCATTGTTGAGCATGTTACTGATGTAATGTGCTGAGCTTTCAAAAGACGTCTTTTTATGATTGGGTAAATGAATACACATGTCAGCACAAATCATATCTCTGTATTTAATTTTGTTGAAGCAGCATAATTCTTCAAGAGATCACTGATCAAGGATGTGTATTTTTCTCGTACTTCCATGTAATCTTTGGCAAGATCTGGATCCATTTTAACTGGTACAAAGTGAAGGTCGCAGATTCACTATTTAGGGTTTGAAGTTAAGTTGAGCTTGAATGCACTTAAAGAAGCTTTGCAAGGAATATAAAATACAGATGAGCAGTTAGTAGCATATATATGGTAATATGCGCTGTTCAAACTGTCTAATGTTAGGATGTGGACATCTGCTCTAATATCCTGTTCAGTGAATTTTCTTTCATCTGTGAACATTCTTCATTATCATGACACTGGGCTTCAACAAATACCAATTTGCTTTTCTGCCTGTCCTCCTTGACTGATTATATTTTGTCCAAAACTGCATGGCATTTTAAAAAACATTATTTAATACAAAGTATCAATATGTTCATCTGTGAACATTCTTCACTGTCTTGACAAAGGGCTTCAACAAGTACATATTTGCTTTGTGTGCCTGTTGGATGTGAAAAATTATCTTTTGTCCAAACCTGCATGGCATTTTTTATTAAAAAATCATTAAGCACAGAATATCATGGTGTTGTAAATCTTACAGGGGATTTTAATTTCAAAATACTGGTCAAATCAATCACTATTCAATTATGTCATTCCATCCTGCTCCTTCCTGTTGGTCAGAATCCCTGCTCTCAGGACCTCTACTTCCTGGGTCTGTACTCTGTTTCAAAACTGGTTCTTGTTTTCAATACAGCATAGTGCTTTTTCAGCTGATTAAAGTAGGCACAGACTTTCTTTTTCAAAATCTCTGTGACCTCAAGGGAGAGTTTTCTGTCAGTCAAAGTTGGGGAATATCTGTGTTTCACTTCCAATAAACAGTTTTGGCTGCTTAGCTTAGACCATAACTTGAACTTTTAAAAAAGATGTCATCAATGATGACCGCTGGTATAAATTAATAGTTCCACCATCTCAATGCATGCGTCATTACTTAGTACCTTATTTATCTTTACCTGTCCCTTGGTGAGAGTGTTTTACACCATATGATCCAATACTGGTAACACAAGGAAGGGCTCTGGGTGTCCAAGAGCAGAGTGGTCTAAAGCACTCACCCGTACCAATCACTATCATGTCACATCTGTCTGCAAGAGTCTCTGGCCCAGCCAGTGTGAGAACACTTATAAGCTTCCTGTCGGTCAGAGGTTCTTGCCAGGGATTTCCCAGGGTTATTCCTCCATCTGGTTATACTGGCTGCCATCATAGCCTATCTTGCACTGAGAAATTGCATTAAACCCACAACAACAAACCCAAGAAAATAAAAACCAACAAGGTCCCCCAAAATAGACTAAAATATAGAGAATATATGGTGTCTTTAAATAACTACAACCAGATTTAGTTTCATTTTTGAAGTCTGATTAGTTTTATTCAAAGCAACCAGTCCACAAAATTTTCCAAATTTGCCATGATCAGTAATTATTTTCCTATGTGGGAAAATATTGGAATTATTAACTGGCACACTGACCACTGATAATAGCCAGCTATGACTTCCACTCTAAACCACACTGAGGCGACTCTGAACCACACTGAGGCAATCCTAAATTATATGCATGAATAGAAAGATACAACACCACAGCAAGCAGCCTCATTTTAGAATTAATTCCCAACCATGATGTTCAGATCCTGACATGCAGGGGAAGAAATGAATCTGAGATTATGTAGGCTGTTTCAATGATTTAGATTACAACCATTTTAGCTAGGTGAGTAATAGCTTACATACAGTGACGTAAGGCATTATACAACAGTACACTGTATGAAGCACTAACATTTTGGTGTAAACCTAATGCCATCAGAAAGGTTATAAGAGATTAAAGTCCAGTTCACATCTGTGTATTTAAAGTTTCCAAAATAATTTCATTACACAGTCAAATCAATTTATCTGCTGTGAACTAAAAGAGACAATTAATTTTCCCTCCATTTTGGCATTTTCAGATTGACAGACAGATTGGATATAATGTGGGTTGTACTGCTGATGATTACTTTTTTCTTCCAGAGCAAACATTTTGGCCTGTAAGAAGCTAAACAGAGTTATTGATATGGAAATATTATCACTGACAAGGTCACAATGTGGATTACGATGATTAAATCAAATCATGAAAATGCCCATTTCCACTCATAACATAATATTGGAGTAATTCGTCTGAATTGTCAACCTAGCACAAAAAAGTAATCAATCCAGGATGGACTGGCAATGGAGGAAAGCTTGTAGTTTGTTAATTCATCATTTCTTGTCTGTATTTTTAAGTCATCACTATTCTAAATACTTCTCAGGATGGAATGCTGTTTCAAAACTGCAAGCATTACATATTTTGTCAGTTTCATATTTTGGATTCATTTATCCACATATATAAAGTTGTACATCGTTTAGTGTACATGCAAGTTTGTTATTCACCTGATAACAAGGACTGGTAATGCTATCAAAACCTTCTGGCTTATAAAGTGGCAATTAGTGACACGTTTATCACCTACTTTTTCTGAATTCATTTAAACATGCTAATATTTTCTGTCTCACTGACGCCTTTCCATAACATTTACAATCTAATTTCATTACTGCTAACAAGAATTCCTGAATACATGTGTACTGTACAAGGCTAGGCCACTATACAGGCATGGCAATACAAGGCTAGGCTACTATACAGACATGACAATACAAGGCTAGGCCACTATACAGACATGACAATATAAGGCTAGGCCACTATACAGACATGACAATACAAGTAAAGGAATTTGTGTCGGTCAAAATCATCTGTATTAAAATGCATCAAAGATCCAAACATTAACAAGAAAATGTAAAAGAATCAATTTTGTAAAAGTGACTGGAATCTGTCTGTGGGGAAAACCATTGTAATATTCTTCTTTTGGTAAAACCCAAGAAAGTCTATATTTTCTTTTCTAAAACAGAATCAATAAGTCTGTCTAGGGTTGAGACAAGAACTATTCTTTTATATGGTATTCAAAAATATATCTTACCCAATGTTCAGTCTGTCTGTCAAAGCACACGGAAATAAGGAACTCCATTATGAACTACTAGCCTACAATCATCCAAAAGATGAAAGTTTCTCCACATTAAGATGGCTACAGTTCCTGCAGTCCATCATCTCCCTCTAAACAATTTCACCACTGATGACTACACTGATAAATGATAATAGTCAACCATCAAGCCTATAGCATCTAACAAAACTTGACTTTTCTTTTATCAAGCAAATACAAGATGAACAAAGTCTTACATTATAACTTTGCTGTTAGTGCCAAAAATGTAACAACTATTTCCTCTTAAAACAAGAGTCCCTTGAAGGGACTGATGCACCACTGGGTGAAAACAAATTTTCAGGAATTCATGATAAGATCATTTCTTCCATTTTTGTTGAGTGTTCAAACCCACAGATAACACATTTTTTAAATTAGCTGTTGTGGTCGATGTATTGGATGTCAGCTTTGCACCATATTCATTTAGGACCAATCAGACATCATTAGAAGTATTTTGGTGAAAACCATGTCACAATAATCATCCAAGAAGGATAGTTGTGACATTAAGATTGTTAAGACAGTTGTCATGAGAGCCATATTGGATGTATAATTGGTCGCGAGAGCCATACTCATGTAGAATTCACAGCATTTTAATTTAGGACAAAGTAGGCAACATTTTAAGTCTTTTGGTGAAAACTTCATGTCATAATGATCATTCCATCAGGCGGAGTGGTGACACTAAGATTTTTAAGAAGCCTTTGTGGCAGCCATATTGAATGTATGACTGGCACCATTTTCACTTAGGACCAACTAGGTGTAATAAGATGTCTACTGTTGAAAACACCATACTGATATAGCCATCCATTTGGGAAGAGTAGAGACAACAATACTTTCAAGGGATGACCTATTCTGGGGCAGCAATAACAAGATTTTTAAGATGGCTCATGTAGTGGCCATCTTGAACATAAGAATGGCACCATTTTCATTTGGACCAACAAAACATCATAAATCCTTTAGTGAAAATCTTATGTTTGAAGAGTCATTTGTCCACTTTGGCAGCTATACTGGATCCCCTATTAGTACCACTTTCATTTCAGATAAACTGGACAACATAAGAAATCTTCTTGTGAAACCCCTTGTCAATATGACTTTCTATTCAGGTAGTTATGGTAATAAGATTTTTTTAAAGATGGTCACCAGGGTGATTAATCTGATTAAAGCCAGATCTCCACTGTCCTACAAGAAGACCTGACAGTGACTGCTTACCAGTTATATTCTGGTAATTGGCAGAGATTGTTATTACTATAAATGCTAATCTTATCAGCCAATCAGGTGAAGTGTTACATCTTTACTTTTGGAGACGGAGCAGAATAGCTAAGAGCCTGAATATGTATTGAATGATCTGATTTCACTCAGATTTTAGAAAGCTGCATTTCCATTAATTGCTAAAATGAAGAGATCCATATAATTTAACAGAGTTCCGAACAAATACAAGCACAATCTAATGAAGAGATCCGTACAAACACAAATACAATCCAATGAAGAGATTTGTACAAATACAAAAAAAAATCTAACGAAGAGATCCACACAAATACAATACCAATCTAATGAAGAGATCCATATAATTTAACAGAGTTCCGAACAAATACAATCACAATCTAATGAAGAGATCCATACAAAACACAAATACAATCCAATGAAGAGATCTGTACAAATACAAAAAAAACTCTAACGAAGAGATCCACACAAATACGATACCAATCTAATGAAGAGATCCTTATAAATAAAAATACAAATACGAACACAATCTAATGAAGAGATCAATACAAATACAATCTAATGAAGAGATCCAAACAAATACAAATATAATCTAATGAAGAGATTTGTACAAATACAAGCTAATGAAGAGATCTGTACAAATACAATACCAATCTAATGAAGAGATCTATACAAATACAATACCAATCTAATGAAGAGATTTGTACAAATACAAATACAATCTAATGAAGAGATCCACACAAATACAATACCAACCTAATGAAGACATATATATAAATAAAAATACAAATACAATGTATTGAAGAGATCCATAAAAATACAATCTAACAAAGAGATCAATATAAATACAAATATAATCTAATGAAGAGATCTGTACAAATACAAACACAATCGAATGAAGAGATCCACACAAATACAAATACAATCTAATGAAGAGATCCACACAAATAAAAATACAAAATACAATCTAATGAAAAGATCAATATAAATACAAATACAAACTAATGAAGAGATCCACACAAATACAATCTAATGAAGAGATCCACACAAATACAAATACAATCCAATGAAGAAATCCATACAAATACAATCTAATGAAGAGATCCACATAAATACAATCTAATGAAGAGATCCACACAAAAATAAATACAATCTAATGAAGAGATCCACACAAATACAAATACAATCCAATGAAGAAATCCATACAAATACAAATACAATCTAATGAAGAGATTCACACAAATACAAATACAATCTAATGAAGAGATCCACATAAATAGAAATATAATCCAATTAAGAGATTCATATGAATGTGAAAAGAATCTAATGAAGAGATCCAAATGAATACAAATATATTTACCAACTTCATGAGTTTACTTCATGTTTTTTTATTTTCTTAATCATGTTTGCAAGATTTTTTTAATATGTCCCAGTTGAACAATTTAAAATTTGTGAAAAAAAGGGAAAACATTTCCATAAAGGACTGAAAACTTAATCAGCCCATCTATGTAAAACAAATAAGCCTACCAAAGTTAAATTGCAACTTTTGCTAAACTGTGTTTATAAAGGTTTTGTTAAATTTTGTTAAATTTTGAAAATTAAGAAGATCACATTCATCTGAACCCAACCAGGTCATGGGACACATCTAAGATACTGACATATACTTCATCAAATTTAGCCTGAATTGGCAACGTCATCAATTTAGACTGGTTTGGCTCCCTGGTTTGATTTAGCTTTCTTGCTTACAAGAAAGTGTAAAGGATGGACATAGGGTTGCAATGGGCATAAAATTATAACTAAAACACCTGACTAAAAATTGCCATTTCTACCATTACAAACTTATCTTTGAGGTCTGAGAACATGCTTGCCACCCCTTCACTCCTCTTCCATGCATTTTCAAAATTAAAATACGTATCAGAATCTTTTTTGTTGATAATACATGATGTCATTATATTTTCTGTTGATAATATATGAAATCAGAATATTCTCTGTTGATACTGTACATGATATCATAATCTTTTCTGTTGAAAATACACAGATTATTTTATCTTGATAATACATGATATCAGATTATTTTATCTTGATAATACATGATATCAGATTATTTTTATCTTGATAATACATGATATCAGATTATTTTATCTTGATAATACATGATATCAGATTATTTTATCTTGATAATACATGATATCAGATTATTTTATCTTGATAATACATATCAGATTATTGTATCTTGATAATACATGATATCAGATTATTTTATCTTGATAATACATGATATCAGATTATTTTTATCTTGATAATACATGATATCAGATTATTGTATCTTGATAATACATGATATCAGATTATTTTATCTTGATAATACATGATATCAGATTATTGTATCTTGATAATACATGATATCAGATTATTGTATCTTGATAATACATGATATCAGATTATTGTATCTTGATAATACATGATATCAGATTATTGTATCTTGATAATACATGATATCAGATTATTTTTATCTTGATAATACATGATATCAGATTATTTTATCTTGATAATACATGATATCAGATTATTTTATCTTGATAATACATGATATCAGATTATTGTATCTTGATAATACATGATATCAGATTCTTTTCTGTTGATAACATAAGTAATCAGAATCTTTTCTGCTGACAACACATGCAAATTCAGTTATATAATCAATCAGTGTATGTACTATACAAGCTGCACATCTGTTAGAAGCACTGCAATAAAAATATCTGTACATCATTTTGACCAATCAGAACACAGTATTCCATTTTTGTTGCATCGCATTATAGTGGACTGAGCCTGCATGACCATGGATGTTGGTTGGTTAAATTTAGTTGAGTTAACATTACACAGTGGTACAGAAAGTAAACAGATTGCACTATACTAGGCCTGACAAGTCAAATATCGGAGTTCAACATGTACAGCGTTATTATAATGAGGCTACATATAGCATAGCTGACAAATTTAACAGTTCAATTAAAAACTAGGTCATGTGGAAGCATTCTCTTTTGGTGTTTTAAAATAGTATTCTTTATGCACACTGTACATGATATACAAAAAGAAACAATAACAGTGATGCTGTGAGATGAAAATCTTAAGAAAGGTGTCTTCTAAACTATATCATCAGAAGAAACCTCATCTTTTTGTCAGGTACCATGGTCCCTACAGCCACAGAGAAGAGTTATTGTTTAGAAACCACAATTCCTCTTGACACTGATTTTAATGCGATCTCTCCCTTCATATTTGATATTGACAACAGATTTCATTCGTAAACTGAAATAATTTCCTAAATTATTGGACAAATCTCTCCTTGTTACATCTGATATAACCTCTCAACACAAATACACTGTACACAAAGGAAACTAAATCGTGCATGTAGTTCTTAATAAGGATATAAGTACACACAGATTATCCACTGATAACATTTATGATTTAATAAACCTTGTGCTTGAAAATAACCATTTGGAATTTGGCAATGCAAACTATATTCAAAATATAGTTAATGCTACCAGTCCCATGGCTTCTTCTTATGCAATGTTGTTCACTGGCAAATTAAAAACTATTTCTTGAGTAAATACCTTTTTGAATTAGTTAGCCAGATATATGGGTGAGATTTACAGATGACAACTTTATGTTATGGAGTTATTCGATCGAATATCTTCATGATCTCATAGACTGTTTAAATCAACTTCACCCTTCAATTAAATTTATATTAAATGTGTTAATAAGTATAAGTAATATTTTTGGAAGTAAATGTTGTAAAAACCAAATCTAATGATTGAACAATTAATGTACATGTTACAAATACTTATTTCAGTAGCAGTAGTATGAAGAAACAATGAAAGAAGCTTAAGGATACCATCGTATGTACTTGCTTAAAAGATGAATCCAACCACAAACTACACAGATCCAGATCTGATGCCACATCCTGTGCCAGTAGTTCTGGATCTGTGCAGTTTGATAAGAGTATTCAGTAGAACAAATAACACTGACACTGATCTGCAGGTGCATTATGCTAAACCAGATCTGGATCTGTGTTGTTTGCAGTATGATTATAATTAATTATAAAATGTAATTGTGATTTATATTTTAGCTTGTAAAATGTGTGGCTTACAGTAGGTTGGACAAACTCATCAGTAAGTATATAAACACATGAACATACATAGATATGATATAAATCAGAGGTCTCAAACATGTGGCCCATGGACTGCATGTGGCCTGCCAAACCATATCCTGTGGCCTGGCATCACAAAGTGTCATGTGAGATAACAAAGGTGGTATGGCCCTCGGGCCATCAAAATTGCATGCATGCAGCCCTCAGGATGGTTTGAGTTTGAGACCCCTGATATAAATGACAAAGTCATGAAAATCACACTTCATTCATAACCTGTACTTTGGAATCATGGGTGGCTGGTTCAGTGCAAATAAAGTATGAAAAGAAACATTTTATATTTTTTGGACTGAATAATTTATAAATATCCTTTAGCTATTTTTCTACGTCTGTATGCTGACTAATTAAGAACAGCTTGCAGTAAATCTCTGGTATTCATTCTGAATTCTGGTTATTATGAAAATGGCTGAAAATTCAAGGGTCAGAAGAAATAAAAGTCTCTTGTGTGAAATAAAATGTATTGTTGGCAATCAATGATTTATCATGCATGTGGCTATGTTTTCACAGATTGTGCTGCAAACTGTTTGTCAAGGCAGGATTTATTGAGCAAATGGATGTCATTATGATAGTCATGCTAATAATGTTCCCCTTGTTAGGGTGCATTATGCCCACTTGGGTCTGGTCCCAAGGATGTTGTTTTCTTGGATTATTCTGATAGTGACACTGTTACATCTGTGATACCAAAAAGTGAAATGTAAATTATTTATGCCATGGGGCTGGGCTATTGTTTTGCAAAATCAGTTATTGCCAGAAGTTATTAAAAATAAAGATTCATGTACATGCACGTTGACACTTTCATCAGATGTAAACTTACTAGTTTTATCTTTTTTCTTTCACAATAACATTTATTTATACAAATATATGTTGTTTGAAAATTGTAGTAGCATTACATACGAGCTCCAACAGTTATCATACCAGTATAAATTATTTCCTACAGGCATGTTCAATGTCATCGACATAGATAAATCCATAACATTTTGAAGAGATAGAGAGAAAAAATTTAATCTTGATTAATTTTTCTTGGTTATTAAATGCGACAAATCCCGATCCCCTGTCAAACATTATAAACAACCATTATATGTTCTGCACAAATGCAGTAATCTTGGCAAGAAGAAAATAATGACTGATATTGCGATTCCATCCGATTCACTTTAGCGACATAATACCATAACATGTCTAAAATTAATGACATAATACCATGTCTAAAATTGCCAATATTATCAGTCCTTGCGTGAATAAAGCAGCAGATGCAGATGCTGAAAGAGGTTTACAAAAGCTAAAATCTCCTTAAAATCAGCAACAAGGTGGGTCACGTTTAATGCGTACATAAATCCAGAGAATCAAATTCTAATCATGCATCGGGTGAACTCCAAACATCTGTTGTGCTGAAAGGCTGAGTTACGCCAAAATGGAGACCTAAAGTTAACTGACCCTTTACTTAACTTTGATGGCCCTCAGACTGTGAAGAGTCTCAGTACCTGATACTTTCCTGTGGGCCGAAAAATTTTATTTGGGGCAGGGACAAGGTGATAGAAAGTCTTCTGAAGAAAAGTATTTCAAGGAATTAAGTAGTTCAACAGTTCAAAGATACTGGTGTATTGCAAACATTTCCAATAATTACTCATCTCCAAAAAACTGCCCTGGCCATAATTCTGTCTAACTTTGCAATTTCTACAGCCTCTAACAAAGCCCCATCACAACTATCATTAACTTCTGACAAGAGAATATGTGAAAACCTACAGGTGCTTAAATTTGTAGTTTTTATATTGCCTCCTGAACAGGCTTCCATAGAACTGACTTGTATCTTTTGTCCCAAACATGTGTTAACATTGTCCTGATATTTCATTATCAGATCATTGCAACCTTTTCCCTCCAATTTGATTTGATTGGGTTTTATAGACCTTTTTACAATATTCTGTTATTCTGTTGCATTTGGCTCAACAAAATGGTGAATGACTGATCACAGGAAACAGGTTTTTGTTTTCACAAATTTAGGTCGTTTGTCAATGATAAAATGTCAAGGCTCCATGGACTGTTCTAAATAGGCAAGTTCTGTAGATAATAGAAATAGATATAGTAGTCATTGGATTCAAAATCTATGCAAATTTCCAGCAACATGATTCAAAATAACAAGGTAATGATTTAATGGCCACAGAGTGATTTAATTATTGATTATATCATTTTCAATTTCAACCTGAGCGTGGGTTCTTCCATAAACAGCCCATGACACTCTTCGTAATTGTGTTGTATTTTAACAATTTTTGGGGTAATTGTTTAGAATTTTTACAGCATAAGCATAAGCCATCAGCTATTTTGATTAAAGTCTTGATTGGTTGTAAATATATCAGACATATCTAAGTTTCAATAAAACTGTTGAAAAAGGTGTACTATAATTAAATTTGTTGTTGGAATTGTTTAGATGACAAAAAAAATCAATATTTATTCCATGAATTTTCTTAATGAGACTTGTATTACAGATTATAAAAACTTTGTGCCTGAAAAAGAAACCAGCCATCACTTTGATCTCATGCTACACTCTGATTCGATTGACAACTAAAAACCACATGAGGCTCCAGCTTGTTTACTGTCCTTTTTCATTCCTAATTTAGAGTATGATTCCTCTGACAGCCACAACATTACATTATTCAACCAAATTATGATTCTGTCATTCAAACACAATATTAGTCCTGACAAAATCACACTTTGTGCATGTAGCAGCCAACAGGCTAGCTATGTGTATGCAGCAACAGGCTTTCTTTGTGTATGTAGCAACCAACAAGCCAGCTATGTGCATGTAGCAACCAACAGGCCAGCTATGTGTATGCAGCAACTAACAGGCCTGCTATGTGTATGCAGCAACAGGCTTTCTTTGTGTATGTAGCAACCAACAAGCCAGCTATGTGTATGCAGCAACCAACAGGCCTGCTATGTGTATGCAGGAACCAACATGCTAGCTATATGTATGCAGCAACCAACAGGCCAGCTATGCATATGCAGCAACCAACTGGCTAGCTATGTGCATCCAGCAACCAACAGGCCAGCTATGTGTATGCAGCAACCAACAGGATAGCTATGTGTATGCAGCAACCAACAAGCCAGCTTTGTGTATGCAGCAACCAAAAGGCTAGCTATCTGTATGCAGCATCCAACATGCTAGCTATGTGTATGCAGCAACCAACAGGCCAGCTATGTGTATGCAGCAACTAACATGCTAGCTATGTGTATGCAGCAACCAATGGGCTAGCTACGTGTATGCAGCAACCAACAGGCCAGCTATGTGTATGCAGCAACCAACAGGCTAGTTATGTGTATGCAGCAGCCACCAGGTTAGCTATGTGTAACTAGCAACCATTAGGCTAGCTATGTGTAACCAGCAACCAAAAGGCTAGCTATGTGTATGCAGCAACCAACAGGCTAGCTATGCATATGCAGCAACCAACATGCTCGCTATGTGTATGCAGCAAGCAACAGGCCAGCTATGTGTATGCAGCAACCAACAGGCTAACTGCATATAGCAGCAGGCTAGCTATGTGCATGCAGCAACCAACAGGCTAGCTATGTGCAACCATCAACCATCAGGCTAGCTATGTGCATGCAGCAACCAACAGGCTAGCTATGTGTATTCAGCAACCAACAGGCTAGCAATGTGTATCCATCAACCAACAGGCTAACTATGTGCATGTAGCAACCAACAGGCTAGCTATGTGCATATAGCAACTAACAGGCTAGTTATGTACATGTAGCAACCAACAGGCTAGCTATGTGCATGTAGCAACTAACAGGCCAGCTTTGGGCATGTAGCAACCAACAGGCTAGCTGTATGTATGCAGCAACCACCAGGCTTGCTATGTGCATGCAGCAACCTATTACAATCTCTCCATCCTACACTTTATGAACATGTGGAATACTTGGGAGCTTTTATTGTAGTGGCTTTATTTGTCAACCAACTGTAATAATCAATGGCTCAGACAAAAAACAGTTGGGATAAACAGCTACTACTTCAGTGGCCTATGTGTGCTACATCATTGCTGCACAACATCTGTTTGTGGTAAATTGCTCAAGAGTCAGGCATATGACAGTTTCATCTAGCAACAAAACTAGCACAACCTAGACCCGATTGTTAGCCTTAATTTTCAGTTATACCCCTTTATTATATCAACTATGAGAAAGCAAAAGTGCACTTGACCCTTGAATAATTCAATTGTTTTTGGATAAACCAAATGTAGATCATTTCATTATTCAAAATTAAAATAATGTTCTCTCTTTGCTGCTGAAAGTTAATCTTCTGGCCTTTGCAGGTAAATCAAAATTATGAGACCAATTGATTGTACAAGAAAAGACCACTGATGAGATCTATGATTCAAAAGCTCTCAAACGTTTTGAAGGCAGAACTACAGGTTACAGATTGGCTATATGTCCAGGGGGTCACAGAGGTCAACAATTGCTGGACATTGGATGAAAAATTGCAGGGAAATCTGTGATCCACACTCAAGGTGCAACACTGCTAAGCTATTAAAATGCTAGTTACAGTGACCTTTGCTGTTATGGTGAGGTAACTAACATAAATGCAAAACTAAACAAGGTTAATGATTCTTGCATAAACAGAGCCTGAGAAACAAATCTAAAGAAAAAAATATAAATAAATCAGTTCATCATAAAACATGGGTCACAGTGACTAATTTGTGATATGGATATGGTATTCATCAATGTGCATCCTCTCACAAAGTTTCATGAATCCAAGTATAACATAATATATACAGGGTGCAAAAGGTCTATTTGACAATGAACTAAATAAGAAATGTAGGTTACAGTACCTTTCTTTTGTTGTAAACATGTGGTATCAATAGAGATGAATACAATCATCTAGCTTGAATCTAGCATGAGCCAGAGTTTGAGAAATAAACTTGTACACAAAATTTGACCAAAGTGAAACAGCAAGAAATATAGGTTCTAGTAACCTACTTTTGCAAGGAGGGCACAGTACTCATTAAAATGCATCCTCTCTCCAAGATTCATGATTCCAGGTAAAACAGTATTTGTGCAGTATGCAAACATGTTCAATGCACAAACTTAACCAAAAACAACTGTGTACATGTATGAACAAACTTAGCCCACACATCCACCTTGTCAGTGGGTAGGTGCTATGAAAACAATTCCAAACGGTAGCCTAGGACCCAGGAAGAAAGAAGGGTTGAGATTCAGTGAGGCTGTGCATATGTATATACTTTTATCTGTGCAGATGCTGATGGTGACCCTGGGGATAGCAGAATAGCCCTTCTTACTGGGGCAAGCTAAAAATCATTCTCAAAAGACCATAGGCCACCAACATAATGGCACAAACAGAATGTAAAAGTGAAGTCCTCAGGAAATCAATAACGGGGAGTTACAATAAAACAGCCATTGACAAAGTGACAGATCATACACGCTCACTTTCATCTGACAGATTATATCTGATTATGATAACCAATTTACATTATAGATGCTGCAGGATAATCATTTTTGCTGGTATTGTTGGCAGACCATTTGCTATTGCCCCCAGTTTCCAGTACTTATTTACAGTGTGCCCTCTCCCCAGATATTCTTCCATTTCCTTGATAAGATTTGCTCATCACTGTGGGTCACTTTTTCCATAACAATTTCCTGAAGGTGTGAATGTTCTTGATTCACTCAGGCTTGTGTGATCTTGTGCTAGGTCAAGAAAGTCACATCCAGACTACAGCTGATCACATTTAAATGAGTCAGACATTTGAAAGAAAACCAATTCTGCTTCTTTAATCATGTTATGGCAGTTTACTGGCTCCAAGTCATTGTGAAGTATCTAGTATGGCAATGATTTCTCTAGGAATTCAACACAGAGAAGAAATTCCTCATCTGGAAGAGGGGGAATTCCATCTCTGGCGCTTTCATAGAGGGGACTTTCAATTTTTATGGGCAGCAGATTTTATATCAGAACAGTACCTACCATGTATATTTGCTTATGAGTCAGACTGCAAACAACAAAGACAGTGATCTGCTGCAGCATAATGCACAAGCAGATCAGGGTCTATGTTGTCTGTTCTACTGATTTCTCCTAACAAACTGCACAGAACTAGATCTGGCAGTGAATTATGCAATGGTAGATCTGGGTCTGTGCAGTTTGCAGTTGGACTCGACTTATAAGTAAGTAACATGGTTTGAATAGACCCCTTACAATATTTTGGAACAAATGTGTAATTAATAACTTTTAATTCAATAATGATAAAATGTAGTTGCAGGAGGTCGTGGGTCTGATCCCCAGCCGAGTCATAAAAAAGACTTACAAAAATGGTACTAACAGCTGCCTCGCTTGGCGCTCAGCATTAAGAGGTTAGTGTTAGGACTGGTTGGTCTGGTGTCGGGATAATGTGACTGGGTGGGACATCATGCTACATGTCTGCGGCATAATGCCCCAGTGCTAGACATCACTATAAACAGTCACACTGCAGACATAGTGATATGACTGAAAAATTGTTAAAGCTACGTTAAAAATCCAAATCACACACACACACACACATAAAATGTAGTTGTTTATCTCTATTATTATAATACAGGCACAGTGGCAGTGATAATATATTATAACAACACTAAACATTATCCATTTTAAAATGAATGTAACAGTGGATCCATTAACAATAAATACCGAAAATTTCATGTCTACCATTTTACCACCTCTGCTAATGCATTTGGTGAAAGGTTTTGATAAGAGGTGATCAATTAATGCCTTTCACTGCTCAGTTTCATAAAGTCACTAATTAAGCACCTGAGGATGGTGGTTATTTTAGAAATAAAGCACTTGCATGATTAGACTGAGTTTCATTTTAATCAAGGTCACAGGTTTCTTTAAGCTCATGGCAAATCAACTGTGTGTGATTGCCATTCACCATACATCCCAGAGCAAATACTACTAAGGTTTCAAAACTGTGCATTATTTAAAGACAATACATATACAGGAAATGGTAGTTTACTGTGGTATTACAAGCCCTATTGTATCATATGTATCTTTGTAATTGTTTCTGATACAATATGTACATGACAGTAATTACATACATATGTAAGCTGAAAAATCTGCAAGCCAGTCCACATCTGCAAAACAAGCATCAGTCTAACATTATATGCTATATTCCCAGAGCAAAATAAAACAATGGATTTCACTTTTTTCCTGTATTTAAAATATTCAAACAACACTGATCACATACAGCCCCAAAAAATAATTTAAAACATGTTTATTACCACATCCTGCCAAAACAGGTGCATTCTGAACAATACAAAAAAGGCATCAGTATTTTCTCTATTTAAAACCCCAATACGTAATCAATACTGTACACAAAATAATTGTTATTTCTTTCAAAGTATGAAAAATTACATGTATAAAAAAAACATTACTTTTAGACAATGACCATGCATAAAAATAAAAGGATCAGACCCAAAGAAGATTTACATGACCTATAATACTTGCCGACCTACCTGTAATAACGTAAAACGTAACTGGTACAAGCACTCTCAATTTTGTTCATGTATGCTGGTACTCCTTTTGATAACATGTTTTCTGAGAAATAAAGTTTAAAAAAAGGTACATGTAATTTACTAGAAACCTCTATGCACTGCTGACAGATGTTTCCTACATAATTCTATGGCTGCACATTTAACAAAGCCTGTACACGTGTCCATGGTATTCAAAAAGGATGACGCCTGATCAAAATGATTCTGAACTTTATCTCTCCTGGTCATCAGTAGTGAGGTCTAATGTACACCTGACAACTATTTATAAGAAACAATGTTCATATTGTACCAGACTTTTCTTGCAATTCTTTTATTTGCTCTTTTATTTCTTATTGTAACTAATTCAGTTTGTAAGACATGTCTTTGGTGAATTCAAGCATTTCTGACAAATTAGGTAAAGCACCCTTTGGGTAACTGTGATATTGTACACCACTGTTCACAATTATCCAAAGGGTGTTTCTACACCACTGTTCACACCAAAGACTTATAAAAATGGTACATGTACTAACAACTAAGTCATAACAGAGACTTATAAAAATGGTACTAACAGCTGCCTTGTAAGGCGCTTAGCATTAATAGGTCAGTGTTAGAACTGGCTGGCCTGGTAGCAGGATAATATGATTGGGTGGGACATCAGGCTACATGTCTGTGGCAGGATGCCCAAGTGATAGACATCACTTTAAACTGCCACACTGTAAACATCATAGTGATATGACTGAAAAATTGTTAAAACTACTTTAAAAATCCAAATCACACACCCACCTACCAATTGTTTTCTCATATATGGAACTAATTTAAAATTGGATACTGCAAACTGATGTACTTATGGGACACATGCAGATGATGTATTTGCATACCTACAATGACTACAGATCTGCGCTGTGGCATTAAAATTTAAAACAATGTTTCTTTAAACTAAAGTGTTTAATACATCAAAGTTCCTGCCAACAAACATGTTTTTCAAGGTAAATGATGTACTTAATGGGAATTTTATTTATCAGCATTATCTGTGAATCAATCAACCATATATGGAGGGGCCCTGAGCGGCCGAGTGGTCTAAAGCGCTCTCTGTTATGGATCACTGCCATCTCACCTCTGTCTGCGTGGGTTCGAGTCTCGGATTCGGCTAATGTGGGTATGTGAGAAAGCTTGCCAGTAGTTTCTCGTGGGTCGGTGGTTCTTTCCGGGGTTTTCCCAGGTTCTTCCTCCACCATTAATACTGGCCACCATGTATAGCCTATCGTGTGCTGAAAAATGGCGTTAAACCCTACAACAACAACAACCATATGTGGAACATGTAGTACAACCAATACTCGTCATTACTGGCAAATTACTAGCGTCATCACATTATATGTGGAAATCATGCATACTTCAAGCAAAGAATTTTTAAAAATCCAGCAAACAGTCGAATGAGGCAGATATCTGCAAATTTTTACTAAGCTGGATGGGTAGTTGCTGTGTGACAGACACCCATGTGCATATTCATGGTTAATGATTTTGTAAATGTTACAGGCAGAAAACGGAGCTGAACAACTCTTTACATTTGTAAACACAGCAGCCTTACTGTTGTTGTTTTTGTGTTTAATGCCATTTCTCACCACAAGATCGACTATACATGGAGGCCATGATGAATGGTGGAGGAAGAACCCGGGAAAATCCCGTTAAGAGCCTCCTACCCATGGGAAGATACTGGCAGCTTTCTCACATACCCAAATCTTTCGAGCCCGAGAATTGAACCCCAACAAACTGAGGTGAGATGGCAGTGATCGGTAAAGGCAAGCGCTTTCAGTCAATCAGCCACCTGGGGTCCCCATTGCAACCTTATTCCACCATCATGAAATCTGACAATTGGTGATAAAGACTGTTTAAATGCAACTAATATTCCAAGTCAACATTAACCTCAAATATCTAATCACAATAACAAACAAATTATTATGGGTGAATTGGTGAGGGAAAGTTGTTGTTGTTGTTGTGGGGTTTAATGCCATTTTTCAGCACACTTTAGGCTATACATGGCGGCCAGTATTAATGGTGGAGGAAGAACCCGAGAAAACCCCGGAAAGAACCACTGACCCACGAGAAGCTACTGGCAAGCTTTCTCACATACCCACATTGGCTGAATTCGAGACTTGAACCCAAGCAGACAGAGGTAAGATGGCAGTGATCCATAACAAAGAGCGCTTTAGACCACTTGGGGCACTAGGTGAGGGAAAGAGAGAGAGAGACAGAAAGGTTGATGGAAAAATGTTTTGGTCCATAAGATCAGGTGTAGTAAGTGCAATATTTATGTGTGACTGATATGGTGTATCATACTGGTGGAGGGAGGGAGAGATAGAAAGCATATTCATTGCAATCTTCCTTTTTAAGTTGCATAAAAATTATTGTTGTTGTTCTTACTGTTTTCAATTTATGATCATTTCTCAGTGCAAGATAGCAGTCAGTATAACTGGTGGAGAACTCAGGAAAAACCATGTAAGGACCACTGAACACTGGCAAGCTTTCTTCCATACCCATATTTGCCAGAGAAATAACAATTGTGACTTTCACTGTATATAAGGGCACTGCTACTATGTTATTTTGCATTGTCAATGAACATCTCTGAATAAACTGCTAATTCCTTTTTTTAATTAAGAGTGCCATTGTCATATCTCACCAAAATCCACATGGCTATGCTGAGATATTACTTGCTAATTAAATATGCCTGGTGATTGAGCTGAAACTAAAGCTAGGTATTTCTAGTGAAGGCTGTAATGAAAGCAAGAGGCCCACAGATAAGATCTAATTGTATGTCAGCAGGGAAATGAGGCTATCAGAAAGAAAATTAAAAAACCAACAGCTGTTGGTAGATAAACATGTTCATTATTCATAATTAATATGAATGGTAAATGTATTTACACAGACACACACAAAGACATGTATACAAATGTAGATATCGTTAGATACCAATCATAAACACAAAAGGTTTTATAACTATCTCTCTCCTTGGCATGGGTTTTAAAAATTTCAATCATGTACATGTCCCTGATATGCACCATCAGTAAATATAACCAAATTCCATCAAAGAATCAAACATAATGAATGTAAAACATATCTCAATAAAAAGAAAAACAGTGAAAAATATATCATATCAGCCAACCTTTCGGATAATGGTGGTGGGGTGAGACTAAAAATGTGTTTTGTAGTCTAGAGGCAGGGGTCAGATGATACACAACAGTGATGGATGTTGTAAGCCTACAGAATATGGCTGGAAATTAAAATCCAAAAATAGAAAATAAAATATTTTCTTTAAAGCATTTCATACACTCTAAAACAGGCAACAGATGAAATCACTTAGCAGTGTCAAATATCACCACACACACTCCTACACAAGTGTGCACACTGACATAATCACAATACAAACATACATTGAATTATAAAAAATATTTTTTAAACATATTATTTTGAACCAGCATCCAATTTAATGGTTAGATCCTGGACACTGGAATAGAGTTTAAAGTCAGTGCTTACATTCCTGCTCTTAATAGTTTTGTAAAGGTTACACAAGAACCATTTGAAGCATTCATCTTTGCATTCATTCAAGACAGTATGGTACTACTATCCTGATGTTGGTTGGTGTTTCGATGTTGATTATAAAACTCAGAGCTCGAAATTAGCAGTAGTCCACTAGCTCCAGGCCAGAAAGATTAACAGTTTCCATGCTGTCAATTACCTGATGGCTAGTCAAGTTTTAGTTGTTTCCTGTCTGCATTTGTGTGAAGGACTTGAAGATTCAGCAGGACTAGTAAAATTCCTAATCTTATCGTTATTCTGGCTACAAAGAAATTTACGTTAAATTCTAGACCTGTAATAATGTTGTTCACTCCAAGAATGACTAATGCTGATATGGTATTTTCAGTATATACAAAGAATAAAATGCTCCTCATAGCTGCTCTGAGTCACAAAGTCAAACTTGGTTAACTAGTAGTTCTCAAACTTAGTTTAACTGTGATTGCTTGCTTCGTAGACAGCGCATCCTTTCAAGAATCACAGCTGTATTTCAATCATGCACCTTCAAAACTGAATCTTATTTCCTTATTGTTCCAACTACTGCATCAGTCATGTTTTGCATGATACTTATGGAATAAAATCAGGCTTCAAAGGAATACTGCTGCTGATCATGAACCTAAGCCAATAATCTTTAAGAAATCTGATTTAAACATTTTGACTGAGGCAACAAAGTGTAATAACTTCTTTTTCTTCAACATGTATCTTTTTGATTTACCTAACTGCAAATGAATTGGTTCGTTCCACTTTGTGTTCTTTACCTATGTAAATTAGCCCAATAGGCTATCTCACAACAGTGCACAATGGACACATTACATAAATTAAGTCTAGCTATGGTCAGTTAATTAATCTGTGCAATGGTAGTAGTTTATTTCCTAAACCATTACCCTTCAAATCACCTCTATGAAAATCAGCTGTATACACTGCCCTATAGAGATAGTTTTCCTGTGCATTTATGCGTAACTGTTTACTTTCAATACATGTTATAGCATATGTTGTGGTGTCAAGAAAGATCTCTCAATTTCTTTTCATAAGATGTACCTGTACATGTAATGCAAAATTACATGTTCATAAACATGACTGTGCATAATGGGGTTTGGAAGTAAAAAAGCATGTCTTTAATGTGCCTCATTTTTGGGGGGCAGGTGAGATATTTTGTTCAAGAACTGAATGCACTCACTTAATGGTTCTGTCATGTATGATAGAAAAAGCCATGTTTTTAAAAAATATTTTAATTTGTTTAATATACGGAAACAATAATACCTGACCAATGATTTCTGGTCTTTGTTGTGGCATGTACTGATATTTTTTTTATAAAATAAAACATCAAATAGCTTTTGAACTTTTGTTTTAAAATGCATCAACTTTACTAGGGTGCTTAATGTGCCAGTGATGACTTAGTACAGTGCACTCATTAATGATGTTGGTTAAGGATTATTCTTATCACTGTGATGACTTAGTACAGTGCACTTATTGATGATGTTGGTTAAGGATTATCCTTATCACTGTGATGACTTAGTACAGTGCACTCATTAATGATGTTGGTTAAGGATTATCCTTGTGACAGTGATGACTTAGTACAGGGTACTCATTAATGATGTTGGTTAAGGATTATCCTTATCACTGTGATGACTTAGTACAGGGTACTCATTAATGATGCTGGTTAAGGATTATCCTTATCACTGTGATGACTTAGTACAGTGCACTCATTAATGATGTTGGTTAAGGATTATCCTTGTGACAGTGATGACTTAGTACAGGGTACTCATTAATGATGTTGGTTAAGGATTATCCTTATCACTGTGATGACTTAGTACAGGGTACTCATTAATGATGCTGGTTAAGGATTATCCTTATCATTGTGATGACTTAGTACAGGGTATTCATTAATGATGTTGGTTAAGGATTATCCTTATCAGTACCGGGCACTCATTAATGATGTTGTTTAAGGATTATCCTTATCACAGCGATTACTTAGTACAAAGCACTCATTAATGATACTGGTTTAGGATTATCCTTGTCACTGTGATGACTTAGTACAGGGCACTCATTACTGGTACTGGTTTAGGATTATCCTTGTCACTGTGATGACTTAGTACAGGGCACTCATTACTGGTACTGGTTTAGGATTATCCTTGTCACTGTGATGACTTAGTACAGGGCACTCATTACTGGTACTGGTTTAGGATTATTATTTCCTGTCTCTTCTCTTTGATGCCTTGATTAAATAAAACTTACCCAAAAATAGCAAATATTTAAGACTTTTCATATGAAATAAATCAATCATTAACTTCACCAACAACACATTGGTTGTTGCACATATCTATATCAACTGTTTTTTATCTGAAACCATTAGACACATGAACTTCTCTTTTGATCAAATATAAAGCAGCAAAATATAAGGTTAAAACATATATTAGAAAAATAAAAAATGACAAATATGTCACAAATGGATTTGACTTTAGTTCATTTTTATTTTTTTACACAGGTAAATCTGTTAATTCAAGTTTTTGGGTACAAAAAACTAAAAGAACTGATAAAATATAACAAGTTTTATGTACAATAATATACACTTAATTAAGTTTGATTTTTATGAATAAATGGTGTCCAAAAATTAGAGGGCATGACAACTTGCATGAATTATGGTAAATTACCTCATTTAACGGAAGTGGAGGAAGCACATGGTTTCTGAGAGGTTTCCCTGGTGCAGTGTCATGGGGTTCTCCAATTTCCTTACTTTTCTAGACTTCAAAACTAAAGAGCTTGACAGGATTTTCAGATCCTTTTGGACATTTAGTAGATTCTTTAATTCACTCTTTATTCAGTTTTGAGTATGCATATCACTGGGACTAACTTTACTGCCGATCTTTCAATCTTTCTGTTGGCTGAATGTAACTGAATTTTTGCCGAGACTCTGTGTCAAGATTTTTTCGGTCACACTGATATTGACAACTGTGACCAGTGGTTTGCTGCACTTCTTTGTAGACTGGATCTAACCAGTTTGTAGCTAGTAGAGATGGTTTTCTATCACTGTTACAATGATTACTTTTAGGGTGACTGCTCATGTAGCCTTGGAAGACATCAAGACTGTAAACTTAGTCTCACCCTGTGACCTGGAAACATCTGTCTGGGTGTAAACATAATTTCGGAAAGGTTTCTTCTGCACTCAAGCCATGTTTGTGTAGGATTTGCTGGCAGTGTTAAGTGAAGTTGTCATTTCCACAAATCTTTTTGCTTTAGTGAAGTTCAGGTCTTTCCCATTTTTTACCCATTACCAGTAAATTCCCCATGCTTCTGCTAAAGGCTCTGGAGTAAGAGGAGTATGAGAAGGGGTCACACTAGCTACCTAAATACATGATTTTCTCCTTCCATGATGACCCATTATGGATGGCCCACATGAGGGACATATTGAATTTCTCTTGTAGCAATCTTTGTGGTGACAAGATTTCTGGCAGTTAAAGCACCAGGTGGGGTTATAGATGAAAAGGGTTTACTGAGGCATTTATAAACCACATTTTGACTGATGCAAACAAAGCAAATAGTTGAACATTAATATCTACATGTTGTTGTGAACTAATTCTCTGACTTGGTAACTGTTAAATCATGCGCTTTGGGAGTCAATCTGAAATCTGAAATTTCAAGCACCTCATCTAAATATCAAGATCACATGACACATCCACACATCAGGTTTTAAATCTCCAAGACACTTTATTGGGTATATCAAAAAAACTGCTTGGAGTGAAGCATATTATGCAAATGTACAGCTGTACCCAACAAATAACTGGCCCTTAGGTCTCGTTTTTACACTCTCTGGCTCTTGAGCCTGACTCTGAAGGGCTTTTCTTCGACAAAATATTACAGTTTTGTTTATTTTTGGTTCTCATTATTTGATTCTATGATGTCAGGAAGTGCAACCAAATGCCTTGACTAGAAATAGTTTCTCTGTCCCAATCAATGGTTGAATTGTTCCTGATCCATTTTATACCATATCTCCCACTGATTGGTGATTTTTTCTATAATGGAAGAACATTATTTCTCATTTGTGCTTCAAACCCAACTTGGAGCTGACACTGAGACTGGGATTTGTAGTGATTTACTGCATTCTTATGTGAAATAACATTTACTTGAATAGAAACCTTATCTGATTGACATTTGCCACTGCCTTTTTGGGTTTGCAAGCAAAACAGTGTGTTTCCTAAGTTATAATATTGCCTGTTAAACTTCTTGAGAAACAATGAAACTGAATCTGTCATTGATATTATAAGTTCCTGCAGAACAGCATGCATGGCAATTTCAGAGTAATAATATAATTAAAGACTGAACAAGATGAAAACAACTTGAGTATTCTCACTTACAGCAATATGCTTTGTGTAAGTGCAAATAATTCTTCCGAAATCTGTCAATGTATTATTATTTGCCCCAGGCAGACAATCTGAGTTCATGAATTTTTCAGTATGCTGACAAATGTGTTACCCAAGTTTTCTCAGGAATGTGAATGTCATTGTAAGCCATGAATATTTAATACTTTTTGCTGAAATTCCAGAGCAAGCTCATTACTGCAAATGCCTGATGTTGGAGAGAACATGGGGAAGGTACATTTTGAGAAGCAGCATGTATTCTCATTCATGCACATTCACCAATTTTTAAGAAAACAACATTAACATACACAATGTTATCACTAAAAATAATCAAGATGCATTTCACTAAAAAAAATAATCAAGATGCATTTTAAAAATAACAAGAAGAAAGAAGTTCAATAGTTTGTGATGAATTACCACAGCACCCCCAGAAAAATATTCATAAACTTCAAAACTATTTGACAGATTATGAAAATTACTATTTATATTGTCAACATATCCACTTTTATTTTGATCATGTTTTTTTTCCTAGTATTCTGATTTAGTTGTTGTTGTTGTTGTTGTTATAGGGTTTAACGCCATTTTTCAGCACAAGATAGGCTATAGATGGCGGCCAGTATTAATGGTGGAGGAAGAACCCGGGAAAACCCCGGAAAGAACCACCAACCCAAGAGAAGCTACTGGCAGGCTTTCTCACATATCCACATTAGCCGAGCCCGAGACTCGAACCCACGCAGACAGAGGTGAGAGGGCAGTGACAGAGCGCTTTAGACCACTTGGCCACTCTGGGCCCCATCAGATTTAGTTAATTTTGATTTAGGTTTTTCTTTCTTCCATGGATTCAGTTTAAGTTAATATTCAACTGAAATCAATATTGTAAAAAATGTTGTCAAATGATTTATGAAAAAATGCTGACTTATACACCCTTTCATATGAAAGCAGTTATCGTGAAATCTATTCAAGCATATATGTAGAAACTGGGGAAATTTGAAAATTTTCAAGTTACCTGTAAGTTATGATAATAAAAAGCAAGATGATAAGGATATTGTCATGTCTATTTAAGGATTCCTTTCATTTGGACTCTACTCTGAAATCATACCTTGACTTTTATCATGCTGTTCCTCTTCATGATCTAGTGATCCAATTAAAAAACTTCACAAAGTTTTACAGAATATGATCCATCCAACATCAAGTTTTAAACAGTCTGTTTACAACATGAATCATGACACATATCATCCAAAGACCAAATAAATGAAAGATCATACTGAGTCAAGTAAACATTTCATGATGGAAATTTAAAACAATGTTAGATGGCCAATTAAAGTCGTGATTTCCCCATTTGTTCAAGGCAATTGATAAACATACCCACCTGCAGCCTGCAGCTGTATTTAATTATCATAGTGATACCAGGAGGATTACTCACAAAACTATAGTTTTCAAATTTCAATATATTTATTTGATAGTGAACAATATATGGTCAAAAATAATCTAGGAAGAAAATTATTAAACATTAAATTAATATGGTTTCAAACATTTTTATTTATTTGTTAAATTATAAAATATTTATAATTTGTACTAGTACTCTCTTATAAGAATTATTACACTGATAATGTGTATAAATAACATAATAAAATAATTACTTACGTACATTTATATCAATATGTAATGATACTTATGTGTATGCTACAAAACATAAAAATTTTCATGCAAAAATCAGTATAAACATTGTTCAAATATAACAATCTTGTATTTTAATGTAAGGGTAGCTACTTTGGTTAAAAATCTAGATTTTGTATTTATTCAGTGGTATGGTATGACTTTTCATGTACTGGCTCACTGAATGTTCTAGACAAGTTAACCATTTAGGACCAAAGAGGCACTATTAGAACTCTTCTGGAGAAAACCATATATTGATATGACTTTCCATGTAAAGGCTCAGTAAATTTTCTAGATTTTTTAAAGGACCAAATTAAGGCACTATAAGAAGTCTTCAGGTGAAAAACACGTTAAAATGACTTTCCATTTATAGGCTCACTGAATGTTCTCGACAAATTAAGTATGGTTTCTCAGCAAGTCAAATCAAAGGGAACTGTCTGCTACTTGAAAATGATCTCACTTAATTAGAACAAGTACACTGCAGAACATCAAATGTTTGAGGTCCAAAAAGGTTGCCAACTATGGTAAAAATAAACTATGGACTGTGTATGTTTTTCCTGTGAAAAGTGGTGAAATAGGAGCTGACCTTATTTCATTACCTGATAAATGGACTATGGTCAAGTAAAATCCAGTGTTTGATAACTGTAACATTTATGCATAGATTCCTGTTTTTTTTTTCTTCTCACATCTGATGCTTCAATCAAAGGTGACACAGAAAACTGGCATACTGAAGGCATGTGTTTACATGCATGTGTGTTTTCTATAAATCATCCAGTTTATCTTTTCTTAACTGTGATCCATTTAAGAGCTAGATCTCTAAATCTTCTTCAGAACCCTAAATTCTGCAACTATTCTAATTATTAGCAGAAACAGTGGAGCTAAACAGATGATAAACTACTGTAAATCATTACATTTTTATGAGCATAAAATGAGTTAATGTATTCTTGCTGCAGAAAGATACGTTCTACACAACTAACTTATTATCACAACTTAGCACATCAACAGTTACCAGGCAGTTTTTCTGAGAAGGGCCCAAGTGGGCCAGTGATCAGTCACATGATCAGTACATATGAAAATACCCAAAATGCCTGAGCAGTTTGCCAAGAAATCTTGATCAATTTAAGGGATTCTATTAAAATGTTTCCAGTGCTTTGATTATACATCTTATGATAACAACCATTTCAAGGTTTCTCTAGTTTTGGAATCTTGATCCTTATTTTGTTGTACATCCATACAAGATGTCCTATTATGAAAGGACCTTACATCAGAATCCTTTGAGTCAAAGCTGATTACATTTTGTTCTGCCTACTGCCATTTGAACCTACGTATCTTTTCTACTATTAGTAAATGCATCCATATTTGATGATGGGATGACATCATTTGCATATATCTCACATGCATTAAAACTTGTGAGCTTTCTGCTAAATTGCATCAAATGCTGTTAAGGAGTTATTAGAAAACATTAAAAGTCTTTCTATTTTATTAACAGGAACCACATTTAATGGCAGATTGGCATCATTTGAAAATTTAAAACAACTGCTTTCTATAGGTCAAAATATGTTTAGTGGTTTTTGAGAAGTTGCTTAAAGGATGTTCCATTGTTGGTAATGAGAGCCATCTTGGATGGCAGGTCGACATCATTTGTCTTAAAATGAAATTCTGGTCAGCTGTTTGGAGAAGAAGCCATTTAAAGGTATTTCTATTTGGGATTTTTATGTAATGGCAGAAAAAGTCGTTTGTAGGCACCATTTGTATAAACTTGAGAGGCCTTGATGGAAGGATGGCCTGTGCAAGATCAGTTGAAACTAGTATATAGTTTTGAGTGAGGTGGGTCCCAGGACACCAGACAATGGATGAAGGACTCTGCTCCACTGCTAAGGTTCGCTTGGCCTGACAGCTGGGTAAGCTAAAGAAAACTTTGCCAGTTATTTTTTTTCTCATTAGATTCCAAATAAATAAATGTGGAAAAAAAGTATTTTGACAGACTTTAGTAGTTTTGAATGAGAAAATAGAAATGTTTTTTTTTGTTGGAATTATTATAAATCACTCACAACTCATTCTGATTTAATTTAAACTAGAGATCTGAAACATACCGGTAATCCTCAACCATACTATATTAAATGACAAAATGACAAAAGTTATCGGAACTCATGGCATTTAATAGAAAACCCTACAACTCATTCAACTGTTATGACCTCTGCCTAATTAGGGCTAAGATGATTAAGAGACTGCCAGAACAGATGCTAACATTTTAGGACAAGTTATCTACACTGAACTTGAAGATTAAAAATTATCAGTTTCTTCATGAAGAAAGAAAATTTGCAACCTGGAATGGATAACATTGGGAAGCAAAAGTTATTGACTGAATCAAGTACAATGCCTCTTTAAATCAGAGGTTTAAATTGGAATGTTGAGTAAATGAGCCTGAGATTACTCACCTGACTAACAAGAAAGTTTTGAACAAGTTGTCTCCCCATATCAGGTATTTTACAATAATTTGTAGATGAACAATTACTTTTAGGAGTTTAAACTGACTGACAAGAAAAGCTTTCAATAAATTCACATAGAATTGTGTATTTATACAAAGTAAACCATGCAGAGTTTATAATCTTTTAATAATAACTATTACCAGCTGAAAATGAATAAAGATTTCATATATTTAATACTCATTATTATTATGGGGAGTCAATCCCTTGCCAGAAAGGGAGCTAAGTTATATAATACACAATTAGAGAACGACTTAATGCAACAGTTTCTGTTATGTGGTTTAAGTTTAATGCGATTTTGCAGCACAAGATAAGCTATACATGGCGGCCAGTATAAATGGCATAGTTAAAAAGAACCAGGGAAAACCCAAGGAAGAGCTGATATCCCACTGGAAGCAGAAGGCAAGCTTTCTTACATACCCACAAATTGGCTGAGACCAGGACTCGAACCCATGCAGACTGACGTGTGATAGCAGTGATCCAGAGGCGTAGCAAGGGGGGGGGCAGGGGGGTACATATGTCCCCGGATGCCAAGGTACAGGGGCGCCAAAATGAGGCTTACAACGTTACATTATAATAAGTAAACAAGGGTAATATTCAAAAATGTGATTAAACGGGGAGGGGGCTGGGGCGCCAATTTTATAGTTCGTCCACGGGCGCAAAATATCATAGCTACGCCTCTGCAGTGATCCATAACAGTGAGTGATTTAAACCACTCCTGTCCCCACTAAATGCAAGAACAATTTGCCAAGAAATCTAGGTCAGTATGTTGCCTGCTGAAAAAAATTGCTGTTGATTCCACAGCTTACGAAAACAATGTTTCAGGGTTTCTCTAGTTTGTGTAACTTCATCCATATCTGATAGTACTTCAGCATCATTTATTGTGGCAAGCTGCTTTGTGTCAAAGTTGGTCAAATTCTATGCAGTATTTTTTGTTGTGTCAAGTTGTGTTAATGTTGTAACTTATTAGTAATGGCAGGCATATTTGATGCATCAATCTGAAAGACATTCAAGCTAGGACACTTTTTGTTCAGTGATTCTTTAGAAGAGGCTATTCGATTAATTTTTTTTATATAGAAATTGTTGCTATATTTGATGACAAATTTATATCATTTTGTATACATCTGAAATCAATAACAGAGACCTTTCTGTCCAATTAGGTCAGTTCTGCTAAGTAGTTTTCAAAGTGTGTTTGAGTGTGATTTGGATTTTTAACATAGCTTGAACAATTTTTCAGTCATGATGATATGATGTCAGCACTGAGGCAGTTTATAGTGATGTCTGGACCTCGGGCATCATGCCACAGACATGTAGCATCATATCCCACCCATTCAAATTATCCTGACCCCAGGCCACCCAGTCCTAATACCTACCTCTTAATGCTGAACGCCAAGTGAGGCAGCTGTTAGTACCATTTTTATAAGTCTTTGGTATGACTTGGCCGGTGTTCAAACGCGCAACCTTCTGCATCCAAGGTAAATGCTCTAACCACTAAGTCACCTGAGCAGTTGCAGCTTTCAGAAGAAATTGCTTTAAACAAAACTTTTGCTTTTAGAAACAGTTAACATATTTGGCGGAGAATCAGCATCATTTGTATAAACTTTAAATGTGTTCAAGACAGAATGTTTTCGATTAAGTTTGGCCAAATTCTCATTAGTGGTTTTAGAGAAAAAGTCATTAAAAGGTTTCTTATTTTTAGTCAGGGTCGACATACTTGATAATAGATCAGCATCTTTGTAAAAACTGAAAAGGTGTCTATGCCAGGATGCTTCCTCTCAAGTTTGGTCAAATTCTAATCAGTGGTTTTGGAGATATCATAACTGAAAGGTCTTTCTGTTATTAGTCAAGGAGCTCATATTCGATTGCTGATCTGCATCATTTGTTAAAATTTAAAAGGTTGTCATGCCAGGAAGCTTTATGTAAATGTCTCCATGACAAGAGGGGTTCTGTCAGATTTGGTCAAATTCTGTTCAGCAGTTTTTGCAAAGATGTCATTTAGATGTATATTTTAAGTCACTGTAGCCAAAATTGATCACTCTTATCAATTATTTATCTCTCTGATAATTTGAAGTTATCCTGCTGATTGTTCTAATTCTATAACCATTTTATGGCAGATTTCATTATTGCAATAATGGTTTGCTTGCATGAATTAGCATTGTGAAGAAACCTGTCCACATTTCATAATTATGAACCACAGATCGCCACCAGAATCAACTTGAGCAAGTATTTTTATTCCAACAAAGCAGAAATATTGAAAATATGTCGGCAAGAAAGAAATACAGTAAATCAGCCTGTTTTGTGACACCTGACTTGCATAAATACATGTATGTGCAGTCTACTTTTCCTCCCTCATCTTGCAGATGTTGACGTTACTGAATTATGAGTATTGTTGATATTATTTAATACTGCATATTGCAATAGTGAATATCCTCTGTCAGCATAAACAATGAAGTTCTTGTACATTATACATAGCAGTCAATTATGATGTAGCCATCATTCCTTACTCTTTTATGCTGACATATGGGATCAAAACAACCTGTACCCTACAAAATGTTTCCAGCTGTGAGATCAGTCTAAGAAATTTGACAAAGCACTGTCAGTTACCCTTTAAAATGTAAAAGAATTGTTAATTCAAACAGAATCAAACTCCTCTTCATAAATTCCCCTTGTTTCAACCTTTGATGAAAATGCATCCAAGCCATAAGAGTTTGGTCACATAAGGAAAATACTGGCAGGTCACCACAGCACTCTTTGCTGTAAGTCAGCAAAGCAGGATTATCTCCCTGCTTTTCTTATTTTTCAATACCCACCCCCCAAAATGTATGCAAAGGTGTCCCCACCTATTCAAGCACCCCTGCCTAGGGATTGATATAACTTCCAAAATCAATGTGAGACGACTGTGGACCAATCCAAATCATATCCCAAAGTTTGAAGATTTGTTTTAAATTGTGAAGTTTTGCAATGTTTGGGGGGGGGGACATGGTTAGGGTTTAATGGTGCTATAAACTGATTTTTGGCTACATCATGCTGAGGAAATAGGAGTTGTCTGCTTTTCCAAAGGACATACTTAGGCAGCTCATGCATACTGGTTTGGGTGGGTATTGAACTTGTGACCCTTGAATTACAAACCTGATGCTCCATCAACTGAGATAGTATGTATTTACTCACGCATGCACAACATGCACATCTGGACAGGTAGGATAACATAATACCCCAACTATGTATTTACTCATGCATGCACAACACGCACATCTGGACAGGTAGGATAACATAATACCCCACAGTTTCTTCAAAAAGAATGGGATAATAATTACCCAGTAACAATGCCAACCACATGAATATCAATTTCCACACAGCAGGTCTACAAACTCCTGTTTGTCACATCAGTGGGAACAAAGTCTTGTCTGCTACATCAGTGGGAACAAAGTCCTGTTTGCCACATCAGTGGGAACAAAGAGCTTTAAAATCATAAATCATATTAAGTTAAATATTCTGAAGCCCAGTGTGACACTTTTGACTGAACAATCATGGATTAAGCCAGGATACCATCATCCATTACTGCATTAGGTGATTACCTTGGTCAGCCCAGTTATTATGACAGCATCTCAGGTTACAATTTTAGAAAGCATGTCCACAATTACTGCAGGTTCAGCATGAAGTATTTTCTTGAACACTATTGGCTGGACATAAACAATCAATTAGCTAAATTATCTTTGGTCTGGTGAGCCCCTAATATCCATTACCAAAAGGACACAGGAAAATGATCTGCAATAATGAGCCTATGGTAATTCAGTCAATATATCTACTGGGCCAGTTTCAGGTCTTTGGTGTGGACAACAGGCTTAAGCGGTAATTCTGACTGAAATTCTTCATTATGGCTGAGGTTAAAGATTAAAGCTTTAGAAAAAAGTTCATCTGTAAAAGAGAAGGTTTTAAATTTTTAATTTTTTTTAAATTTAAAAAAAATCTTTTAATAATGTTAACCTTTGTCAGCTATTGTGTCAAATTATAAAAATGTTTATATAGAAAAAGTAAATTATATTTAATTATCTAATAGCAACTGATTAAAAAGCAAGTTATGGAACTTTATATTTCTTTCTGGACAATAATTACAACTCAAAGGTTATATTAAATATTTTTAAAAAAAGAAATTCAGCAGTACTTGTGAAACAACTGAATTTGAAGAAGCACTATCATCAGATTTCAAAATTAAAGCAGAAACACAAAATTTGGTAAGCAACATATACACCACTGACAAAATATATGTAGCAAGTGTCATTGAATTGTCTTAAACAGCTTCCTATTAGTACGAGAACAAATTAAAAAACTGTTGTTGAACGCTTAAATACTGACACACAATCTTGACACTGGAGATTGTCAATAAATGTAATACCTGACACATAAAAGACCTTCATCCATTTACCTCTGGTATGACTCTATGGGCAAAAAGCAACAAGTTTTGTAAAATTCAGCGAATAATTTATTTCTCTAGGAAACAAAGAGAAAAATTATAAATGAACTTGCAGTAATGTGAATGTACTCAAAGTGAACAAAATTCTTCAAGCCTGCCATTTTTGCTAATCAACTAAATATGAATTACTAATAATATGTTTACATTCATTTCCATGATCTTCCAAGGTTAACTCAGTGAGAAATTCTACAATAACTGAATTATTCAATGGTTTACTGTATACATAATTATCAGCATCAGAGGTCTCTGGGTAGCCATGTGGTCTAAGGTGCTTGTGCCTTCACAGTTCACCTATATCCCATTTCTGTCTGCGTGGCTTCAAGTTACAGACTTGGCCAGAGTGGGTAGGTGAGAAAGCTTGTTAGCAGCTTCCTATGAGTTAGCAGTTCTTCCTGGGATTTTTCCAGGTTCTTCCTCCACCATATACATGTATACTGGCTGCCATGTATCATGTGTTAAATATGGCGTTAAACTCAAAACAACAACAGCAACAAAACATAAGCAAAAGCTAACTAAATGAATCATATTCTGACCATGCACACTAACAAAAAGTGGTGCAGTCTTCACAAGTCTTTATTGCAGCCATATTGTTATGGAAAGTTTGTCCAGTGGAAAGAATGTGTGTGTGTGTGTGTGTGATTTGGATTTTAACATAGCTTTAACAATTTTTGAGTCATATCGCTACATGTCTGCAGTGTGGCAGTTTATAGTGATGTCTAGCACTAGGGCATCATGCCGCAGACATGTAGCATGATGTCCCACCCAGACACATTATCCTGATACCAGGCCGACCAGTCCTAACTCTAACCTCTTAATGCTGAGTGCCAAGTGAAGCAGCTGTTAGTACCATTTTTGTAAGTCTTTGGTATGACTCGGCTGGGAATCAAACCCAAGACATCCTGCATCTGAAGCATATGCAGTAACCACTAGGCCACCAGCTTGGTCAGGAAAGAATGCAAATCATTTCAATAGATATATTGGCAGAAGGATGAAAGCAAGTCTAGAATCAGGTGTGTCTAATTTGTGACCAATACAATCTATATTATGTCTGCAATTCATTCAATATAATAGGTACCACTATCTAATTAAGGGTTTGAGGTGCCAAAACTAACTTTCATTGTACATATTTTGCCAGGAAGATAGCACATACAAATTAATATTTAAATTCACAATATGGAATCTTTCAATCTGACACAGGTGACTGTGAGGCTGTTTTTGCTGCTCTTGTATTACCATTAATACCAACATTACTGGACGGCCAACATATACATAATATTTGTTCCAAATTTTATAAGCCAACATTTTTCAAGTTTTGCAAGGCTTTCAGTAAGGAAACGAATCCAAAAAGATGATGAATTTTGCAATTTTTTAGCTTTAAAGACTTGCATATGGCTGTCATTTCAGCAACGAAAAAAATCTTTTCGTCACAATGACCATGACTTTTGACCTTTTGACCCCCAAATTAATAGGCTTCTTCCATACTTTAAGCACAAGCCCTTCACAAATTTTGGTCAAGGTACATGGTCTAAAACTAAAGTCATTATGCAACAACCATTTATTATTCTTTCAATCAATGATATTGACCTAAAAATTTGTAGACTTTTTCTTACCCAAAGTGTACATTGTCCACATGCTTTGGTGAAGATACATGGCCAAAACTTAGAAGTTTTATGCTGTTCTTGTTGTTTTGGGTTTAACGCCATTTTTCAGCACAAGATAGGCTATACATGGCAGCTAGTATAACTGGTGAAGGAAGAACCCAGGGAATACTCTGGTAAGAACCAACTAACGCAAGGGAAGCTACTGGCAGCTTTCTCACACACCCTCATTGGCATGGTGCGTTTATAAAAAGTCAAAAGAAAAAAGCTCACAAGTGTTAGATGGACACCAAACAAAACAATTAGTACTATCCTAAATGTTCCTCATTATTTTGTGCCATCTGAAAAAGGCTAATAATTTGTTACACTTAAAAGTAATGTCCATAAAGTGTTATATTTAAGTCCATTTCTTGTGCATCAATAGTACTCTGTAAATATGGGTAACTGAGAATTTCTACCAGCAAGCATTGCTGATAAAGTATGTAACAGGTGGAATTTTTTTTACTTCAGGACCAAGCTTACATGTTCTCACAATTTCATAAAATCTAAATTGCATACGACATAGCCCTTATCCAGAAAGATGCGTGGTTATTACAACAGTTAACTGAACTCAGGAAGATGATGGTACATCTCAGGTACTGTACAAACTCACTTATAAGTCAAATCCAACTATAATATGCGCAGGCTCACATAATGTGCCAGTGCCAGCAGATCTTGGTCTGTGCAGTTTGTCAGGAAGAATCAGTAGAACAAACACCATAGGCCCTGATCTGCTGGAACCTTGTACTATCATGGATCAGGATCTTAGCTGTTTATAGTTTGACTCATAAGCAAGTATATATGGTAAGTTCATAAACGTGCAATTGACATTATAGCAGTACATTATAATCTGTGCATGAAAAGAATGAGATGACACCCCAGGGACTTTCCTATTAATTTTCCTTTATATACACTTCATTAAAGCTCTGTATCTCATTTCAAAGAGAAGACAGTGCAGTATTTATAGGGAGATTGCACATTAGAAAATCAATATATTTTTAATTTTAATTTATACTGAATAAAAAAAAAGTCATGGGGCATAAAACAATATGTTGTGTGCTATTTCAAAAACAAAACAAACTTCAGTCAGGTACTTAAAATAAAGACACTGTAATTTGGAATTCAAGCTGCAGAGTGCGATGTCTGTAAAAAAAAGTCACTCCGTCAAATAATTATATAAAAGCGTGCTGATTTTAAAGCTGAGTATAAAAAATATGCTTACAAAGCTTGACATATCTATTTATGAGCAAAAGTACATACATATCCAGTACTGCTTAAAACCAGGTCATGAGCCAGATGGGCCTGTAGGTTGCTCAGGCCGTATGTAAATGAAAGCCAGTTGGCTATATGCTACACAGGCCTGATGTAAATGAAAGCATGTAAGCTGTAGGCTGCACATGCCTTATGTAAATGAAAGCCTGTGGGGTATAAGCTGCACAGGCTTGATGTAAATGAAAGCCTGTGGGTGATAGGCTGCACATGCCTGATGTAAATGAAAGCCTGTGGGCTATAGGTTGCACAGGCCTGATGTAAATGAAAGCCTGTGGGCTATAGGCTGCACAGGCCTGATGTAAATGAAAGCCTGTGGGATACAGGCTGCACAGGTCTGATGTAAATGAACTTGAACACAGGAGGGAGACTGTATATACCTATACATGAAGGTAACACGTACAATGGAAATGGAAACATTTAGCATTTAATAAAATCATGTATGAATAAGTTATTTGAATCACAAAATATTATGATCTGAACATCTAAAGCTTCAACTTACTTAAGAAAGATTTCTGATGACTGACAAGTAACTTCTGCATATTCTTCACTGCAATATCAAAATAATGAATATCTCATTCTTTGCCAATATAGTCTATTTTTGCCAATGCCATAGACCTGTTACTAATTCCTGAAATAAGAACTTACTGCATCACCCTCTCATTGTATAGCAATGTTTTCCTAAGCCTCAAGTACCAGTTGATAATTATACCAGCTTCAAAAGTTAAGGTGGGTTTTTTTCTCTCCAAAAGCAATCTATTTTAGTTTTTGTTGTTGTAGGATTTAATGCCATTTATCAGCACAAGATAGGCTATACATGCCATCCAGTATTAATGGTGGAGGAAGAACCAAGGAAAACCCTGGAAAGAACCACTGACCCACGAGAAGCTACTGGCAAGCTTTCTCACATACCCACATTGGCTGAATCCGAGACTTGAACCCACGCAGACAGAGGTGAGATGGCAGTGATCCATAACGGAGAGCACTTTAGACCACTCGACAACTTAGGGGCCCTTCTATTTTAGTCATTATGGAATTGTGGCTTACTTGTAAGAACAAATGAACTCTGAAACTGAAGAGTTTAACAACTTACAAGAACTATAGCCTAAACTCCAAAACTGAACAAAGTATGCATCTTAAATAAGCATTAGCAATGGTGCATTTTACAAAATTGCATGTTAAAATATTTTGCAATGAAGTTTACTTCCTTGAAATCACAAAGACATTCCTCAATATGACAATCATTAAGTCTTCATAACCAATCCAAGTCAAACTATTTTGTTTGACTCTTAACATGCAGGTCTTCACCAAACTGGCTGACATAGGAATAATTTGGGCACATACAGCGTAGCAAAAATATGCCAAGTTGTAAAGTGGATCATCCGACAGCAAGGTGCTTCACTTACTGGTGATGGTGCAAATTGGTTATAAATTCTAAGAGATGATATCCTGTAAGGCCTTTCAAATATCAAAATTGGAAAATGAAATCAGAGTGATGTGGAGTGGGAGTCTGTGATATATGCAACAAAATCCATCCTCCAACTGTCTGAACCTATAACGTGAGACCCAATGGTGGATGTCATAAATTTGGATAGTCATTCAGGATTCCATGGAGGTTTTGGACATATACGATGGAGGAAAGGTATCTTTGCAATATATAAAAAGACCATGCTAATGATACTACTCTCAAAGACATTTGAGGAAAAAAATATGCATAAAAAATCTTTTTAAATGACAGAGGCATCATGAAAAAGAAATCACATAAAACTCGAAAGAAAGCATTCTGACATGAAGACCTCTCAAATCTGTACAAACTGTGTCAATCCATTATCAATGTAGCCGTATCTACTTATCAAAGAAAGAACATCTTTAAAAACATTTCCAGTCAAAACATCCAGCTGAATTTGACCAAATTCCACAGAAAGTATTCTGGCAAAGAGGACTTTCAATTTTGTAAAAATGTTGCTGATTTGCCATCAAACATTACCACTGTTAATAAATACATAAAACCAATTATATGATTTCTAAATAAAAAACCTTTTAACAGCATTGACTCAATATGAAAGAAAGCATCCTGGCATTGCACTGAACAAATCATTCTGATCCATTATGAAAGCCTTCAAATGACTACCCTCAACAATACAGTAATACCATCAATCGACTCCAGCCCTCAGACACAAGGGCCTGGGTCTGAGAGAAATAAATTCCATATCATGCATAAATACTTGTACTATTTTTTTAAAGACTTTTGATTTGGCACTTGCGATTACATGTCTATATTTTGAACTTAAATGACCTCTTGTGCACCCCCATCCCTCTGCAGTAGCTAAACTCTTGGAGCAATAAATTTTTAATGATATAAGAACCATCCAAAGTGAAAATGAAATGCATGATCAACAGAAAAGGTCATATACATTTGACCCATTGCCTTTCAACAAGGACCCTTGGGATAAGGAGAAATTTTTCTGATACCAACAAAACACCATAAAGAGAAACCACCTGCCATGCTTCAACACTGCAGCATGAATGGTAGAAATTTTGCACTTTTAAGAAATGTAACAGTATACATATGTACAGCCAAAAAAGCAGGTTTAATTATCCAACACGACTTTGATTGCTAATACAAAAATCTGATATTTTAGAAAGACTCTGCCAAATTTGAATTTTCTACAAGACTTGGCAAATCAATGGCCAAAAGAAGACTTTATTAAGATTCAAATTATCTTGGAATCGTTATCTTAACTGACATATCACATTTTATCTTGCAATTGCTACTGAATCAAGAGAAAGACCATTATTTGCTCAAATACTTGTTTTCACAAATCAGATAAATATAACTACTTCAGCAACCTTTGAAGGCAGATCCTGTTTCCTGTATTAGCTTGACTCTCTCCAAGACTGATCAAACATTATGCAGTGACTGGGGATTTACAAATACACTCATCTTTCTGCAAGCACTGTAAGCAGACTTCATGGATGATTATTTCAGAATCTCTATAGCTTAAGGAATGTGAGAAAATGATACAAGTAGCATTTGCATCAAAAGCTGATATAAAATGAATTTCAGTCATACTAATAACAGTCAACCAAATATATATCATATGTCTGTTTATCTGCTCATATCAAAATCATATTAAACAAGAGATTCAAATCAGCACCAACTCTATTGATCACTACAACTTTTTAACACTTTGCAAAACAATTAATTTAACAGTCTGGAAAGTAGGGTAGAATGCTACAGTCAGGCTGATTTTTAAAAATCGTCTTATGTTTGTAGTACCAAGAAGTATTATAAAATGTGATTCACTCCAGTAAACATTTAAACAATATACATATAATACTTTCACTGTAGTTGCTCCTGATGGACATCGAACCTCTGCATGGTGGTTGTTTAATACCTAGAATGGTCCATGGTCAAAAAGAGATATTCAGTAGTCATCATGAGCATGGACCACAGATTTCCATCATGTCCATCCATGACTATGTTGATGGTGTGGGGTTGTATTATTTTTTTTTGGAGTGGGCAGTCTGACCATTGTAGATGGCAATATGAACAAAGTCAAGTACTGTATATAAACATCACAGAAAATTTGCTTTTGCATGTTGTTGTAAAGCACTTCCATGGCAAAGCACATTACTATGGCAAGATAATCATCATCAAAATCAGAGGCACTCTGGACAGTGAAAACCCACCTCCTCCACAACTGGAAAATGTTACCAATTTTTTTAAAACTTTCAGATACTTAAACAGCCAATGTTTAAATGCTGCATACAAGTCCTGTTCTGAGAGGGTCATGCAACCAAATAGTCACGCCATGACAAGTTTTAAATTATCTATTTAGATACTACTTTTTAATTTTATTTGACAGCCATCTAGAAAACTGAAATAATCAGGTCATCTGAATGTAAAAAAAAGATGTAAAAACACCTCTGAAAAGTTAAAGTTCTTAAGTGCATCAAAAGCGACGACTCCGATAAAGCATACTAAATCAAGGATGTATTAAGCACACTGAAGTACAAAATATTACTTTTAATCCTACTTGGTTACAAGCTACTCCCATTTTGTTCATGTATTTCAGTTTTAATTTCATTTGCAATATATCCATTTGATCGTATAGGTCTATAGCAATTTAGCTTTCTTATCACTGACCGGATGTTTGATAAAAAATGATGCACATGCGTAAGAGCAGTCCAAGTGGCAGTTAACAATGTTAAGCCTCAAAGGCATATAACATGTACTGTACAGTATAAAAGTATATGTTGTTAATGTGAGAGAGGCTTAACAGTGTTAACAAATTCACCCTTGAAGGCTTTAACAATGTAGGGATCAGGTGATTTGATACACAAATATTTTGAGAATGGGAAATGTACATGGCACTTTCATACCAAAAATAAAAGAAATTCTGTTGTTTTAGTGCTGGTCAAGCTCTATGCGATGGCACATTTCCTTCTTAAGTTAAACACATCAATGAAGATCTGCATACCCATAAATTACATCTAGAGCTTAGTACTGCAGCAGGAGACCAATATTCAATTCCCTCTACCACTTTCGACAAGAAGCAGTTAATCACAAAATGAGCACACATGTTAGAAAGAAAAGTTCACAATCAACAGGCAAATAACAGTGTGTTAGTTGACTAAGAACCACAGAGTATAAAAAAATCAATGGTTCACATCAGTAATAATGAGAAAGAATACATTTATACATACTCAAAAGGGCAGAGCTACAGGCCTTGCATAGAATTGTGAACCTCTGACTTATTTTATTTAATCTTCTATTCTTTTGTGAAGTATAAGTTGTGAATTCTTTGTAGACGGATGGCTAAATTTAAATTTCTGGTTGGTTTGCACTTCACTAAAATGACTAATATCATAAAGAAATTGGCATACACTTACAAGGCACATTTCATCAACCTTGCTTAGTACCTAGTAACTTATTACCTACAGCCAATGCAAGGACTAACAGCAATCAGCACGTCCTGATATTATTACCTGCTACATGTATCATGTTACATAATGGAGGTCAACATGTGGGAAATGTCTCCACAACTTAGACTAAAATAAAGTAAATATAGTAACTCTCAGTCAAATATCTCAGAAACAAATGCCCCTGTAACTCAGTTTGTAGTACATCAGACTCATAATCCAAGAGTCGCACAATTGATACCTAACCAGTTCCACCCAGGACAGCTTCCATTGTGTGCCCTTGGGGAAAGGCACCTTGCTCCCATTTCCTCAGCACAGCACAGCCAATGTGTAAAAAGTGCTGTTAAATTCAACATACAAACAAGCATTACAAAAACAGCTGCCTTCAAATTATTAGCCTGCCTTTTAGTTCATTTAATAAATGTGTAAAATTTCATATATTTTGATGCATTAAGGAAGACTTTGTGTAAATGTGTGTGGACTGGGCCTGGGGCAAATTTTAAGAAGGTCACTTATATTGAAGGACTCAATGAACTGAATTAAAATTTGCTACTAATACCGGGCATAAAAATCTCATGGAGGAAGACCAAGAAAGGTCATAATATGAAAGCTAAATTTGACATATCTGAGTGTACACTTTGGAAATCAAAAGGCTACATGACAGCATTATACATCTAATTCAGCTCACTAACCTGGACAGTAAGGAAAGGAAACATTCACTCTGTGTCATCATAACATTCAATCACCATTACCAGATTTACTCTGATGTCAGTGATTAAAGGGAAAGAGAAGGAGAAGCTGAGAATTACTACACATACCATTAAAGTTATTATGAGAAGCTATGGAGAAGAACATGCTCAATAGAATCAAGGCACACGAACAAATCAGAGACATGCAAATTAAGAGCAATTTAAAATTCGATTCCTGTCAGTTTGGTTTTCGACTTAATCTTTCATCATGGTATACTGAAATTAGATTCGTTGTCAAAGTTCATTTTTAAAAACTCAGGTTTAAAATCAGCTTGCAAAGATATTTATGTCTGAGCACCCTTTTCATTTAGCACAAATGTGACCTTGGGATCTATGTGTGTGTCAAGTTTATGACAATTCTCCAATTATTTTAGGAGGGATTGTGACAAAAAACGTTTGCTAAATGGACCGATGGGCAGTCAGATGATAGACGACAGACATTAGCATGCTCTTCTGTTCTATGACCATTAGAGCTAAAATAACTGGAACTCTGGCTGTTATTAGAGTACCAGTAATCAAAGCAGCTTCAATGGCTGATGGTCATCTATTCAACTGCCTGTTGCACTTTTGGATAAAACATTGCTCAGTTTAGATTCAAGTTTTCATTGTCCAGAATTGTTGTGTAATGTTGAAAATTTTAATTTTGAAATGTGGAAATGTGGTGTCTGGAAAACTGGAGAGTTCAAATGTTTGTATTAATGACAGTAATACTTGGTCTGGCGTGGCAAGTGTTTTTCACTGTTCACAAAATACCCAATAAAATTTAACAAAACACAATTACTTCCAAAAATGGTGTAAAATACACATTTAATGAAATGTTCATCTATAGCCCATAACTTTTGTCAAAAAATGCTAAGAAATGTCACTATGACTCAAATTATCTTAAGTTTAACTTTGACCCTCACTAATAGGATCCCTTCAGGAAAAGGAACAAAAGATTCTAATCCTTATTTATATGGTTTCAGAACTGGGCAACATACCGTAGTAACCAGTTTAGTGAATTTCCCTATCACTGTAGGACAGGAGCTTGATACTGTATATACTCGCTTATAAGACAAGTCCAACTGCAAACTGTACAGATGCAGATCTGTCATTGCACAATGTGCTGGCAGATCTGGGTCTATACAATTTATTAGGAATAATCAGTAGAACAAACAAGATAGAAACGGATCTGCAGGTGCATTATTCTATGGCAGATCAGGATCTCTGTTGTTTGCAGTTTGACTTGTCATGTAAGCAAGTATATATGGTACATATAGTACTTATGCACAGATGGACAGATTAGCTGATGGATGGACAGGCAGATGGTGGGTATCACAAAATCAGTAATGGGCAAATGTGGGGATAATGAAAGCAAATGATTCCCAAAGAAGCCTTAAGTTGTTTATCAAAGTGAAATCTACCTAATAACCAGTTTATCAAAGTGAAATCTACCTAATAACCAGTTTATCAAAGTGAAATCTACCTAATAACCAAAGGCATTACCAGCTGGTCGAGGATGCTTCCTGTAGAAATTCTTACCAATGCTGTCAGACTGCATATACTACATTTGTTTTAAACTCTCTGGTTTTCAGGTTTTCATTCATACTTAATGGCACATCAAAATTATTTGTTTGATACTATTGACCCCTATGCCCAGATGATTTACAGACTTGGTCATTCTGTGAATTTTTTTTAACGTAGATTTAATTAGCAAATGGTTTTCATTTAGTAACAGTGACTGCATTATAAGGTGGTGTCCATAAATGAGAATGGTTTTTAACTAGGAAACTTGATATCCAATTTTGAAAAATTCTGTTTAGTGAAATTTTAGAAAAAGTTCTTTTTTCATTTCAATTGTTACTAGCAGCAGTCATATTTGATGGCAGTTTGACACAATTCTTACAAACTGAAAAAACATTCAATCCAAAATGTTTTCTGTCAACTTCGTCAATTCTCTTTAGTGTTTTGTTTTACAAAGAAATTAAGGGATTTTCTAGTTTTAGCAACGGTGACCATATATGATGACAAATTGGCAACATTTGTACAAAATTAAAGGCCCTTAATGCCAGAATATGTTTCCTTTGCTTACATCAGCTTATCAAATGGATACCACGTACACTCGCACTGAAGTCGAATCAAACTGCAAACAACAAAGATTCTGATCTGCAGTAGCATAATGCACCTGCAGATCAGGGTATATGTTGTTTGTTCTACTGATTTCTCTAAACAAACTACACAGACCCAGATCTGACATCACATTATAGTCCAGCATGTCTGGGTCTGTGTAGTTTGCAGTTGGACTCATCTTATAATTTACTACATACAGTATTCTTCTTTGAGTTTGTATTAAAATTAATTTATTACTTTCCGTTGGTTCCAAATACCCATCGTTTGAAATGTTCCTGTATTTCAGTTTATTGTTGTCATTAATTATCAACAGAAGTATGTTTATTCGTTGCACGTACATGTATATCGATGAATTTAAATGAAGCATCTACATTTTTTCTATCAATTTTAAAAAAAAACATACAGCTATTCCAAAAATGTAAAGTAATTCAATGCACTTAAGTACGTATGATCAATTGTACCCACAGAGGTGAGTAAACTCTGATCTGCTGATGCATTAAGTCTTTGGTGTTTCTAATTGGGTACACTGCTGATGCATCAAGTCTATGGTATTTATAATTGGGTACACTGCTGATGCATCAAGTCTATGGTATTTATAATTGGGTACACTGCTGATGCATCAAGTCTATGGTGTTTCTAGTTGGGTACACTGCTAATGCATCAAGTCTATGGTATTTATACTTGGGTACAATGCTGATGCATCAAGTCAATGGTATTTATAATTGGGTACACTGCTGATGCATCAAGTCTATCGTGTTTCTAGTTGCGTACACTGCTAATGCATCAAGTCTATGGTATTTATACTTGGGTACAATGCTGATGCATCAAGTCTCTGGTATTTATAATTGGGTACACTGCTGATACATCAAGTCTAAGGTGTTTCTAAGCTTGGTACATTGCTGATGCATTAAGTCTAATGTGTTTCTAGCTGGGTACACTGCTAATGCATCAAGTCTAATGTGTTTCTAGTTTGGTACACTGCTAATGCATCAAATCAAGTCTATGGTATTTATAATTGGGTACACTGCTGATGCATCAAGTCTAAGGTGTTTCTAGGCTTGGTACACTGCTGATGCATCAAGTCTAATGTGTTTCTAGCTGGGTACACTGCTAATGCATCAAGTCTATGGTGTTTCTAGTTTGGTACACTGCTAATGCATCAAGTCAATGGTATTTATAATTGGATACACTGCTGATGCATCAAGTCTATGGTATTTATAATTGGGTACACTGTTGATGCATCAAATCTATGGTGTTTTTAGTTGGGTACACTGCTAATGGGGGCCCCGAGTGGCCGAGTGGTCTAAAGCGCTCTTCGTTATGGATCACTGCCATCTCACCTCTGTCTGCATGGGTTCGAGTCTAGGATTCGACCAAAGTGGGTATGTGAGAAAGCTTGCCAGTAGCTTCTCGTGGGTTGGTGGTTCTTCCCAGGGTTTTCTTGGGTTCTTCCTCCACCATTAATACTGGCCGCCATGCATAGCCTATCGTGTGCTGAAAAATGGCATTAAACCCCACAACAACAACACTGCTAATGCATCAAGTCTATGGTATTTATAATTGGATACACTGCTGATGCATCAAGTTTATGTTATTTATACCTGGGTACACTGCTGATACATCAAGTCTATGGAAGTTCTATTTAAGTACACTCACAATACTTGAGCAAATATGCCATGTTCTTCCTGAATTTTTGTAGCAATTTTTTGCACTGTTTACAAAAAGTTTTAATGAGATTTTACCATATATACTTGATTATGAGCGGAGTCCAACCACAAAATGCACACCCCCTGATCTGCCATTGCATAATGTGCCAGCAAATTGGGGTCTATGCAATATGCAAGGAGTAATCCAAAAAACAAACAACACAGACCCTGATCTGCCAGGGTCTAAGATATTTTTCTTATACTCTTCTAAGTAATGACCCTTAATTGGTGACTGCTATTGAAACAAAAAGTAGCCCTATAAATTTCATATTAACCTACATGATTTTAAATGAAATGGAACTGGAAATGTCTTCTCTTTTTTCTTAAAAGTGAAGCAAAGTGAATCACAATGATTAGCCTGTTTGCAATCAAAGAGGGGCCCCAGGTGGCCAAGTGGCCAAATGCACCTGCCTTTACCAATTACTGCCATCTCACCTCTGTCCAAATGGGTTGAGTCTAGGGTTCAGCCAATTATGGGTATGTGAAAAAGCTTGCCAGTAACTTCCTGTGTGCTGGTGGTTCTCACTGGGGTTTTACCAGGTTCTTCCTCCACCATTTATACTGACTGCCATGTTGTATAACCTAACTTAAACTGAAAAATGGCATTACACCCAAAACAACAACTTTCAATCAAAGAGGGAAATGACAAATCTAAGGACAATTAATAATTCCACTATGTCAAAGTGTACTTTTTCTTTATACAGGCAAACGCAATAGAGCAAAAATTAGAAAGGTTGATTTAAAAATTAAGAGAGTACATGGTAACTATGAGCTTTTATAACTCGATTAGTAATCACTGCATTTAGCTAAAATTCTGAAAATAAATTTGTATTAAAGAAAAGAAGCCTGTAATAATTTCCATTTTGTACAATTACAATGTAGTTCAAGTTATTCTATCCAGATGCAGGTGGGTAGGGTACAAGACAAAATGGTTGAACTACTGGTAAGACCATGGCATTGGCAGCTATTATGTAGTGCTATTATACAGCATTGATAAATATAAATTATGCTGATCAACAAAATGAATGACTAAAACTATCAAATCACTGCTAATGCAAAACTTTGTGTCAAAAGTGAATCTCCAAAAAGAAGCATCTATGTCAAGGGTTGTGTGTTCACTGCAAATAATCCATCTGAATTTTATATTGTTCTTAAGCAAAGCTGTTACAAGAGATTTCCATTACTGGGAGATAAGAAATTGATTGACAAGTCCCAAAACTCTGCCAATTTAATGAGACAAGTTAACACCCAAAAAGGCACATCATTAATAAGAAGAAAGCATTTTCCAACCTAACAGGACAGGTTACAAATTAGGAGGATGTGATGGGCAACTGACTACTTTAAAAGGAGACCACATGGCCAGTGCATCTGATCCCCATAGACAAACTTTGAAGAAGACATGTTCCATAGGTACAATTCAGCCTACCAATAGGTTACTCTGCTGTACACAACAGAAACATTGGTAACAATGTTATGATTTTCCTACTAATAGAAATATTAGTAAATTGATAGAAAGATCCACCATTATTGATTCAATTTCTTTGTTTTAGTAATTTAAACCTCCAACCAGTACCGCAATAATATATGCAAAAAAAATCAATACGATGTAGCACAATACACTTTCTAGAGTATATTTGTCTGACATCATGTACAGTGTCTTTTATAGCTTCATGTAAAATATGGCTTATAAATGTGAACTATGTCATGGCATCAAGCTAAAGATGAGTGTACTCTACATGACATCAAGTAACAGAATAGTGAACTTTGTCATGACTAATACCTACAGAATAGCAAACTGTCCTGACATCGACCTTTAGAATAGTGAACTCTGCCATGACATCAACCTTTAGAATAGTGAACTCTGCCATGACATCAACCTTTAGAATAGTGAACTGTCATGACATCAAGCTACAAAATAGTGAACTGTCATGACATCAAGCTACAAAATAATGAACTCTCATGACAACAACCTTTAGAATAGTGAACTCTCATGACATCAACCTTTAGAATAGTGAACTGTCATGACATCAACCTAGAGAATAGCAAACTATGTCATGACATCAACCTTTAGAATAGTGAACTCTCATGACATCAGCCTTTAGAATAGTGAACTGTCATGACATCAACCTACAGAATAGCAAACTATGTCATGACATCAACCTTTAGAATAGTGAACTCTCATGACATCAACCTTTAGAATAGTGAACTGTCATGACATCAACCTACAGAATAGCAAACTATGTCATGACATCAACCTTTAGAATAGTGAACTCTCATGACATCAACCTTTAGAATAGTGAACTCTGTCACGACATCAACCTTTAAAATAGTGAACTCTGTAATGACATTAAGCTACAGAATAGTGAACTCCATGATGGATTAGCATCCCATCATTTATCTAAATATTTTAGCAAATTCTGTATTTTTGATAAAATAAATGTAAAGGAAAAGTAGTGATTCAAACTGATTTATGAAACTGAAGTATTTTGAGAAAACAGAAATATCCATTCTTAAGAATAAGTCACTGAAAAAAAACTATGAGCATCATTATCTGCATGGGTATAGATATATTCATGTGCATGACTTCAGCGCTTTTGTCCATTCTCACACTGCTGCATAGCTTATTAGTGAACACGCCCACTGTAACAGAATCTGCCTCTTCCAGGTCTTTCCTGATTTGATGACAGACTTTCAAACAGCCAAACACTGGCAGCAAGTCTGGCATATCAACAAGGCAAATAAAAAAAATATTCCAATCTCATTTTCCACAGAAGTATTGTTTAAAAGATAAAGATCTGAAAATAATGAAAAATGCAAATGTTTTGGATCATATTTCCTTTGTATCAAATAACTTTTGAGGGCATTATTAATAATTAATGTAGGTGGGTACTAGGAGGAATAAAAGATCAATGACTATAATTAGTCAAACCAAACTTTGGCTCAGATATTTCCATTATCTGCTCCAATATTTAGAGGTCTGTAGTGTTCCTGTGTGATCAATCATTTATTTATGAAATATACTTATTAGAGAATACCAAAAAATAAATCATGGCATCATAGAGAAATGTAGTTGAACCACTTTTCACTTTGAGTGGGAGAATCATAATGTTTCTTTGCAGCTTATAAAATCGATATTCATCAATGCTGCGGGCTGAAATGAAATTACACACAAATTTCTGAAGTATTTCATATTGTTTCTGAGGTTCTGGTTCTGCAGCCCCATACTTTTCCAGGAAAGACTTTGTTTTTTCACATTTAGAGAGACACTAAATCCATAATGTTTTGATTCTCAAGCAGTTTGATTATCTGCTGTTCTTCCTGTATGTCAATTGATTTTTGGGGTCTAATATCAAAATCGTGTTAGTATGAAAGTACACACATAGTACAATTGTATAAAATTCTGCTTTACACCGCAAAGGTAAATAGAAACTAACTCATCTTGTTAATCTACCACAATACACAAGCTAACACTTTACAACTCTTTAAAATCCTGAAGGACTGATGTTCTATTGCCCAAAAAGAATTTCCAGGGATGAAAAATAAAAACATTTCTTTTGTTGACATCATAAGATGTCTTTTGTCAAATCCTGTGTGAACAAGACCATCTATTTAGAAAGAGTAACTTTAAGAATACTTCTATGATGGCCGCAATGGAAGCCATATCTGAGGTTAGATCTATATCACTTTCATTAGTGACCAACCCAACATCATAAGTCTTCAGGTGAAAATCTCATGCCAATAAAACGTTCCATTCAAAAGCAGAAGCTATAACAAGATTTTCAAGATGGGAGCCATATTGGATACCAGATCTGTATCATTTTCATTGAGGATCAATTAGGGATCAATTAGAAATCATAAGAAGTCTTCAAGTGAAAATCCCATACTCCATTACAAAGGAGTAACAATAACAAGATTTTCAGTATAACCACTTTGGTGGCTACTGCCCCATTTGATGTCCTGGAAGCAGCACCATTTTAATATAAAATCAAACAGACCATGGGAAGAATGTATAAAGTTTCATGGCAATTCTCCAAGTAATTTAGGAGGAACAGTGATGATAAACTAGTGCTAAAAGACATAAAATAGACTACAAAAAAACATCCTATAAGCTCTTCTGGTCTATGACTAGTTGAGCTACCAATTGTGGGATCAAAATGATTTATCAATATGCACATATTTCATTTTATCAATATGAACATATTTCGACCATTTACCAAGTTTCATGGCAATCCAATTAAAGGGAGACTAATTGAGCTCCCACAGACTTCATTCATCTGCAAGTCAAAACTGGCAACAAATCCTTTAAAATAGCTTTAGCAAAGTGATATGTTGAAATGAGCACCTTCAGGTGATGACAGTAATATTTCCCAAGTTTCATGGCAGTCCATTTAAAACTGTGGAACTTGACAAGACTTATACTTGACGGATGGCTGGACAAAAGAATTCCTGTATATAAAGAGGCCAATAGAAGCTTAATGTCCATATTTAGCCATGAAAAATACAGAAATTCTTTGTATTCTGTTTTATTTTTGGTTTGTTTTTTTGTTTTATGGCACAGCAACACAAGTAGGCTATTTAGTGTACAGGCAAGTGGAGTAAAGGATTTGTTACCAGTTTTAACTTGCAGATGAATAGTTTGACACACCATGGTAGCTGACCCAGGCTGGTCCATTGGTAGGATTAAAAAAAAAAGCCCTTTTGGCTGCAAGTCTAGCATGCTAACCATAACCATCGCAGTTACCTGTACTCTATTTCATCAGATCCATACAAGCATGTACTGACAAAGTTCAACAAGTAATGTTCCATTATAGCTGAACTAAAAAAATAAAAAAACTCTGGTTGCTTCTTATGTTTAAGCTGTTTGTTGTTGTTGTGGGGTTTAACGCCATTTTTCAGCACACGATAGGCTATACATGGTGACCAGTATTAATGGTGGAGGAAGAACCCGGGAAAACCCCGGAAAGAACCACCAACCCTCGAGAAGCTACTGGCAAGTTTTCTCACATACCCACATTGGTTAAAGCTGTATGAAAGAGCTATCAAAATGGCTGAATGGATAAAGGCATAATGGATTGTACATGTATACTAATTATGGGGTCATGTATGACAATAATGTGCTGTACATGTATGCTAATAATAGGTTGTACATGTATGCTAAAAATGGGTTGTACATGTATACTAATAATGGGTAGTACATGTATACTAATAATGGATTGTACATGTATACTAAAAATGGGTTGTACATGTATGCTAATAATGGGTTGCACATGTATAATGGGTAGTACATGTATACTAATAACAGGTTGTATATGTATGCTAATAATGGGTTGTACATGTATGCTAATAATAGGTTGTACATCTATGCTAATAATGGGTTGTACATGTATACAAATAATGGGTAGTACATGTATACTAATAATGGATTGTACATGTATACTATGAAGACTTCAATCCAGATAATGTTATCTGTTCAAGAATTTAATCTACTAAAATTCTTACTGTCAGATCAAATGTTTAAAAATATTTTGAGAACTGAGTTAATCTTTTGTAAGAGATGAATTTTGGACCATAATCTATTTCAAAGGGATTCTGATTGAGATTTTTGTCTTGAGAGATATCACTGCATAAATTTCTGTAAAAAAAATAATTCAAAATGTTATTGTAAATGAAAGTTTTGTATGTAGAGTATTGACCTTTGGTTGTTCTTAAGCAACTTTCGGGTTGGTATGCAATTAAAATACCCAACTGCAAATGGTTAACATACAGATATACGGATGTGATAATTACTAAACAAAATTAATTCTACCCACGGGTTAAGGAGATATGTACTATACTGGGTATATACTTTTATAAGTTGAGTCCAACTAGAAACAGCAATAACCCTAATTTGGCCATTGTGTGATGTACGTACAGAACTATAATTGCAAAGAACAAATATCCTGATCTACCATAGCATAATGTGCCTGCATATCCTGGTCTATGTTATTTGGTCTACTGATTACTCCTTTTCAAACTGCACAGATCTGGGTCTGTGCATTTTGCAGTAGGACTTATTAGAATAGTACATGTTATTTGTTCTACCAATTATTACTAGCAAACTATACAGGACCTGATGACTGATCTGGGTGTACAGTGCAGTTAGTAACTGGACTTGATTTATAAGTGAGGTTTTTGCCATGGAGAGTCTATGGATCAACCAGTGGACAAAATGAGGGTAACACACTCAGATGCTGAAGTGTGGAGTTAAAAAGACAAAAATGACAGAAAACAGGACCAAACAGATTTCCATAATATTTTTAAGAGTTTTGACCTCAAAATAGAAAGGATTTTCACCGGCCCAATTTTAAGCCTGCTAATGGACAAAAATTACTACTACTGAGCAAATTAACCTTTTTTAAATATTAAAACATGGAAATCATCTTATCAAGTCAAACCTTTCAAGGTAAGTTGTTGTGATTCATGACTCTTCTTATATGTACTGTACCACAAGCATTGTTAGCATTTTATAGATCATTTACTAGTTTACATTATGTGAAGGCAATCCTGCATTCTGTCAAGTCTGACCCAGAAGCTACAGTTTTATCTCAAAATCTGGATTCAAATAACTATTAAGGCTTGTAATTCATCTGCCTGCATATGAAATAATAAGTACTGCCAGTCCAGACCAATCAATTTCTGCCCTTAAAAACCTGTGCAGTGCAAGGATTCTAATTTAAATGCTGAGAAGGACTGGCTTGATACCAACTCTGGGAATCATTGCAATTACCACCTACCTTGACAAAGACAAAATTGAATTTCATTGACATTAATTTGGAAACTGCCCACTTCTTAACTCTAAAGGTTTCCATGAAACACGACTCAACGAAAAAATACTCACAAAAGGAGAAGGAAATGTTTTTTTATGCTTAGGCAGTCAATTACTGGATTTTCTGAGAGAAATAATCTTGATATTTCAATGAAGTTTAAAAAATGTCAATTTTTCACTGACCTTTCACAGACATGGATAACATTATAATCATGAAATTTAATGTTATTCTTAAATGCTTATGTAGTCAAAAGGTTAGTATGCTGTTTTCTGTTAAAGAGACTAAAGTTCAAATCCGTCAATGTTAGAACTATTTTTTTTTCTTGATTTGCCGTTTTACTTTAGATTGGGAAGGAGTATTATGTTACTGTTTACATATTCTGTGCAAATAATCACAAAACACAGCAGAACATAAAGGGTAAACTGCTGACATTGTGTGGGATTCAGTAAGAAATCGGCTTCTTCAATCTCTTATAGACTAAATCTAATGCTAGCCAATATATTTAAGCATAAAATCTAAAGAAAATTTGCTTTTTACAAGTATATCATGGATACATTTCATCTCGTGGGTGAAAAACATATGTATTTTCACCCACTCAATGACATATAAGTTACTGACTCATTTAATGATTCAATATCCTCTATTTACTATCTATTAGTTACTTTGCATGTGACTATTTATAGAAGCTTGTATAAAGTAGTTCTCTATACAGTTCATACAGAAATAAATGCAATTGGGTCTGATTACATGATTATGTTCTGACCAATGGAAAACTTCCCTTCATTTATCAACTGATGCAACTGCAATTACAAGCAAATGAATCCTGAACAAGGGTGATTCAATATTAATAATTTGGGCCACCTGGCAGTCTCAGTGTCCATTCAAGGCCCCAGTATTTTTACTTTTGAGGCATGCCAATCAGAAATTAGAAAATCCTGCTTGCCAGAATTTTCCCCACATTTCATTCATATTTACATTGTTTCTGGATCAGAACCATAATTTCAACTTTTCCTTCTTGGTAGTCATCTGCATCATACAAAAGCTTGCATTTTTAACTATATTTTGAGACACAGTAATAAGTATTAGGATTCTCCAAGGTACCATATGTACTTGATTATAAGTCTAGTCAAAATGCAAGCAACAAAAGATCCTTATCTGCCACAGCATTAGTGCACCTGCAGATCATGTTTTTTGTTGTTTGTTCTACTGATTACTCCTAACAATCTGCAAAGACCCAGATCTACTGGCACATTGTGCGATGGCAGATATAGTTCTGTGCTGTTTCCATCTGGACTTCATTAATAAGCGAGCATATATGGTATATGAAACTGATTTGTGCATCTAACTGAGCCAGTTACCTGCCTTCCCTAATTTTAAAACCACTCCAGTGGCCTAGTGGTTAGAGTGTCCGCCTGAGTATGCGGGAAGTTGTGGGTTCGATCCCTGGCTGAGTCATACCAAAGACTCACAAAAATGGTACTAACAGCTGCCTCGCTTGGCGCTCAGCATTAAGAGGTTAATGTTAGGACTGGTCGGACTGGTGTCGGGATAATGTGACTGGGTGGGACACCATGCTACATGTCTGCGCCATGATGCCCAAGTGCTAGACATCACTTTAAACTGCCAAACTGCAGACATTGTAGCAATATGACTGAAAAAATGTTACAGCTACATTAAAAATCCAAATCACACACACACTCTAATTTCAAAGCCATTGAAATAGAACACATTTTTTTTAGGTGGGTGGCTGATGATCAATACACACATTTTATGCTTTGAATCAATTAAAGTGGACTCAGGACCAGAGATTAATCTGCCAATGTAAGCTTGGAGTCATGTAGCATGAATAATTGAATGATTTTTCAATGACTTTACTTCTAATGAACCAGATCATGTTTTTTTTATTACATTCTATTTCATGCTTATTAATTCAAAAGGGAATGTAGATTTCAATACACAAAGTGTTTAATAATCCTGTCAGAGTCTGTTGACTTGGTTTTATGCTTATTAATTCAAAAGGGTTTCAATACATGCAGTGTTTTATAATCCTGTCAGAGTTTGTTGACTTGGTTTTATGCTTATTAATTCAAAAGGGAATGTAGTTTTCAATACATGTAGTGTTTAATAATCCAGTCAGAGTTTGTTGACTTGGTATTATGCTTATTAATTCAAAAGAGAATGCAGTTTTCAATACATGTAGTGTTTAATAATCCTGTCAGAGTTTGTTGACTTGGCATAATGCTTATTAATTCAAAATGGAATGTAGTTTTCAATACATGTAGTGTTTAATAATCCTGTCAGAGTTTGTTGACTTGGTATTATGCTTATTAATTCAAAAGAGAATGTAGTTTTCAATACATGTAGTGTTTAATAATCCTGTCAGAGTTTGTTGACTTGGCATAATGCTTATTAATTCAAAATGGAATGAACTTTTCAATACATGTAGTGTTTAATAATCCTGTCAGAGTTTGTAGACTTGGCATAATGCTTATTAATTCAAAATGGAATGTACTTTTCAATACATGTAGTGTTTAATAATCCTGTCAGAGTTTGTAATATGCTACACAAGATTCTTGTCCTTTAGAAGTGAGCAGAACTTTAATTAGATTTTTAACTCTAAGGTACCATATTATTGTAGAGCACACTTATTCCAATAGCACTTGTTAAGTAACAAACAATTATTTACAATATATCTAAATTTAATATCTGATGAATAATAATGCATTAATGTATGCAATGTCTGATGAATAATAACACATTAATGTATGTAATGTCTGATGAATAATAACACATTAATGTATGTATTGTCTGATGAATAATAACACATTAATGTATGTAATGTCTGATGAATAATAACACATTAATGTATGTAATGTCTGATGTCTGATGAATAATAACACATTAATGTATGTAATGTCTGATGAATAATAACACATTAATGTATGTAATGTCTGATGTCTGATGAATAATAACACATTAATGTATGTAATGTCTGATGAATAATAACACATTAATGTATGTATTGTCTGATGAATAATAACACATTAATGTATGTATTGTCTGATGAATATTAACACATTAATGTATGTCAATGTCTGATGAATATTAACACATTAATGTATGCAATGTCTGATGAATAATAACACATTAATGTATGTAATGTCTGATGAATAATAACACATTAATGTATGTACTGTCTGATGAATAATAACACATTAATGTATGTAATGTCTGATGTCTGATGAATAATAACACATTAATGTATGTAATGTCTGATGAATAATAACACATTAATGTATGTATTGTCTGATGAATAATAACACATTAATGTATGTAATGTCTGATGAATAATAACACATTAATGTATGTAATGTCTGATGTCTGATGAATAATAACACATTAATTTATGTAATGTCTGATGAATAATAACACATTAATGTATGTAATGTCTGATGAATAATAACACATTAATGTATGTAATGTCTGATCAATAATAACACATTAATTTATGTAATGTCTGATGAATAATAACAAATTAATGTATGTAATGTCTGATGAATAATAACACATTAATGTATGTAATTTCTGATGAATAATAACACATTAATGTATGTAATGTCTGATGAATAATAACACATTAATTTATGTAATGTCTGATGAATAATAACAAATTAATGTATGTAATGTCTGATGAATATTAACACAATAATGTATGTAATTTCTGATGAATAATAACACATTAATGTAAGTAATGTCTGATTAATAATAACACATTAATTTATGTAATGTCTGATGAATAATAACAAATAAATGTATGTAATGTCTGATGAATAATAACACATTAATGTATGTAATGTCTGATGAATAATAACACATTAATGTATGTAATGTCTGATCAATAATAACACATTAATTTATGTAATGTCTGATGAATATTTACAAATTAATGTATGTAATGTCAGATGAATAATACCACATTAATGTATGTAATTTCTGATGAATAATAACACATTAATGTATGTAATGTCTGATTAATAATAACACATTAATTTATGTAATGTCTGATGAATAATAACAAATTAATGTATGTAATGTCTGATGAATAATAACACATTAATGTATGTAATTTCTGATGAATAATAACACATTAATGTAAGTAATGTCTGATTAATAATAACATATTAATTTATGTAATGTCTGATGAATAATAACAAATAAATGTATGTAATGTCTGATGAATAATAACACATTAATGTATGTAATGTCTGATGAATAATAACACATTAATGTATGTAATTTCTGATGAATAATAACACATTAATGTATGTAATGTCTGATGAATAATAACACATTAATGTATGTAATGTCTGATGAATAATAACACATTAATGTATGTAATGTCTGATGAATAATAACACATTCATGTATGTAATGTCTGATGAATAATAACACATTAATGTATGTAATGTCTGATGAATAATAACACATTAATGTATGTAATGTCTGATGAATAATAACACATTAATGTATGTAATGTCTGATGAATATTAACACATTAATGTATGTAATGTCTGATGAATTTTAACACATTAATGTATGTAATGTCTGATGAATAATAACACATTAATGTATGTAATGTCTGATGAATAACACATTAATGTATGTTAATGTCTGATAAATATTAACACATTAATGTATGTATTGTCTGATGAATATTAACACATTAATGTATGTAATGTCTGATGAATAATAACACATTAATGTATGTAATGTCTGATGTCTGATGAATAATAACACATTAATGTAAGTAATGTCTGATGAATAATAACACATTAATGTATGTAATGTCTGATGAATAACACATTAATGTATGTTAATGTCTGATGAATAATAACACATTAATGTATGTAATGTCTGATGAATATTAACACATTAATGTATGTAATGTCTGATGAATAATAACACATTAATGTATGTAATGTCTGATGTCTGATGAATAATAACACATTAATGTATGTAATGTCTGATGAATAATAACACATTAATGTATGTAATGTCTGATGTCTGATGAATAATAACACATTAATGTATGTAATGTCTGATGAATAATAACACATTAATGTATGTAATGTCTGATGAATAATAATATATTAGCTGCAGATACACACCCTCATATTAAAGATACGGTCTGGAAAAGCTGTTTTTGTTTGTTTTTCAAAAATCACACAACTAAAACTAGTATTTATTTACTATTATAAAAACAGGCAACATTTCTACACAACAAAGTCAATTTAATTACTTTTGTTTTACGCTATTCTAATTAATATGAAATTTTTAATCTGCTTAAAAGAGACATATATAAAACTTTTGGTGAACCCCTTGCCAAGTCTTAATGAGCAGTGACAAAAAAAATTTGTATCCTGTATGTCTGCAGGGCACCATTTAAATTTATGACCAACTAGACATCATAATTAGTCTTTTGATGAAAACCCCATGATGAAAAAACCCATCAATTCTGGAGGGGTTGATATAACAAGATTTTAAGATGGTGTTATATAATTAGACATCTTACTGGCATCATTTTCATTTATGACCAACTAGATACCATAATTAGTTATTTAAAAAAAATGAAAACCAAATACTGATATAATCATTAAGTCTGCCTAGGTATGCTTGGAATGATGTATTCTAGCATGAATCACTGAATGACTTTTTTAATGACTTAACTACTAATGACTTAATATTCCAGGCTGCTGACTGAGGTCAGCTTGGTAAATATGTAAACAGTGTTTAATATTCTAGTTGGCTGACTCAACTAGACTGCTTCAGGTAAATATGTAAACAGTGTTTAATATTCTAGTTGGCTGACTCAATTAGACTGCTTTGTAAATATGTAAACATTGTTTAATATTCTAGTTGGCTGACTCAATTAGACTGCTTGGTAAATATGTAAACATTGTTTAATATTCTAGTTGGCTGACTCAACTAGACTGCTTGGCAAATATGTAAACAGTGTTTAATATTCTAGTTGGCTGACTCAACTAGACTGCTTGGTAAATATGTAAACAGTGTTTAATATTCTAGTTGGCTGACTCAACTAGACTGCTTGGTAAATATGTAAACAGTGTTTAATATTCTAGTTGGCTGACTCAATTAGACTGCTTGGTAAATATGTAAACATTGTTTAATATTCTAGTTCGCTGACTCAACTAGACTGCTTGGCAAATATGTAAACATTGTTTAATATTCTAGTTGGCTGACTCAACTAGACTGCTTGGCAAATATGTAAACAGTGTTTAATATTCTAGTTGGCTGACTCAACTAGACTGCTTGGCAAATATGTAAACAGTGTTTAATATTCCACTTTTCTTACTCAGGTCTGCTTGGTAAATATGTTAGGCAAAATTCCTGTCCCTTAGAACTGAAAAGAACCTTAATTTGAGTTTAAACACTAACTAAATATAGAACTGATTGTTGAGCACTTTTATTCCAATAACACCTGTTAAGTAACATATGATTATTTATAATACAGCCTAAATTTATGTAATATTTGATGAATAATACTACACTAGCTTCAGATCAATTCAGAAGACTTACTGGGTAGTGACACAATTTTTAGTATGTTCAGCTAACATCCATACTGTATGTCTGCCTGCAGGGCACCATTTTCACACAAACCAGATATAATAATTAGTCATACTGTCATGATTTTCATTCAATACCAACTAGACAACTTATGAAGTCTTCTCATGAAAACCTATTTCTATAGGACTTTCCATTCAGAGAGAATAACAGCAACAAGATATTCAGGACGACAGCCATGGTGGCTATACAGTTTGTCAGATCAGCACCATTTTCATTTAGTACCAAACAGACATCATAAAAAGCCTTCTGGTGACAACAGTGTCAGAATGACTTTTGACCTAGGAGGAGTGGTGACAACAATCTTTCCAAGATGGCTATGATGGTGGCCATACAGGGTATCAGATGGGCACCATTCTGATTTAAGACAAACCATATTGATATGAAAATCCATTTAGGATGAGTAACTAGAACATAATTTTCAAGATGGCTAGTGTGGTGGCCATATTAAATGCCCAAGCTGCACTATTTTCATGTATGACCGACTAGAGCTTGGGATGAATGTGTTTGTAAAGTTTTATGGGAATCCTTCAAGTAGCAATAATAAGCTTCTACTAATGGATGGATGGCCAACAAGCCTAAGACCAGTAGAGCTAAAACTGCTAATGGATGGATGGCCAACAAGCCTGAGACCAGTAGAGCTAAAACTGCTAATGGATGGATGGCCAACAAACCTAAGACCAGTAGAGCTAAAACTGCTAATGGATGGATGGCCAACAAGGCTAAGACCAGTAGAGCTAAAACTGCTAATGGATGGATGGCCAACAAGCCTAAGACCAGTAGAGCTAAAACTGCTAATGGATGGATGGCCAACATGCCTAAGACCAGTAGAGCTAAAACTGCTAATGGATGGATGGCCAACAAGGCTAAGACCAGTAGAGCTAAAACTGCTAATGGATGGATGGCCAACAAGCCTAAGACCAGTAGAGCTAAAACTGCTAATGGATGGATGGCCAACAAGCCTAAGACCAGTAGAGCTATAACTGCTAATGGATGGATGGCCAACAAACCTAAGACCAGTAGAGCTAAAACTGCTAATGGATGGATGGCCAACAAGCCTAAGACCAGTAGAGCTAAAACTGCTAATGGATGGATGGCCAACAAACCTAAGACCAGTAGAGCTAACACTGCTAATGGATGGATAGCCAACAAACCTAAGACCAGTAGAGCTAACACTGCTAATGGATGGATGGCCAACAAGCCTAAGACCAGTAGAGCTAAAACTGCTAATGGATGGATGGCCAACAAGCCTAAGACCAGTGGAGCTAAAACTGCAAACATCTTGAGATCAACTTCTTACAACAGACAAAGCAAGTCTTTACTTCCACAAATCGTCCATGAAATAAACAACATTATACAGACCACCATTTGTGGAATAATGTTGAAAAAATATTAATTTGACCAACTATATCACAGAGTAAGGTAATTTAAATAGAATAAGTTGCAAAATTAAATTGCTAGGTCATAAACATTTACACAATGACTAACTTAAATGTCTCGACTTCACCACAGTACTGCCTCTGACTTGAAAAGGGGTTGTTACACTGTTGTTAGGACTAACTTGTACAACTACTGAGGTCTAGATAAGCATTGTTGTTGCATATTTTCAACATAATGAATTGAAAAAAAAAATGCATTTATTCTGTTTAATGCATTCAAAGTAGGAAAGATCATTTCAAGCAGTTGAAAGTTGTTAGCGTGTTTATCCTGCAACAGACATGTTCAATAATTTATATTGATAAATTTTAATCAATATAAAATTGTGAATAGGACAATTTACTGATATTCTGCGCATGTTTCAACTGCAAACAACAGTCACTGTGGAAACACATCTGATACAGATTCAAAGGCATGGCAAATGTCTGGATGATTAACACTAAGTCTTGTATTGCAAGCTTGTGTTAAACTGCTCACAAAATACTCTAATGCAATTTGAAAATCTGTTAGTTTCACACTTTGTAAAAGAAACCAGCATTTCATTCAAGTCTAAGCTAGATCTCTGAGGCCGTGACTTTCTTAGATTTTCACACATTCCTCTTCTAACATCTTCATAAGGGGCCTTCTGAATTTTTTTGGAGGGGTGCAGTATAAAAGAACAGAATCTATAGAAATCTCCCTTAGAGTAAGTTCCAGCAAATGTGTAATAAATAGTTTTCATGGAATAAAAATAAACTTACAGCTTAATTATCTGCACAGCACTTTTAATCACACAACATTGTATACATTAGACATGTTGTTTCTGTTTTGGGTTGACTGTCATTTTTCAATGCAATACATGGCAACCAGTTAAGGAGAACCCGGGAGAAAACCCCAGTAAGAACCAGTGACCCATGGGAAGCTACTAACAAGCTTGAACCTCGTATACCCATACTGGCTGAGCCTGGAGTCTTGAAACCAGGTGGTCTATGAATGTTTTGGATTTTTAACATAACTTTAAGAATTTTTCAGTCACATCAATATGATGTCTGCAGTGTGGCAGTTTAGAGTGATGTCTGACACTTGGGCATCATGCTGCAGACATGTAGCATGATGTCCCATCCAGTCACATTAACCTGACACCAGGCGGACAAGTCCTAACACTAACCTCTTAATGCTGAGTGCCTAGCGAAGCAGCTGTTAGTACCATTTTTATATGTCTTTGGTATGACTCGGCTGGGGTTTGAACCCACCACCTCCCACATCCGAGGTGGACTCTCTAACCACTAGGCTACCAGAGCAGTCCTGGACTGAGGTGAAATGACAGTGATCAGTAAAACTATGCACTGTATGTAACACCAGAGATATTATGACCAAATAACAAAACATGTATTCCATCACTGTACCACCTCTCGAAGTACAGTTGGTAAAATGCTTTTAACAACTAGATAATCAACTGCAGAAAGTCAATCAGTAAGCACTTAACTGATCAAGAATCTAAGCTTTTGCTATAATACAGCTAAATGCAACATGCTTTGTCATGCTCATGGCAAAGTGAGTGCCATTTATTCACATGCACTCACTTTTAAGGCAGGATTCATTAAGTTTATGGGAAAATTCACACACCTGTGCACCCTGGGGAAAACACCGCTGAAGCTGCTAGTTTAACATGCACTACAGCAAATACATAATAAAGTGCAACTGAACATCTTGCATCATGACCATTCTTCTTTATATTCCATGCTTATATCTTGTGGCTATATGTATTAATTGGTTGTCACTGTGATATGATGATATATGTATCACAACAATATAATGCACATAAAAAAATTTAAAATATACTAGTTAGTTCAAGTCTGCTATAGCCATCACTGCAAAATCTCATCTGTAAAATATACTAAATTTCTGGAACAAACCAAACAACTTATTTTCTGTCTTCCTTTAAAATATTTGCTAAACATTACAAGAAGGCCAGGGCTTGCGTGTCAAGCCCATTATCAAAGCTTTGGCATAAACATGTCCCTTGAATTGTCTTGGCTTTATAATGAGTCTTCAAATGTATGAACAAAATTCATAAAGGGGTTTAGAAGGAAATACACATATATAATCGAAACCTTAATGCAATTTTTCTTTGACTGTGACCTTGACAGAAGGTCAACAAGGATGTGATTATATGTTGTAGAATGAATTGTCTTAGATTCATAATGATCCATCCCAAGTATGAAAAAATCATCCATCAAGAAGTTTAAGAAATAAAAGCAAATGAAGAAAACAATTCAACAAAAGTTTAAGGCAAAAATCTTCTATGAAATAAAAAATAAGTTTTAAAAAATAACAAATTAAAAACAAAGCAATATATGTTTACAGACCAATTATTCTAACATTTAGTCCAGTAGACTTATTGTCAGGGCTGGTGATAAATTTGCAAGAAAGCCGTAATGCACAATAAAACTGCCAAGGAAAGCAATAATTAATACCATTCTTTTGCTAGATTTGGCAATAAACTGGGAAGAAACTTGCAACACACTGCTATGGATGTGGCAGTTCTAAATGGCAATGCAAAGGCATCTCAATGGCAACAATAGCAAATTTAATAAGGGAAACTCCCCATTACCCGCACTTTAACAAAATTACTATAAACTGTACGTGCAAGCCAGTTCAATAGTGGCAGTGTTTCCAACAAGAACAAAACCCTTTTGTTCATCTGTAACCTTACACGGTTGACCATAGTTTCTTGCAACAACAAAAATCCATGTGTGATGGAAGTCTGGTTTTTAGTTGTGCATGCAGTGCATCATCCTACATTAATAGTGACATTATACTAACATTTCTGACCAGTACAATGAGACTTTACTGTAGCAAGGAATCGATGTAAACTTAGTGCAATACAAATAAAGCAGTGTTAATCCAAGCCTGATTGTCTTTTACTATAGTCCTGAAATACGAGGAGATGCCCTGAATTAAAGGAGGAACTATACAAAACTTTGCAAGTAGGTAAAATTGTGAACTGATGATCACTTTGGTTTTGGGTACCGACCAGTCACATGACCTATGGATCATCTTTTGGGGTCCCTTAGGGTACAAACGATTCAGTGAAATTAATAGTCAGATAAATGAAGGTACTAGTGGGGCATGGTAGACTCCTTGCAAGACTTCTGACAAACAGGACCCAATGACCTGGACCTTTAGTCAAAGTATGCCATCTTAACTCAACTTACTGTGATGAAAACAAATTTTCTTATCTGACTTACCTCTATCTTGATCTCTAACCTTTAGAATCATTGGTATGTGGTCTAGAACCAAAGTTATTATTTGAAAACCTATGAACGTGTTGACCCCTTTATATGCAAAGTGTAAGCCATCCACAAAGTTTGGTAAAGGTAATGTAAAACCAAAGTTATTCTGCAGAAATGAAAAAAGGTAACAGATGGATGGATGCACAGACAGACATATAAACAGTGTCATAAGCTTAAAGCCCCATCTTTCACTAATTGCAAACACTTTCTTCTGTCAATATCTCAATTTGTTTGCGTAACTGACTTGCAGAATGTTTTCTTTGCCACATATTATATGAGAAATGCTGACGTCTTCCTTTTATGATAGGTCTAGCTTACGTTCCATAAAATAAGTCACCGAATAATCAATGAAATTTAATTTTGTTTTATTTCAGTTCGCTATGGATACTGGTATGAACTACCTCCATACCAATCAATTGCCTTCATGGAGGGATATCATCGATTAAATGATGTTTGCAAAAGTAAGTAGAATTCCTCATGAAATATTTATGGCAGTCAATTTACTTCTTTAGAAGTTATTTTTAAAAATGTACAGAACATTGATCAAAATTATACTGGTAAAGGCTATATGAATTAGATGGAAAAGGCAAAGATATTTCACGAGGTCTTCATAGGCCATGGGTCATTACTCACAAAACTAAACATATGGGTGGGTGGGGTGAAGGGTAGAATTAACCATAGTTTTGTCATATGTACTCGCTTATAAGTCAAATAAAATTGCAAAAAATAAAGATCATGATCTGCCATGGCATAATGCACATGCAATTCAGGGTCTATGTTGCTTTTTCTACTGATTATTCCTAGCAAACTGCATTGACCCAGATCTCCCAGTGCATTATGCGATGGCAGATCTTGAGATAAGTGAGTATATATGCAGTATTTATATACCTTACTCCAAAAAACACAACTCTAATGTCCTATGTGGTTTTTGAAAATCCACTGGGAAGTAAAGATTAAGCTTCAATTTATTTAGCCTCTAAAAGGACCCAAGGCTTTCTACTTGGCATAGTAACAGATAAGATATTTTTCTAATAACTGATAGAATTCCATGATATGCCATCTAAATGGTACCACTATGACCATCCAAGCTTGTTTATTTCATTATACCAACGTGATAAATTACTGTTAAGGTGTATATTGTTATCAGATTGTGATCCATGCAAACTAATAATAATAATGAGGACCTACTACAGTGCTTAATCTTTAAAAGCTCAAAGCTTTTACAATATTGGTGATTGCATTAGAACACAATATGTGTATCTACACACCCAAACATACACCATGAAATTACAAACAAAAGTATGCTGAAAATAATTAAAAGGAAACATTGTTAAACCTCAAGTTCATTCTTTTGTTCTAAATAGACAAGTTTTTTGAGTACTCTTAAATGTCACTGTATCCAAATTCAAAGGCGGTTTATTCCAGGTAGCTGGGCCTTGGTACAAAAAGAACGTTGTCTGTAGGACTTGCTTTTGATTATGGGAATAATGAGAATATGAGTGTCAAACAAGAAGCATAAGTTTCAAGAAGGGGTGGGCACATGGGTGAGGTCAGAGAGGTATTTTGGACTGGATGCAGTTAACAGAAATGTAACACAGAGAAAATATTTTGTTTGATTCAGGAGGGAAAGCCAGTGGGGGTTACAAAGCAGGGAGTAAGAGTGCTCAGTTCTTGGTACTTGAAGGATGATCTTAACAGCCATGTTTTGAACATTTTGCAGTTTCTGTTATAGATATTGAGATGAACCTGATAGAAGTGAATTACAATAGTCCAGTCTTCATAGTACTAAGGAACACATAAGTGTTTTAGTGAAATCAATAGAAAGAAAATGGTGAATGGAGCCGATGCATCTCAGCTCCATTTATGCAGCTTTGTATATGTTCATGACATGTTGCAATGAGAGAGGTTTCATACATACTGTGTTAATTTCATGTTCATACTTATGCTGATAGTTTATTGTTTAAGTTAAAGGATAAGAATGAGAAAGTCTTTGTGTCTTGATCAAAATGGCTTCCATTTTATCATCATCATTCATCTGCAGTGTCTGTATGAGTGTGATTTGGATTTTTAATGAAGCTTTAACAATTTTACAGTCATATTGCTATTATGTCTGGAGTGTGGCAGTTTATAGTGATGTCTAGCACTGGGGCATCATTTTGCAGACATGTAGCATGATGTCCCACCTAGTCACTTTATCCTGACACCAGGCCAACCAGTCCCAACACTAACTCTTAATGCTGAGCTCCAAGCAAGGCAACTGCTGGTACCATTTTCATAAGTCTTTGGTACAACTTGGCCAGGGTTCGAAAACTTGACCTCCTGCATCCAAGGCAAATGCTCTAATGACGTAGCCCACCAGAGCAGTGAAATGTGTTGGTAATTTCATAGGTTCATTAAATGAGCTGGTAATTTTCTGCAAAGTTTCATTTACCTAAAGCTTGTTCCATGTTATACATGACTTCACTTCAAAAATGTGCCTCTTTAAGCCTTGAATGGTAGCAGCAACTTCAGATGGATAGATAGATTTGTATACATGGGTGTCATCATCATACAAGTATCTATTTCTAATTCTAACAATTACTGACTCCTATAATAAGATGTGTAATTACTTGCAGGAAACTGTTGAAGCAATCAATTTCTGCATGAACAGTTCAACGGATAAACAAGATTAAGCTTAAGTTTTCCTATTAGTCATCCAATTTTTTAAAATTAATACCTGGTAATTTCTTTTTCATATATCTTTTCTCATATAAACCATCCCTAAAGAAAATTTTTGTGTAAAAATCAAATTATGTGGTAGAACAAAATATTCTGGCATATTTCAATTTATGAAGAAAACTTATTATTCAGCCATCATCCTCATATTTTTGGAGAAATGTTTAAGAATGCCAAGGATGCTTCAAGTATACAGAAGTATGCAACAAAAAATTGTCCGAAACAACTTCCCTGTGCCTTGGAGGTTGACTTACAATGCCATAGCCATAGACAAGGCATGCCAAGATGTCAGGGTCACTGCTTCCAGCAAGTGCTAAAGGCTTCCATCAAAGCGGCCAAAAAGGATCGGCATGCAAGGCTAAGGTGACTAGGTGACCTAGACTTAAGACTCTATGGCTGTCAAAGGCGTGTCCAGGTTCCCATGGAATATGACTTACAATGCTCCAGTTTCCATGGTAGGAGGTTTAAGAGGTCAGGCATGAGTGTCAACATTAAAGCTAGCTAGCTGCAGAGACCAGACACATAAATGTGGGGTAAGGGGGACTGACCAACCCTTATGCTGCCTAGCAAAAGTCTGGCCCTTACTTGACCTTTCAGAAAACACATTGACCATGGCCAGAGGGACATCAAGGAGAAATCTGGGTGTGAGGTACTGGAAAGAATTTCTGTGTCCTCTAAGCCTGAGAGCATGGAACACAAATTCCTGGTTAGAAGACAATCAGTATCTTTGACTGCCTTGTCAGAGGACCAGATCTCTTTCTCCTTAGCCATCTGGGATATTGGTTTTGAGTGGAAGACAAATAAAAGGATGTGGAAACAAATCAGCCTGTTCTGGGTTGAACTCGGCAAGGACTCATCCTATTCAGGTTACAGGGAAGCAGGGCGTTAAGCCATGTGATCTGGAGTCTCTCCGTGCTCTTTTTGAGATTTCTCTGGGGTTTTTTTATCTTTGTCAATACCTGATGGCACACCAGCATCAGAAACCTTTGGGTCAAAGTTAGTGAAATTCTATTCAGCAGGTTTTTAGTAATGACTGCTATATTTGATGGTAGAACAGCAACAACTGCAGAAATCTGACAAGAGTTGAAGCTAGGACAATTTCTGTCCGATATCATAAATTTCTATTAAGCAACTTTTAGAAAAGTTTATATTTATCTTTGTTTTCTTTTCACAATTTGATTTCTTTACTTTACAAACAGGTCTGAATTTATTTTGTGCGCATTTATGCAACTACATGCAAAGACCAAAGGAAGAATTCACTGCCCTAAAACTATGCAGTAACTTTTGCTTTTCAATTTGACTGTTTTCAAACTAGGTACATGTATACTGCCAAAAATGCTGAGATATCTTTTAATAGAAGACACCATATCGAACTGTAACAAGATCTGCAGAAACAAATTCAATAAGGTACTTACAGACTCACCAATATTCACCAAATTCATTAAAATACTTACAGACTCACCAGTTTCAACAAATTCAAAAAGGTATTTACAGATTAACCAATATTCACCAAATTCAATAAGGTATTGACAGACTCACCAATATTCACCAAATTAAATAAGCTACTTACACACTCACCAATATTCACCAAATTCAATAAGGTACTTAACAGACTCACCAATATTCACCAAATTCAATAAGATACTTACAGACTCACCAGTATTCACCAAATTCAATATGGTACTTACAGACTCACCAATATTCACCAAATTCAATAAGGTACTTACAGACTCACCAGTATTCACCAAATTCAATAAGGTACTTACAGACTCACCAATATTTACCAAATTCAATATGGTACTTACAGACTCGCCAATATTCACCAAATTCAATAAGGTACTTACATATTCACCAGCATTCACCAAATTCAATAGACTACTCACAGATTTACCAATATTTTGGTCTAATCAATGCACAATTTATTCAGTAGGAACCTCCCTCAAAAATGCGACAAAATATGTTCCTTATGCCCATTAAAAAATATAATTTGACAGTTGAGAAAAATTACCCTCAATAAAAGCATGGTTTGTAATGACCTCTGAAATTTTACAAGGAAATCTTAAAGTGCCTCATAATAAAAAATGAATGCTGATTCCTGTTCTTCAACATGAAACTTCCTACTTGAAACGTCCAGAGGAAACAACCATGTCTGCAATGCTCATACCTATGTTATCTAAATATGTAACACTGTCATAAAAATCATCATGTAACCTGCCATTTATATGTATTCCCAATTTACAGCACATCAAACAAAAGATTTACCACCAGTGTTCATTCTCTATCTTACTTATTGTTGGTACTGAAAACAGGTCACTGCAAAAAACAAATTATCATCAAGGATAAAGTTGAAATAAAGCTCTAAATTATTGCATTAAAGTCACCTATGACCAATGTACAACTTAACATCATCTTTCTCATAAACACAGGGGAATCTTTTTGTTGTTGTTGTTTTTATAGGGTTTAACGCCATTTTTTCAGCACAAGATAGGCTATATATGCCGGCCAGTATTAATGGTGGAGGAAGAACCCGGGAAAACCCCGGAAAGAACCACTGGCCCACGAGAAGCTACCGGCAAGCTTTCTCACATACCCACATTTGCCGAGCCTGAGACTCAAACACACGCAGAGGTGAGATGGCAGTGATTCGTGATGGAGAGTGCTTTAGACCGAGAAATGTATACAAAACATAGAATTATATTTTTATCAATATGAAAGAAATCACATTCAAAGGGTACCATCATGCAGTTTTCAAATTTAGAAAATATGCATCTCACTTCAGCAACTAATACTTTTAACAAAGACAGAGATGTTACTGTATTGTTGTTTCTAGCCCCTGGAACCAAATGCTTTGTTCTTATCCTGTATGTTTATCCTGCAAAAAAGTTATCAAATTTGCTCTTACTACTTCCCCATGTTTCATAAAAGTTCATTGTCAAATTTAGAACAATAATGAAGAAAACTAAATGACTGTTTATATTGTTATAGAAACCTTTCATGTTTAATAATAAACTGTTCATTTCATCTGATGTATCACAGAGCTGGTCATTTCATCTGATGTATCACAGAGATGGTCATTTCATTTGATGTATCACAGAGGTTTCAATCAGATAAACCTCAGCTGATGTCCTGTGAATTTTTATCCCAGTCACCATCAACTAAACTGCCTGTGGCCAAACATCCAATAAGTCACTATGTTTGTGTTACTGGAGTGTACACTTGATCGCTGGCACCATTGTAATGCCCCTGGCCTCACATTCACCTCCTGCCAGGCCAAAACCACGTGCACTTTATTTACTAACATAAGTGGATCATTGTTCTGTGTATGTATACTGCACCATCAATCAGTTGTCATATTTTAAAAATGCAAAACAGTTGTTTACTTTAGCTTTTTTTTGAATAGGTAATTAATGTCTTCCTGGTAGTTCACACTCTACTGTAAAGTCCTCAGATAATATGTGAATAAATCCATCTCAAGTTGATCACAGGTTTAACAAAGCACGTTTTCTTCTACTACTGCTACTGAATATGACAATCAATGGTTCATCCAATTTATTCTCACTGGAATCTGAGGGCATATTTTATGTGGATGGTCTCTCCATGTTTGTCCTGGATAAAGGACCTAACCTTGTACTTGCAGCCATCCCAGTTTTTGTCCATAGGGCCCTGAATTCCATAATAGCAATTTGTTTGGGTAAAAATGGACCCTGAGCTAAGCTACTCAGAATATGGAAAGACCTGGCCAAAAAATTCTCCAAGTCAATGAAAATACAAACCTACATTTTCAATGGCTGCATCTATGCCTTTTCTTTCACAAATTGCACAAATACACCAATCAATATTGTCCAAAGCAAATGGTATAAACTCAAATTTGCTGATATTTTTTTGTCTGCATGAAATACACATGTATATGTATGGGTTGTGGACCTTGGTGGTTACAGAAAGATTTCTATCATATGACACCCATTATAGATGGGTAAGGGTTTCAGAGGTCATGCATATCAATGCTGGGATCTAAAAGAAATGTCATTTTTTAAACTTACACGTACCTGGATCAAGAATATCCAACCATGCGGCCAAGTCTTTCACATTGTACAGTCCATGGACGTGTAGGCAGTCTTTTTCAAATATGCATTTTAATTAATATGAATAATTTGTGATAAGAAACTGTTCTTGCCCATGCAGCCTGCAACCTTAAGCATTTTATCTGTTTTGGCTCCCAGCAAAAAAGGTTGGATGTCCCTGACCAAGATAGTATATGTTTATGACAATACAAAATTAACATTAAGATTAGTGTATATAATCATTGCTAAAATACATTTTTGTTGGTAAATTGTATGCTCCCTTCCTCTCCTGAGCCACCATCAAGACATTATTGGTACATTTTATGCTCCCTCTGCTCCTAGGCAATGATAAGTTGTGTGGCATATGCACAACATGATGTAAATGACCCTACTTACCTTGCACAGTCTAGAAGATACTCGTATGTTGAGTCCAACTGCAAACTGCACAGACCCAAATCTGTCATCATATAATGTGCTGGCAAATATGCCTATGCAGTTTTTTGGGATTCAGTAGAATAAACAACATATAACCCAATCTGCCTGTGCCATATGCGATAGCACAACAGGGTCTATGTTGTTTGCAGTTGGACTCCACCTGTCAGTGAGTATATACAATAGTTATAATGTTAATTTTGTATTTACATGGCTTGGGGAAGAGGGGAGCATAAAAAGAACCAACATTGTCTTGCCAAAGATCAGGTGAGTAATGGGAAATTAAAATGTACCAACACTGTCTTGTTGTTGTTGTTGTTGTAGGGTTTAATGCCATTTTTCAGCACATGATAGGCTATACATGGCAGCCAGTATTAATGGTGGAGGAAGAACCCAGGACGATGTTGATACATTTTATGCTCCACTCTTCTCCTGATCCATGTTAAGACAATGCTGGTACATTTTCTGCTCCAATCTTCTTCTGTTCCATTAGGAGATGTGGGGAGCATAAAATGTACCAACACTGTCTTGACATTGATTTTATTTTCCTGTGTTAATTCCAGAGTTTTAGCAGCATAAACATTTTCCATTGCATGTAAATTACTCAGAAAAATAAAAATACTGGTATGCCTAGAAGGGGAATCAATGATTAAACAGGGAAGAAATTAAGGTAGAAGCTCATTAGGATAAAGAAGGCAATAAAATGCTTTGTGTTGCCTTTGAGTTGATTATATCAGACTTTTAGATCAACTGCAGTGCTAGAATGTTATGGGGACCAAATTCCTGCAAGAATTTTGATAAAACCTAACAATTTTCAAAGAATTAATAGTAAACTGAGTAAATCATTTGTTTTTAAATCTATATGACATTTTTTTGATCTCTCAAGTTTAACTGTACTGGTGCTGTACAATTCTGTTTGAAAAAACAAAACAGTTGTGCATTAGATTTTAAGGTAAACTGAAAACTATAATTGTCTTTCCTTATTATGTCAAGAAGTATCAAGTAAATATGTATGTGCAACATCCCAATGCTTCCTATGTGCAATATATTTTAGGCTGCACTGTGTGGTCTGGCTAAACTAAGTTAGATTCTAGCAAGTTTCTATGGACTTTTAAACTCTGGTTCACTGATCAGAATTAACTAACTTCCATTTTACCAGACTTGAGTAATGATACAGTTGTGCGGTATATGCATGATGCAAACTATCCTTATCTTGCACTGTCTACAAGATATCACAACATATTACTTACACTACAACTTGCCATAAAAACAACTGGAAGGCATGCAGGTCAGTTATGAGGACTAATATTTAAATCCCAAGTCAATTCAATTAACTGAAGAAACTTAATGACAATTTATAGCAAAAGATACTAATTTTTCTTTGAGAAGTTTTTTGTTGCAACACAAGTTTCTACCATGAGTGGCAAACCATGGATTTTTACTACAGTCAATATATATGTCCTGGATCCAGTGTCTATAAGGTAGTGGTAATAAAAGTAGCAATGCATAACCAACCTATCAACAGAAGATCCTTGCAAAGTCACCTTTTCTTAAGGCTACCAGAAAGCACTAACAGAAACAAGAGTCCCTCAAAGGGGATGATGCTCAATTGACTGGAAATAATTTCCAGGAATCCAAGATCAGATTGTGTATTCTTTTTGATTACAGAATGTTGAAACCACTTCTGATATTTATGAGCAATAGCAAGATTTTAAAGATGGCCACTGTGGCTGCTATATGATAGACACAAGACTGGCATCATTCGTATTTAGGACCAACTAAACACCATATAACAAGCCTTTTGGGTGAAAACTCTAGGTTCATATACCTAAGCAGGATTTTAAGAAGGAGCAGCAACAACAAGTAAATTTTCAACATGGCCATCATAATGACCATAATGTCTACAAGATTGTTAGTTATTTTCATTTAAGACCAACTAGATATCATGAGAAGTCTTTTACTGAAACCTCTATCTCGATATGACCTTCCATTCAGTTTGAGTAATGAAAAGATTTTAAAGATGGTCACCTTGGTAGCTACACTCAATATTTGTCAGTTCAACATCATTTTCATTTTGGAACAACTTGGCATCATAAAATGTCATTTTGTGTAAACCTCATATTGATATGACTATCCATCCAAGATGAGTAGCGATAACAAGATTTTCAAGATGGCTACCATGGTGCTACACCATATGTCAGACAGGTATCATTTCCATTAGGATCACTTGACACTAGATGTCTAATGGGCACCATCTTTTTAGGACCAACTAGACCTTGGGATAAATATGTCTGTAAAGTTTGGTAGTTTCCTCACAGTATGTTAAGGAGTAATAACAAACTTGTGCAGGCCATTCCTCTACTTGCATGCTCGTCACTGTACAGTAATTCTCTGAATTGTCATAAAATAAGACATTTCAAACCGTTCCTCCATTTGCATTTCACTGTACTTTATAAAATTCCTGCAGATTTCTGCTAATCTTGGATAGAATTTTAGATCGAGATAGGCAGAAAGGAAAAAAAACATACTTATCATCCTTATGAAATATCAAGAATACAGAATAGAAAAAGACATGACTGGCAGATGCATGAACATGTGCATCAAAAACAAAACAGAAAGAGATGAAGAGACAACTGATACGCAGCCAACTGTATTATCTCCTCAAAGGACCCGACATGATGACAAATAACATACATGGAGATACATGTATAATGTTTATTTAAAACAATATGACATTAAATATAAAGATATACTTGATCAAAAGTAATTCTCACAATTTTTTGCAATTGCAGTTGCAAGGTAGACAACAAAGGTAACAACAACAGTAACTGTTCCAAAATATTCCATTTACTGACACTGCAGCTTTTAGAGTCAATAGCAAATGTCCTAAAATATTATAATTGCTCAAAGTGTAGCTTTTAGAGTCAACAATCACTGCCCCAACATATTCTTTCTACTGGCATTTCAAGTTTTAGAGTCAACAATAACTGTCCCCAAATACTTCATCTATTGGCAATCAGCTGTTAGTGTCAACAGTAACTGTCCCAAAATATTCCATTTACTAAATTACTGGCATTGCAGCTTTTTGAGTGAACAATAAATATCACATACAGAGCTGGCATGATGTAAAGACAGGGAAACATATTGAAAAATAAGTCATCTGTTTTCATTGAGAACAGAAATGTAAACTGCAAATACATACTGTCAATAAATCGTTGCTTTATAGAATGCATTGATGATGAAGGAAGCACAATTAATATCAAGCACAATAGTTTAATTGCTCATCCTAGGATGGAAATTATATAAAAAAAAAATTAAATTTTTTTGACAACATTGGGTTGATCAAGTTTAAGAGAAATTCTGAATATAAATGTACCCCCCCCCCCCAATTTGTTTTAAATTTGCAACGCCGTCACTAGTTTTGAATTCGTGACCTCTTGTTTGGCAAACATTATACATACAAAGAAAGACAAATGTGGGTGTTTATACATAAGGCAACTGCACAATTATGGAAGGAGATCAGGTGTTACATCCAAAAGGTTGGTACCCCACCCCACCACTGCCTCTGTACATTTTAATGAACTAGTTTATTCTCTTAGAGTTTTTGTATATATTTCCATTATTAAAATACTGATCTGATTTACTTACTTTCTTAATGTGACATATATAATATAAAACAAATTATGGCAAGATAACTTGTCTGCATTTGAATGTACAATATTTTTGTTATTCTTTTCACTAACTGTCACCATCTTTTTCTTCATTTTTGCTCTCGACCTATTACTAAACTTACCACAGGTGTAGCATTAGTCATTTAAATTTCTTAAATGTCCATATTTCATAGACAATCACATGTGCCAGCTTTTGTGTGAGCCATTTAAGTTTTAAATGCAATTTTTCTTAAATGATGAAATACATTTAAAAAAAACTAATATCAGGTTTTCAGTTATGAAAAATTGTAAAGTAAGATTAAACCAACACCAGCAAAACCGACATTTATCAGATTTGAAAATATACCGTAACATATCATAGTATCAGTCTAATTTGGTGCTTTATGGCACAGCAACACAAGTAGGTTATTTAGTGCTCTTATTTAGTGCCGAGGCAATTGGAGTAAACTGTCTTGCCAAAGGACAAACCATGTTCATAGTAGAAGATACTACAAGATAGTGCAAAATGAGAAGCAATGTTAGCTTCCTCCAAGTAACATAATCACAGGAATCTAATCAATATTTGAGGAAGCAAAGCATTAATTCTCTCATTAATCATAATTTTCATGCATGCTAATTACACAATAATGCTGTGATAAGATATTTTTCTAACCAACCAATGTTAGGTGAGATTTGTATGTCATCAGTCATGAGCTGACTGTGATCTCTGTCCACTTTTATCTTTGTCCAATCAGATTTCCCAGCTAATTTTCTGTAATCTTTTCAAATGGCCATTCCCCAGTAGGATACTTTTTTCCTTTGTCTGAACAATGAAAACAGTGTCAGCTGATAGAACTAATGGCTGATTTTCATATGAGATTGGGACCCTGAGCAATTTTTATTAATTATGCAGAGTGATTATTTAGATTTGATCCTGACTGAATTAAGGAAGACCAGTCTATTAGACTGCTATCTTCTTTAAACCAGACCACAAAGTCAACTAATTGGACTTCCAAAGTGGACAAAACTATAGAAAATAAATTAAAGCTAATGAAACATAAATTAGAATCTTGATTCAGTTTAAACAGTCATTTCAACCAGCAAATAGCACAAATGTTCAAACTGGAACAATTGCTTCAAGCTGCTAAAGTTACACTTCTAGCACCCATTTTTAAAGCAGTTTAAATATTGAAAATATGGTACCCACCCCTTGCAGCAAACAATTAGTTCAGCAAATAGTCTAACAACATTTAAGAATAATATTTCTGAATCATATGGTGTGAATGTGAGTATACTGAGGGATTCTACTTTAGAATGGTCAGTGAGTTATATGGTGTGAATGTGAGTATACTGAGGGATTCTACTTTAGAATGGTCAGTGAGTTATATGGTGTGAATGTGAGTATACTGAGGGATTCTACTTTACAATGGTCAGTGAGTTATCTGGTGTGAATGTGAGTATACTGAGGGATTCTACTTTAGAATGGTCAGTGAGTTATATGGTGTGAATGTGAGTATACTGAGGGATTCTACTTTAGAATGGTCAGTGAGTTATCTGGTGTGAATGTGAGTATACTGAGGGATTCTACTTTAGAATGGTCAGTGAGTTATATGGTTTGAATGAATATACTGAGGGATTCTACTTAAGAATGGTCAGTGAGTTATCTGGTGTGAATGTGAGTATACTGAGGGATTCTACTTTAGAATGGTCAGTGAGTTATATGGTGTGAATGTGAGTATACTGAGGGATTCTACTTTAGAATGGTCAGTGAGTTATCTGGTTTGAATGAATATACTGAGGGATTCTACTTAAGAATGGTCAGTGAGTTATCTGGTGTGAATGTGAGTATACTGAGGGATTCTACTTTAGAATGGTCAGTGAGTTATATGGTGTGAATGTGAGTATACTGAGGGATTCTACTTTAGAATGGTCAGTGAGTTATCTGGTTTGAATGAATATACTGAGGGATTCTACTTAAGAATGGTCAGTGAGTTATCTGGTGTGAATGTGAGTATACTGAGGGATTCTACTTTAGAATGGTCAGTGAGTTATATGGTGTGAATGTGAGTATACTGAGGGATTCTACTTTAGAATGGTCAGTGAGTTATCTGGTTTGAATGAATATACTGAGGGATTCTACTTAAGAATGGTCAGTGAGTTATATGGTGTGAATGTGAATATTATAACTGAGGGATTCTATTTAAGAATGGTCAGTGAGTTATATGGCATGAATATGCTTATACTGAGGGATTCTACGCAAGAATGGTCAGTGAGTTATATGGTGTGAATGTGAATATACTGAGGGATTCTACTTACGAATGGTCAGTGAGTTATATGGCATGAATGGTGCTTATACTGAGGGATTCTACTTAAGAATGGTCGGTGAGTTATATGGCATGATTGTGATTATACTGAGGGATTCTACTTAAGAATGGTCAGTGAGTTATATGGTGTGAATATGGCTATATTGAGGGATTCTACTTAAGAATGGTCAGTGAGTTATATGGTGTGAATGTGATTATATTGAGGGATTCTACTTAAGAATGGTCAATGAGTTATATGGTGTGAATGTGATTATACTGAGGGATTCTACTTGTTGCTGTTGTTGCTGTAGGGTTTAACACCATTTTTCAGCACATGATAGGCTATACATGCCGGCCAGTATTAATGGTGGAGGAAGAACCCGGGAAAACCCCAGAAAGAACCACTAACCCACAAAAAGCTACTGGCAAGCTTTCTCACATACCCACATTGGCCGAATCTGAGACTCGAACCCCCGCAGACAGAGGTGAGATGGCAGTGATCCGTAATGGAGAGTGCTTTAGACCACTTGGCCACTCTGGGCCCTAGGATACTACTTAAGATTTTATGCTTCTTCCCCCCACCCCATCAATAATCAGTAAACCTCTTCATAGTATACTAATACACAGTTTCTCCCCCCCCCCATCAATCAGCAGTAAACCTCTTCATACACTGTAATGATTGCTTTTCCACCACCCCAGTAATAATCAGTAAAGTAAACCTCTTCATAATACACTGTAATACACTGCTTCTTCTCCCACCCCATATCAGCCAAATAAATCAAGGATCAATGATGCCGAGTGCATTCATGTTACATCCATCAGTTATCAAATACCTGGCATTTAAAATCTAACTTTCTCTATGGATAGACAAAATCCACTCAGTGCATATACAAAAACCACTCAGTGCATATACAAAATCCTCTCTGTGAACAGACAAAATGCACTCTGTGAATAGACTAAATACACTCTGTGAATAGACAAAATACACTCTGTGAATAGACAAAATACACTCAAAGGGTATAATAAATACTTTCTTTCGACCACAGACTTTACTTTTGTAAAACATTCTGTATGCAGTATATTAAAAGAACCAAGGGGACATTTTCCCACCCTAAACTGCCACTGTCCCCATAAATTTAACAAATCCCTATATGGTGATAATTACTGGGGAAAGATGTACTTGACATATCCACCTAACATTTCAACAAGGGTGCAACACTGTGTCAAAAGAGTTTTTTAACACAACTAATTATTGGTAAATTTCTTTATCATGCAAAAATAAAGTTCAGCCTCCTCCAGTTTATTTTGTGGACTTATAGTAAACCAGCTTCAATGCTAATGACAGCTTTTAAAAGTAAAATAAACATTATTACAATGTAAGGTTTTCAAAGTCTTTCAGCAGAATTTTCATTTCACCTAAAGCTTGTGTTCACTAAGTTTCACTTATTGTTTTTATTTGCTTATACATCAAGTCCAACTGCAAATTTCACAGACAAATTTCACAGTATGCATCTATCTCATGTGTCTGGACCAAGATAACATGGCAGGACTACAGTCTCCAGTGAGTAATCAAGTCCAATTTTAAAAAACATTACCCTTGATCTGCCAACACATAATGTACAGGTAGATCTAGGTTTCTGCATTAAACTGGTATAACACAAACATAAACTTTAACTTGCTGGCATGATGACTTGTACACTTGCATATATGGTATATATGAATTCTTTCACTCATAAATCTTTTATTTTGAATATTTCTAATTTCAGCTGACCTCTACCATGGCTTTCTGTTTGCAAAGGATGGCAACATGAAGACTATGCCAATATATGACCTAAATGGAAACCTGGCAGGAATACAGTCAACAGTAAGTATACTTTTATCTCATTTGTCTGGACCAAGACAACATGGTAGGAATAGTCATCAGTGAGTATACACAAATCTGATGTGTCTAGTCAGACCAAGGGAATATAACAGGAATATAGTCAACAGTGAGTATACACCTATCGGATGTGTCTAGTCAGACAAAGGGAATATAGCAGGACTACAGTCTTAAGTGAGTATACACCTATCAGATTTGTTGTTGTTGTTGTTTAGGGTTTAACGCCATTTTTCAGCACTCGATAGGCTATACATGGCGGCCAGTATTAATGGTGGAGGAAGAACCTATCAGATTTGTCTAGTCAGACCAAGGGAATATGGCAGGAATATAGTCAACAGTGAGTATACACCTACTGGATTTGTCTAGTCAGACCAAGGGAATATAGCAGAAATATAGTCAACAGTGAGTATACACCTATCGGATGTGTCTAGTCAGACAAAGGGAATATAGCAGAACTACAGTCTTAAGTGAGTATACACCTATCGGATTTGTCTAGTCAGACAAAGGGAATATAGCAGGACTACAGTCTTAAAGTGAGTATACACCTATCAGATTTGTCTAGTGAGACCAAGGGAATATAACAGGAATATATTCAACAGTGAGTATACACCTATTGGATATGTCTAGTCAGACCAAGGGAATATGGCAGGACTACAGTCAACAGTGAGTATACACCTATCGGATGTGTCTAGTCAGACAAAGGGAATATGGCAGGACTACAGTCTTCAGTGAATATACACCTATCGGATGTGTCTAGTCAAACCAAGGGAACATGGCAGGAGTACAGTCAACAGTAAGTATACATCTTTCTCATGTGTCTGGACCAAGACAACATGGAATGAATAGTCTTCAGCAAGAATACACCTATCTGATGAGTCTAGTCAAACCAAGGGAATATGGTAGGACTACATTCAACATTAAGTATGCATCTATCTCATGTGTCTGGACCAAGATAACATGGCAGGACTACAGTCTCCAGTGAGTAATCACCTGTCTAACGGGTCTAGTCAGACGAAGGGAATATGGCAGGACTACAGTCTTCAGTGAGCATACACACTGACTATCTCGTGTCTAGTCAAACCAAGGAAATATGGCAGGACTACAATCAACAGTAAGTATATATCCTGACTAGTATGATGAAGGAAAACTGGAGGAATACAGTCTTCACTAAGTATACAGCTTGACTGTCTTGAATGTATAGTCAGATCATGGAAATGATGAGGGTTTTTGGACCAAGTTAAAATTAGTTGAGTGCTAGATGGGCATTCTGGGTCCAAGACTCTCTTAAATGACAATGTAGAATGTTTCAATCCAACTCCTTAAGGATCCATCAGTCCAAAACAACATTACATATAGATATAAAGATAAAAAGTTGATCAATGAGGGCCATAATTCTTAACAAAATGCAGTAGAAGTGACAAAACTCAAAAGACAACTAATTCCAGGACAAAACTTTCACATCAAATTGCATTGGAATGATTCTTGAGCTCTGCTGATCACAAGAAGCATTCAATGTAAAGATACAAAATTTACCAACAAGAGACATTACAAGGTCCAAAATGGATTACATGAGACAAAACCTAAACAAGTTACATCTTGGAATAACAGACAATGTGACTTATGATTCTTGAACTATGCTGACTGCAAGCAGCTTTACATGTTGTCACGTGAAGGCAGTAAACTGCTTTACAAGAGGATTGATTCTGTCATAAATCGTGTACCACCTATACTCACTTATAAGTTGAGACAAACTGCAAACAACAAAGATCCAGATCTGTGATAGCATAATCTGCCTGCAGATCAGGGTCTATGTTTGTTGTACTGACTGCACCTAACTGCACAGACCCAGACTTGCCAGTGCATTATGTGATGGTAGATCTGGGTCTGTGCAGTTTGCATGTGGTCTGGTCTTATAAACAAATATATATTGTACTAAAATGAAGCCCATAAAGGCACATTTAAGTCTATGAGACAATGCTTGTGATAATGATGGTTGCATCCCACGTAAAAGATATGAAGTTACTGACAAGGACCATAACTCTGTCCAAAATGATGTACATGAAACACAAACATAAATGCCATAACGAGGTCTATGTGACAGTCTTCCAACCAAATTCCATCAGAATATGTAAAGATGTGGAGGGACCAGTTCATGAACTTGTTGTTGTTGTAGGGTTTAACGCTATTTTTCAGCACACGATAGGCTATACATGACAGCTAGTATTAATGGTGGAGGAAGAACCCGGGAAATCCCAGAGCTACTGGCAAGCTGTCTCACACTGGCCAAATCCGAGACTTGAACCCACGCAGACAGAGGTGAGATGGCAGTGATCCGTAATGGAGAGCACTTTAAACCACTCGGCCACTCGGGGCCCCTAGTTCATGAACTATGCCAATTGCTAGCACCAGAGATTTATTGTGGCATGGTCTAATAAAGCCCTTTTCATAAAATACTGTATGCCTACTTCATAATACTGTACATGAACTTAAAATATTACAAAAATAATATATAAATAACAGATTCATTTCTCAATGAAATGAAGGAAGTAGAAAGACCTTCAATATATGTTTAATATATTTTACAAATAAATATCTGATTCATTTCTCAACAAATTAAAGGGAGTAGTTGGATTTTCAATAAATGTTTAATATATATTATGTGTTTCATATATATTATAAATATGAGTTGTATTCATCACGAGTTTTCTTTGATGTATTTAGGTCAGCCTGAAAGCAAAATATTTGACATATTCATTGCCACTGTTACATCTGTATACTGTAGTAATAACCATCCACTAGTCCATCTAATTATGTCTGTTTCATCCCATTCCCTCCATGCTGCATCCTTTATATAACTCTGTGATATTATGTTACATCGACCTTTTTTTTTCTTTATTTAGCCAAAAGTCAACCATGTGCATTCCTTGCTTAATTATTAACACATGGTCAACACTCCTGATCATGATCAATTAGACGTGAAAGGAATGAGACTTAACATATATGGTTCTTTTTGATGTAGACTGAATCATGGTGTCAGGTAAGCACTTTCAATGATACTGAATTGGAAAGAGCAATTCTCTTTTGAAACTTCTGGTTCAGTATTAAGAAACAGTAAAAAGATGTCCTAGAATGCTCAAAAATGCAGTCAAGGTCGACTTAGCAATATAAAGCTGGATACTGAATGTAATAAGAATTAAAAAATTCCCAGTAAAGAATATTAGGAAAGCAAACTTTGGATGTATGAACAACACGATTTCTGCCATCGTCATTTATCTGGAATCAGGCAAAACAAATTATGTACCCTCAGGCTTTATAAAAGAACTGCAAGGAAAAAATGTGAATGACAAAAGTATTTTAAATGTCCATCATTTTAAATATATTTTTGTGTACAGTATGGTGTCACTGTGCTGAAATTTCATGGTACAAGTAAACAATTCAAAATATTGACTGCTTTTCAAAGGGACAGATTGATTTGCATATTTTATGAAGAAAGAAAAGATGGACACTGGAGATCTATACCTCAGAAAAAAATTAACCAATTATTTTCTTGATCAAAATTTTGAACACATCTATGGTTATTAAAACTATGTAGTTACAGTGCATATTCTGGGACATTATGAATTAAGAACAATGTAAATTGTTCCTCATGTAATTCTTTACAGTATGCATGTGAAACAGCTTTGGGCTCTGTAATTCTGTACAGCAAATAAAAATCGCAAACAATTTACACAATATTCCGTAGATCTGAATTTCTCAAAATATTTGAGATGTTTATGCCATTAAGCCTCATGAAAGAAACAGGATATTTCTCTACAGGAACTGGGACTGCAGCTTAATATCAGCAATGTGGAATTGGCACACTTGTACAAGTATTGTTGTTTTGTCATGGTCTTGGTCTTGATGCTCAATGTCAAAGTTCTAGTTTAACATGTTAGTTTTCAAAACATGATGTAGGCAAGTACCAATGATAAAACAACCCGTACCTTATTTATCTTTCTGCTGTGTTAAAATCTTGTCCAAATTTTCAGTAACATGCACATTCTGTCGAATATTCAAATATATGCACATCCTGTCCAAATATTCCATTACATGCACATCCTGTCCAAATATTGCATTACATGCACATCCTGTCCAAATATTCCATTACATGCACATCCTGTCCAAATATTCAATTACATGCACATCCTGTCCAAATATTCAATTACATGCACATCCTGTCCAATATTCAATTACATGCACATCCTGTCCAAATATTCCATTACATGCACATCCTGTCCAAATATTCCATTACATGCACATCCTGTCCAAATATCCCATTACATGCACATCCTGTCCAAATATTCCATTACATGCACATCCTGTCCAAATATTCAATTACATGCACATCCTGTCCAAATATTCCATTACATGCACATCCTGTCCAAATATTCAATTACATGCACATCCTGTCCAAATATTCCATTACATGCACATCCTGTCCAAATATCCCATTACATGCACATCCTGTCCAAATATTCCATTACATGCACATCCTGTCCAAATATTCAATTACATGCACATCCTGTCCAAATATTCCATTACATGCACATCCTGTCCAAATATTCAATTACATGCACATCCTGTCCAATATTCAATTACATGCACATCCTGTCCAAATATTCCATTACATGCACATCCTGTCCAAATATCCCATTACATGCACATCCTGTCCAAATATTCCATTACATGCACATCCTGTCCAAATATTCCATTACATGCACATCCTGTCCAAATATTCCATTACATGCACATCCTGTCCAAATATTCAATTACATGCACATCCTGTCCAATATTCAATTACATGCACATCCTGTCCAAATATTCCATTACATGCACATCCTGTCCAAATATCCCATTACATGCACATCCTGTCTAAATATTCAAATATGTGCACATCCTGTCCAAATATTCCATTACATGCACATCCTGTCCAAATATTCAATTATATGCACATCCTGTCCAATATTCAATTACATGCACATCCTGTCCAAATACTCCATTACATGCACATCCTATCCAAATATTCCATTACATGCACATCCTGTCCAAATATTTAATTATATGCACATCCTGTCCAATATTCAATTATATGCACATCCTGTACATATATTTGATTATATGCACATCCTGTCCAATATTCAATTATATGCACAAAGAAAACAAACTCTCTTCATTTATCTCTCATCCTGTAAAGTTCATTTCTAGGAACTCTGCTTTACCAATTGATGTATAATGCAGAACTTGTACAAACATAATTTTAAGCCCAGTCAGGAAACACTGTGTCCCATGCCAATATCTAATAGTCTGAAGAATTTAATGAATTTTCCAGACAAGATTCTTTATATTGTAAGGAACAAACAATTTGACCATCAAGGGTGGTACATTAGTGTCACAAACAGATTTATTTCTATTCAAATGCATTTATAAGTGGAAAATGAACTCATCACCTAAAACTCTTCTAAAATCAAAATAATATTGAAATTGCTATTACAGTGAGTCTGAATTTTCAACCAACAGTGCATTTTCCAATTAAGCTGGCAGCTGGGAAGCAATTGGCTGGATAATATGTGATTATGTCTGGCCATAGTAAGCATCTCTTCCATGACACTATAGAAACACATGATATAACTTAACTGGAAGTTATTGAACCAATATACCATATTTATTCAAACTCTGGCATCATTTTGAACCTCTTTCAAATTCTGTGGGGTGACAATTTTAGAGCAGATGAATGCATGTCTAAATGTTTTAATAGCATGAAAAATGAGTTACACATCACAATTTTATCTTGTATCAATCAGTATAATCCTCATGTTAAATCTATTAAAAACAATGCCATCTAAATACCCTTTTGCCACACTATCACCGACTGCTCCAACGGCCTAGTGGTTAGAACGTCTGCCTCGGATGCGGGAGGTTGTGGGTTCGATCCCTGATTCATATCAAATACTTATAAAAATGGTACTAAATGCTGCCTCAGTTGGTGCTCAGCATTAAGAGGTTACTGTTAGGACTGGTCGGCCTGGTGTCAAGATGATGTGATTGGGTGGGACATCATGCTACATGTCTGCAGCATGATATCCCAGTGCTAGACATCACTATAAACTGCCACACTGCAGACATTGTAGCGATATGACTGAAAAATTGTTAAAGCTATGTTAAAAATCCAAATCACACACACATACCACACTTTCACCACAATACCTTAATTCCACCAGGCGTTGAATAACTTCGGCAATGGATTATCTAAGTTTTATTTGAAGTCCTGCCACACTACATGTATCACCACAATACCTAATCCACCAGCTGCTGAATAACTAACTCCAGCAATGGATTATGTCAGCTGTATTTGAAGGGATAATTAGGATCTATTTGTACTTCACTGAACATCAAACATCAATCTCTCCAAGGTGTAAAGGTGTGTACCATGCACCTTGACAGGAAGAACAAGTTGCCAGATTACAAATCACTGAATGGATGGCTAGAACAAAAGAGGCTATTTTATTGAATGATGCCCAGAAATGAGTCAATGCTTAAGATATCCACTCGCTCAAATGATGGTGAGTGCAATAGTGGCAATTTTATGCCATAGGGCCCAGCAATGAGTAAGGTATTTTAAAAAAAGCACCTTCATATTCATGTTTCAGTATTTTCAAATAAAATGACTATGAACCCAACATGCATTTTTGTGTCTAGTAAATTTAGTCATAATGTAAAGTAATCAGTGACTGCATAGCTTGCCTCTATGAAGTTTTCAGTAGTCTCTAGCCCCTTCTATAAACACTAATTATTATGCTGGAAACAGACTGCTAGAGCGTCTGCCTCAGATGTGGGAGGTTGCAGGTTCAAACCCTGACCAAGTCATCCAAAGACCTATAAAAATGGTACTAGTAGCTACCTCACCTGGTGCTCAGCATTAACAGGTTAGTGCTAGGACTGGTCAGCCTGGTGTCAGAATAATGTGACTGGGTGGGACATGATGTTATATGTCTGCAGCATGATGCCCAAGTTCTAGACATCGCTATAAACTGTAACACTGTAGACATCGTAGCAATATTACTGAATTTTTGTTAAAGCTATGTTAAAAATCCAAACACACACACTGAAAACAAATTTAGACTCAAGTACTCCTCACAACCAAATATTGTTGCCTTCTTAAACCAAAGATTGTTTGGGTTTCATTCCATTTACTATTCTGATGTTTTTTTTACATCCAATTGCCCACAATACATTATTATTTTAGAAGTCATCATCTTGACTTCTTGAATAGAATTAACAGCAAAAAAACAACCCTATAAATTAGTCCTCTTCTATGGAGATTTGGAAATGGATAACTTGGCGTATTGCTTTAGCCATACAATTTTAAAATTTGGGAATGATTGCCTATATAAAAAAAAGACTTTTAAAAGTTCAAATGGAAAGGCAACAAATGTGGAGCAGCAGCTATTGAATCAGTATAATACGGTACAATAGTTAGTCAGAAAAAACCCAGTCAATAAAATGTGTATCTTCTTCCTGGCTTCATAATTAGTGCATCAGCTGTTAGAACCAATGCTTGAGGATTCTTAGGACTGAGGGGAAAGTTAGTCAATGTCATCTCAATATAGAAATATGTAGAACATGTAGGACTGTATGCAGACTGGTACATAGGATTAAAATTGGATCTCCATGGAGATCTGATGGACACCAATAAGAGGTCAGTTCTGTTGACCTTGCAGTTCACCAAATGAATCATAACTTTCATATTTTTGAAAGTGACATGTCATTCAGAACATAATGTTACTAATGATAAGTCTCCCCAACATTCACACAAATCCACAACACATTATTGGATAAGCTATGGGAAACAAGTGGACTGGGTCCAATTCCAAAGTCACCAAAACATGAACTTCAATCTGTGTCTGTCAGATCTTCATGTATGACTGTGGAGATCTGGTTTTAATCAGACTGCTGTTGAGTGTCTCATAATGTTTTTGGTTGTTTTGTCAAAATCTTAAACTCCTGTGTTATTAATGGAATGATTACAATAACAAGAGAATCTGCACTCCAAACCTGTATTCCAATTTGTCTCTCAATACCAACCTAAAAATCCGGATTATCCTAACAACTTATTTTCACCTTTCCATAATAACAGCAGAAGAATTACAGGATTCTGGCTGTCACCTACCCTTAATTGTCTTTGTCTCATTAACAAACACCTTTAAAAGCTTTATACTGTTTGGCTGGGAAGGAAAATAATAACATAAGGCAATAACAAATTTCAAAAAATTGTTTATGAACCTAAGTTTTGACCTAAAATAAAAGAAATGAGTACATTGAAATGTCTACATTGAGGCCATTGGCTTCTGAGGTTGGAAGCTAAATACTGCCATGCGATAATGCAATCAAAAAATCAATCATTTACAAACAGGTTACTCCATGTCCGTTTCAATTATTTTTCATCCTTAACAGTGTTTTAATTTTCACTTTAAGATCATTACAGAACTTTATTAACAGACTTTTGATATGTCAATCAATCCTACTTCGTACATACTTATCCAGATATCTATGGTCAATGCATTATCCTGGTGTTAGTAGCTGGTATCTTGTTACTTAATGGGGTTTAAGATTTGGAAATATGAATGAAGTACTGGGTACCAATCAGCCAATATCCCAGAAACTGCTGCAATTCTGAGATTGTATTTCTCTTAATTTGTTTAATATGTCTCTACAATTTCCTTTGTATTGATGCAATAGGAAAAAATCTTGTACTTAAATGAGCATGTTTAGGGCTAATAGAGTGCATTTTGGAATGGTTCATTATCATTCAAAATACTAGAGCTTCCTCTATAAAAAAAAATATATAACATAAAACCAAAAATTGTACATACAATTTATCTCAACATCACCTACATGTCTGAATCAATGTTTGACTTAACTACATTAACTGAATCATCTAAGCTCAAACCTACACTGCATGTCATTGCAATCATTTGTATTGTAATAAAAATTATCACAACTGAAATCATAGCAACAAAAACATCATCACTACCATCAGCACAAATTTCATCATCATCATCATCATCATCGCTGTCATCATCATATTCTTCTGCTTCTTAAATAAGAACATGTAATTGTCATCTTTCATGCAAAGAAATTCACATCTTGTACAACAATGACAACATCCAAGTCTTTTTTATTTATATTCTTTATTTCAGATTCCAGGTAACATGAAGGGGTTTAACTCTCTAAACCAAAGTACTGACCTTCCTCCTATGGAGATCATGCCCCCTGTCCTGAAAGGAATGAGAAATTCCAAAGGAATTTTGTCCTACACTGTAATAGGTAAGAGAGTTGTATTAAGGATGAAGCATTTAATCTTAAGAGGTCGGTGCCATAAAATTTTCTTCCAACCAGGATAGATCTTTTTTTTACAAGTATCGCAAGAAGAAAGTTTTCAATTACACTAAGTATGATAGATCAAATTAGTTCTCTTTTTGTACCATCATTAGCAGGAGTATTTAGTAAAGGTTACTGTGAGCCTGATCTCGCTTTCCAAAAATTCCAGGTCCTCCCCGAAATTAAATGGTCAGTACCTTATGCATTTCTTTGACCTCTCCAGCCTCATTATTGAAATTACTTTCAGGTTTTTAAGAAGAGGTTTGCAAGATTCCAAAGTTATGCTTATTGTTGCACCTCTCATAAACCAAACCATTATTCTAATTACCTCTTCTACTGTTGGTCTATATCAAGTAAAGAAAACGAATAATTTGCTATGTTGCCTGCCATATTCCCTTAAGAAATTACAGTAACTGTAATAGAAAAGCTCCATGCAGCTATAATTTTCAGCCTTAATGGAAACTAGTCATTTTCTTCTTTAATTTAATACATTTATCTGACAAATTGATTTTCACATTGATGATCACATTAACCCATGATGAAATTTGGAATTACTTGCTGCCATAACCTTCAAAAATCTTGAAAGATTAGTACAGGCATGAAAATCTGTTGAAATTGCCAAAAGATGTCAAAGATCTTGTCAAATTAGCAGCAACTAATCAAAACAGAAAATGTTGGATTTATATGCATGTGTTATTTGACAGACTTTAACAACAAAAATTTTAGGAATCACTGTTCGTGGGATTATAGTTTTGAAAACCTTCAGGAGGAATAGTGACATGATTTTTCCTGATGGTCTTGTCATGGTAGCCATATTCAGACATCAGAATGACACCATTTTCAACTAGGAGCAACCACGTAAGACATCTTTAACTGAAACCAAATGTCAATATGACTACATGTATTCGTTTAGACAAAGTCACAATAAAACGATTTTTAAAATGGCTGTGACTATATTGGATGTCCAAGGGTTGCATTTTCATCTTGGACAAACTAGACCCTGGGATGAATATGTTTTGTAAAGTTTTTGGCAATCCTGAGTACGTTATGAGTAGTGGTAACAGACTTGTGCTAATGGATGTCAGATGAAAAGCCATAGCATAAAATGAACTGCTTGAACTTCTTGTTAGAAACTTATTTTATTAAATGTACTATGTGACGAGCATATTAGGTATTTGCTGATGTTTTGCTCCTTAGCAATTTTCAATTGGATAATATCTATTTCATTTGCCACAATCAGTGACATTCTTAAATCACAGGTTATTATCATTTTTGGAAACTCTTCACTTGTGAAAGCAGTAATTGTTCATAAATGTGACATTCTGTGGTCCATTCCGTTATTCAAGAGGATGACAGTTGGCTGAAAGCAACTCCAAGATTTAACAGCTGTTTTATACCTCTTAAAAAGTTTTGATTTTATCTGGAATTGATTTCATTTTAATAAAATAGTATAACCTTTTTACCAGTTCCATATATATATTGAAATTAGCCATGTTTTGGACCATGGCAGCTGCTATTTTTAGTACATTGCATGTGTTTACATCTTGACATAAAGTTGGCAAGTTTTAATATCCATGACACATGTAAGCAATGAATCCTTATTTACAAAAGCTATATACATACAAACAACATAGTGTTTCATACGTATATCCAATCAGGAGCACTCATTTCTGTAAAATTCACCTCTGCAGAACTCAAAAGGCAAAGGAGGCATGTTTTATGTTAGCAAATTTTTTTACATTCCCTCCACTGTACAACTCAGTGGATAGATATTAAAATCAATTCTGACAGTGTTACTTGTAAAGCAATGGGTCCATGTATGCAAGTTTTCTAGTTCTGAATCAAGCATAATGACACTATAAGTCTTAGTTGATTTCAATTTGTTACAAATAATATTTGTAATCAATTAGTATAGACTTTAAGTCCTGGTGACTGTACAAAATTTTTTGGTAAATGCTTAAAACTACTAAAAACTGGTCACTATCCCTCGGTGAAACCTGTTTATAGGACACATTGATAATAAACATGGTCTGTAAATGTTAACCCCAATTAAACTTACAAACAGCAGGCAGCAACTGTTCCACATCATGGCATTAAAACAGACTTGATTGATTGATTGACTACTTGGATTTACGTCGCATGCACCCAAAAGGGCATGTGCGACAGGTTTATTTCCGCACAGCGGGATGGTAAATGTTCCTAATCTTCCTGGGGGAAGGAATTAGTGCCACATCCCACAGGCATTCATGTGAATCAGGGAGCACTGCTAATTTAGCCATCAGGTCATAGGACTATATGTCCCTAACAACCTGAATGAAGGGCTTTCATGAGTGGGAATGGGCCCAACACATGCATTTATACAACCATGTATTTGAATACAATTACTATTAATAATTAATACTTTCTTAAGCTGGTTTAAATGGTAATTGTATATGCTGGTACCAACTGTTATAAAAGTAGCTGTTTGTCCACTGAGAGATCCTAAAGTCTGTGTATTTGTAGGACATGTCTTGACTGGCAAGTGAACACAGGAAATACAAAATGTCAAAAATCATTATATTAACTTGCCTTTGATTTGTTGGCACATTAAACTGTTATATAAACAACTTAACATTCAGTAAATTCAAATTTCACAATGTCTAGTTTAAAGATGGTTTTCCATCAGAAAATCATCTGGATATGTTGCCAAAAAAACTTAATTCAGAGATGACTAGGTCTACTTTACAGTTTCTTAAACAATCAATAGCAGTGTCATCAATTAAGATTGTTTGGCATGTTTTCCCAACAGTTTAAAAACTATAAACAAAAATGATACAACAAAAATGTGTGAAAGCTTATCTCCTGTATTCACAAAAAAGGGTCTGTTATAATAGACATCAGATCCCTCCCATATGCCATGTGGTTGTGGTGAAGTTATCTTTACAATGAATTATGTGAAGTCCAGACCCCAGTGAAGCAAATAAATATACTTACAGCAACAACAAAGTTTTATGACCACTCTTAAAGAATTGGGGACATGATGAAATAAAACTCCACCATCCAACACTATCAGAAAAGCACAATGATTAGATGTTATGTATTTCTAATGTGGTAATTAAGCTTGATGTCAATTAATAATTAATTTTTAACAGAGGAGTGGAATGAAATACTGTTGTTGGGTGAGATTAAAGTATATTTTTCTGAAGGAAAAGATGATTTGTAAAAAAATGATTAGTCTCGCAGGAAACCAATGGAAAGATAACAAAAAACTAAAGCAGCAGCAAATCCCGAACCCAAAATAACATTTATATGGTCTATTTATTAATTTGGTATATTAGTTCATAATCCATTTAATGGGCTCGATTTGCTACCACATTGTTTTCTTGGATTTAGACCATACTTGGAATATAGGGTAGTGTAATCAAAATACAACATGGGACGGATTACTGTATTTAAAGGGATATCCATGCATCTGACTGACTGAGCTTCTTACCTCTCCATGGTCTATATTTAAGCTTGAACTTGACAAAATTAGGAATATAGGCATATTAATATTATCAAGATCTAACATGGGCATGAAAATGAGAATGGTTCATTGACATAAATGAGGTCACTGTGCCTCTAATTATCTTAGCTTGTTACCATTGTAGAAGTCACAGTAGGATAGAAATCTGACCAAACTGCAATTAACAGCCAGTATATAAGGAAATTGTTGTGATTGCTTCTAAAAAGTTGAATGAGCTAAAAAAGACAAGTCAGCAATATCATGTCCATTTTAGTGAAAACACATTTCTAAAATTTTATTCAACCAGTCATGCACAATATTGCCAAAAGTATGGCTTTTTCTCCTGATTAATCAAGTTTTACTTATAATGCATAACTTTCACCATGTCAAAGGAGGTAAAAAAACGAAACATTTGTTGATTATTTTGTCCTTAATAATTGTTAAAAGAAGCTTCGATTTATTTTTGATGCCAATTGTACTGATGCGTCTTTTTTTAAATATACTAACAATGCACTCTGCATCTGTATGTATTGTTCTTTTTCAGCATATTTCAAGCACCCTAAATTGATATGTAGTCCGATAGCTACAGCTGATGTCAGTCCAGGAAAGGGTCTTTATATTCAGATGGGCTTTGACCTTGAAAATGATTTTCTGCAGATTCCTTTAGAATCAAAGAATCTTTCCCCTCTCTGGAAAAAGGGGCCTTGCCTTCCTTTAATGGGTAAGTAAAGAAAATGTTGATATGTCTATATTTGAATCTTGCAGATAACTTGATGGATAGGAGCAGAACATTTTCTGCACAGTTTGTACCATCCTGGGAAAACAATACATGATGTTCATTATATTGGCATTCTTTCATTAAGCCATACACCCACTTAAACTGTGTCATGATTTCATAGTCTTGTTTGATGTTCTTCAATCAAGCCAATACAAGTGCAAACAGCAAGAAATCCATAAAGTTAAAGGCTTCTGAGTGGATTTATACATAACAAATACAACTTCATAATTAGTCTTCGTAAAGTTGCTCTTGAACCATCATTTTCAATGCATCTATTTGGTTGTCCATTAAAAAGTACCATCAATAGCAAGGATTCTCCAGCATGGTATAATAATTGCTTATAAGTCAGCCCCAACTGCTAACAGCACAGACACAGATCTGCCATTTAATAATGCACTGACAGATATGGGGCTATGCAGTTTATTCTGAGTAATCAGTACAACAAACAAAAGAGACAGCTCATCTTATGCGCTGGCAACTCTGGGTTGATGCAGTTACTTTGGAGTAATCAGTACAAAAAGAAAACAGACCCCCCTTCTAATGTGCTGGCAACTCTGGGTCAAAGTTACTTATGAGTAATCAGTACAAAAAGAACACAGACCCCTCTTCTAATGTGCTGGCAACTCTGGGTCAAAGTTACTTATGAGTAATCAGTTCAAAAAGAACACAGACCCCTCTTCTAATGTGCTGGCAACTCTGGGTCGATGCAGTTACTTTGGAGTAATCAGTACAAAAACATCACAGACCCCTCTCCTAATGTGCTGGCAGCTCTGGGTCTATAGAGTTTGTTTGGAGTGAACGTGATCTGATGGAACATTATGTGATGGCAGATAAGGGTTTTTGTCCTTTGCAATTCAACTCAACTTATAAACAAGTATGAAAGGTAACTGTCCCTAACTGTCTGTACTTTTGCTGAGGTGATACATCCACAATGTTGTTTAATCAACTGATTGACTGATTCAATGTTTCTAAAGCTGGAAAAGCAAATATTTACTACAAACACCATTACCAGCCCATACTGTTGTGAGCCTTTGGAATTTCAATTCTTCATATTCAAGTAACCACTCCACTCTTATAATTTATTTTGGATAGTGTTGTCTATATTTTATCCTCTTTCTCCTCGTACACTGCTTTGGAAATAACAACAACACCATTTTTAATGAAAATTTAATCTTCTCTTCTTTATATTTTCTATGAGTGAGCCACCATGTGCTCTTGATTGGTACACAAACAAATCAAAATTAGTAAGACATTCCTGTCAGCCAAGGAAATTCACAGTCATATGATTGGCAGCAAGAGACACACTTCTTGGACTGCACTAAAGTCAATCATGATGATCCTTATTTTTTTCTATGCAGTACAAATGAAAAATTCTAAACATGTAAAATTAAAGAATTACACACAAAACACTTTGGGAACAAAAGCTTTCCAATCAATGTACTGTAAAGTATTACAAGAAAAATAAACAGCAAAGATGTTAAAATTTGTAAAATGTATACGAGATAAATGATAAAATAAAAAGGATACAAGTCCTTAAAATTTAGCGTCAAAATTTGTTAGGTAAAGTGCATTCTCTAAAACAAATTCAAAAATTATCTTGGATGTAAATCAACTTAAAGTTCCTTGACCTCACACAAAAGAAAGATTCAATCTGAAAAGGGTGGAAGTCAATACACTTGATAAGAGCCATTCCTTACAAGAATCATGACTGAAAATTCTCACTTATATCAAAGCATATATAATCTGAGTGTAATTACAACACATGCCATTTTGTCTTCTTCTCCAGTGACATATAAGTTTTTAATGAACAAGTCACACACTGTTTAGGTCACAGAACTATTGTATATACTCGTTTATAAGTCAAGTCCAACTGTAAACTGCACAGACCCAAATCTGCTATCACATGAAGTGCCATCAGATCCGGGTTTGTGCAGTTTGTTAGGAGTAATCAGTAGAACAAACAACATAGACCCTGATCTGCAGGTGCTTTATGCTATGGCAGATCAGGATCTATATTGTTTGCAGTTTGACTCGACTTACAAGCATGTATAATTGGTAATTGACAATGCTTCATTGCAACTTTATGTATGCCTGGAGTGACTGATGATGTTTATAACCAGACATTGTTATTCTGGATTATTCTGTCAACCAAATATAAGTTATACTCTAAGTGGTATTGTTGATAGATTTATAATCTCAACACAGTAAAGAACAAAATATAAGTGAAAATAGATCAAATCTGGTTTAGAGTAAAAGTTTAACAGTATAAAAATATAAAGAAGTGCAATAAATCTAAGATTAAAAACTTCCCAAGATGGAAATTGTGACATCATTACTGTCAGCACTTTTAATTTTTTTAATTTTAAATATTCCGAGAGGATCACATCAAGATATTTATAAAGTATAAAATATTTTCAAATAACAACATTTTTATTTCAAACCTTGCTGTCCTAGTTCACTTTATCATACAAATTAATTCAAAGATATTCACTACAGGCAAAAATCAGAGGTCAAAGTGGGCCTTATCACTCACCAGAGTGGCTGACATATGGCAACATATGATGCAGACTCACACACATATTGGAACTATAATGGGGAATGAAAATCTTGGGAGCACATAGTTGCTCCACTGCCTGTTAATGTTGCTGTAATTTATCTTCTTTTCTTTCCTAGACCATATATATACATGTAATCACTTTCTCAGCATAAAAAGAGAAAAGTCATTTGTACAAATAGCATTCTCCCCTGGATCTATCCCTGCCGATTCACAATTTAAAACTTGTTCATAACTCCATCCCATAAGTGTATACACTGTTATTCTATGCAATCAGCACTGATTTCTGGGTATCTCCTTATCCCACTGTGTCCCCACCTCTTTAATCATAATTTAGAAACCATTGCAGCCCCAATGCAAGGGAATTGTGGCTCAGCGGTTAAGACTGTAGACTTGTGACTAGAAGAATGTAGATTTGATTCCCACCATATATCTGCATGGATCAATTAATTACCAGATCTCTCAGGATCTTTTTAAGGTCATGGGTGTCTTTGTTCTTATCATCAGTAATTAAATTTGAAAGTGTTTAAGAAGGAAGGCTTATTAGGCTATTATCTTTATTGCAAGCTAAAATGACAAAACATACATTTAAAATAGCTTGTGGGTAATGATAAATGAAATGCCTTAAAATTAAAATAATACACAATTCACCTTATAACACATAATATAGTTTAGCAATACCAGCACGTTAAACATACAAATAAAACTAACTTTAAATAAGCTAGCAAATAAAACTAACTTTAAATAAGCTAGCAAATAAAACTAACTTTAAATAAGCTAGCAAATAAAACTAATTTTAAAATATTCAAGAACTTAAATGTGGTCACATTTTTAACAATAATTCTCGACTGAACAATTTATAAACTTGGACATAGTTTTTATAAGAAATATGTTCTTCATGAAACAAAGCTTTGGTTGCATGTGGACTGGCAAATTTAAATGTGAAAGCAGATGGCAATGGAAGAATTTCAACCATACAAATCCCAAAGAAAACAGATGACTATAAACTGATACAGCAAACTTAAATTTGTAAGAATTTGCTTGGTATAAACATCCTGCATTTTTGCAGCTGTCTATGTACCAATTCGTAATTTTCTGGAGATTGATTTGGATTAACTCCACACAATCTAAGCCTTTGTACAAGGATTTATTTATGTTACCAAGCAACAGAAACAGCATAAAGATGAGAAAGCATAAACAAGTGACAAGACCATTTTGGTTAAGATGATTGAAATTCCTAAACAAAACTCAGTTTTTATTTTATCAAGCAAAAGAGTTTAGAGACAGAAATTTACTGGGATATCAATGACAATGGGATAAAATATTCATTTAAAAGAAAAATGTAACAAATACAGTTAAAATGGGGTCCTTTTTGTATGTGCCCCAATATGACTATTTAAATGGAATCTGCTCTGCTCCAATTGCTCTGCCATGCTGGTTCATGAACATTTTCTTGCAGCTAGGTCTCCAACAGTTTCAAATTACTCATATTGTTTATAAGTGATAAAATTAAAAGAAGAACTTTGCAACCACTTTTCAGTCTGTATTCAGGAAGTTTGCTTATTGTTATTAGTTTTAATGGTACTTCTAACACATAACTGACTTTACCAAGCTGAGGAAAATGGGGGCTAAGTGCCTTTCCCAAGGACACACCTCTGGTTGGGTTTCAAAAAAGTAAATTTATGTTTCATCACCTCTGACAATCTTATTTAAGCATCCCTGGTCACTCTTTTCAGATCTGGCACAGGGCCCCAAGTGGCCGAGTGGTCTAAAGCACTTACCATTACGGATCAACACATTTGGCAAGCAGCTGTTCCGCAATTTAAATGAGTCTGTTTTTGATCTATTTTCTTCACCAAATTCACAGCAGACACTTCACACTCAACAATCGCACACAATGGTCTTCTTAGTTTAAAACAACAAAGTAACAGAATTGGTCTCTTTCTCTGACATTTTTAGGTCACTGTTATCTACCTATCTGAAGTCACATGCACATATGTTGGTGTCCAGTGTGTTAAATTAATTGACAGGTTTAAACAATTAAAAATGTCAAAACAAAATGTTCAGAACTTTCAAAAAACCCTCATTTTTCAAATTGCACTGAATGTCAATATGTGCAGATCTTGCTCATAAACAACTCATGGGATTTCATGATGATATAAACCTATTTACTAAGTTTGATCAGAAATGATCACTTAAGTGTTAAAAAATTCAGCAAATCCGCTGCATAATCAACTTATCAATGGCCTATTTTGCAAGTTTTATTAAAATCAGATCAGAATTATGGCCCCCCAGAATAACAACCACAGTGAATCAGATGCAAGACTGCCTCATTGATAAATATGGATCATGCTCATTATCGAACTCAAAGATTTTGATGATACAAAGTCCATAATAAATTCATTAAAGATTTTGATGATACAAAGTCCATAATAAATTCATTAAAGATTTTGATGATACAAAGTCCATAATAAACTCATTAAAGATTTTGATGATACAAAGTCCATAATAAACTCATTAAAGATTTTGATGATACAAAGTCCATAATAAATTCATTAAAGATTTTGATGATACAAAGTCCATAATAAATTCATTAAAGATTTTGATGATACAAAGTCCATAATAAACTCATAAAAGATTTTGATGATACAAGGCCATAATAAACTCATAAAAGATTTTGATGATACAAAGTCCATAATAAACTCATCAAAGATCTTGATGATACAAGTCCATAATAAACTCATCAAAGATCTTGATGATACAAGTCCATAATAAACTCATCAAAGATCTTGATGATACAAGTCCATAATAAACTCATCAAAGATCTTGATGATACAAGTCCATAATAAACTCATCAAAGATCTTGATGATACAAGGCCATAATAAACTCATTAAAGATTTTGATGATACAAAGTCCATAATAAACTCATTAAAGATTTTGATGATACAAAGTCCATAATAAACTCATCAAAGATCTTGATGATACAAGGCCATAATAAACTCATCAAAGATCTTGATGATACAAGTCCATAACAAATTCATCAAAGATCTCGATGATACAAGTCCATAATAAATTCATCAAAGATCTTGATGATACAAGTCCATAATAAACTCATCAAAGATCTTGATGATACAAGTCCATAATAAACTCATCAAAGATTTTTATGACGCAAGTCCATAACAAATTCATCAAAGATCTCGATGATACAAGTCCATAATAAATTCATCAAAGATTTTGATTATACAAGTCCATATTCAAGTTTAATCAAAACTGTATCAAGATACAATACATATATAGCCTCCAGAATGGTAAAAAAGTATCACCTCATTAATACACTATGTGTGAATCTCATATTATCAAACTCATATGAGATCATGATGAAATAAACACATTTCCCATATTGTGCTCAAAATCAAAAATATGGTATCTAGATTTGTAACAAGGTCAGTCAATCAGTTAAAAAACCACCGCATTAGTTTTGTCTGGATTTTACTTGTTATTGAACTAATTTGAGAGTTTTATTGTACAAACCCATGTTCCAAGTTTGATCTAAATTGGATCAGAAATATGAATACCAGAGTGGTAAGATGTAATCACTGTACTGAGTGAAGGATTACGGAAAATGCACAACAGACACAAGGCCATACCATAAACTCCCTTTATAAGTTCTTTTAACCCTATGGCTAATTGTGTGCTAAAATGCAAACAAAATTTTAAGTGCTAATAGAAATATTTTTGTGGCAAAGCCATGAAAAACAAAAATAAAAGAATTGACAATATTAAACGGACAAATTTTTCAAACTCTACCAATACATACTGAAACCAACCTAAAATAGCATAATGTATGCCAATTTTTACATTAAAATTATTGCTTCTGTACAAGATGAAAGGCTGATGGACAGAAAATAGTTCAATAACATCAGTTAATTCTCAGCACAGCAAAGACCTTTTTGTCTCCAAATTAAAACTTTGGAAACAGTGCAGTGATCATTGTTTTTTTAAAATCAAAATGTTGATCTCAGCATCTTATCTTTTCAGGTGTACATTACTTTATGAACCTTGATCCACAGCTTCCCTGTGAGAAGCTGTACCCAGTCTTTCTCATGTATGATATGGAAGGGCACCTGGGGGCTTTTGGCTGGGTGTTTCAGGGGCGGCCACACAACTTCTACTCCAACGATGGACTAGGGCACTGGTTCCATCTCACACCCATTACATATCCTGTGAGTTTCTTCTTATCATAAATGTATTGCAATTAAACTCAGTCCAACACCATTCCTGTGAAGTACACTTCAATTTACAAATACTGAATACTCATCTGTAACCTGAAAATCTGAGGACCATAAAAACACATAATTTACTTCATTTTTAATTCCTTCAATAAGTCTATCAAAAAACATTGCATAGCTCTCTCTAGGAAATTAGAAGATGACCAGACTTCTGCAAAGTATAGGAATCCTTCTGTACACAGAAAATTTTGTATCAGTTTCTATGTACTCTAGTTCTGGAGAAACTCAAGATTTGGGAAGCAGAGACTATTACTCATCAAGGTCTGTTTTAAACACTTAGAAATCACTATCAGTTTTTCTGACATCTGTGAGTGACAGCCACACACATGGGTAAATAAACCCAGTGTACTTCCACAGTAAATGTAAATCATTACAGTTCTTTTCCTGAATGTGACCAACTAAATTGCCCAGTCCAATAAGATGATATTAAATGCTTTAACTATCACCTAAAATTACAGCTTGATAGGTTTATGGAAGGTGTGTGTGTGCGTGGTTTGGATTTTTAACGTAGCTTTAACAATTTTTCAGTCATATTGCTACAATGTCTGCAGTGTGACAGTTTACAGTGATGTCTTAGCACTGGGGTATCATGCTGCAGACATATAGCATGATGTCCCACCCAGTCACATTATCCTGACACCTGAGGCCGACCAGTCCTAACACTAACCTCTTAATGTTGAGCGTCAAGCGAGGCAGCTGTTAGTACCATTTCTGTAAGTCTTTGGTATGACTCGGCTGGGGATCGAACCCATGACCTCCTGCATCCGGGGTGGACTCTCTAACCACTAGGCCACTGGAGCGGTTTTTATGGAAGGTAGCTACCCTTTATGGCAAAATAACTGATTCCTCTACAACATATCATATAGTCTAAAATTTGTTGTTTCTGTTTCTGAAACATTTTACAGAGACTTCATGCACATGTGTTGCAAATGTACTGGTTAAAAATGGCCCTTATTCTACCTACTTACCTGAAGAATGAAAGTAATCATCAATATCAATCAACAACAACCCACAACTTGCATGTTATGTTTTTTTCACAACTCAGAAACCCAAAAGCCTTTTCAGGCCATATAAATAAAACAAGAGGCCCAATTTAAACAAAGTGTGCCTTATATCACTCACCTGGCTGACACAGACCAAACAGCTCAAATGAAAGAGTTTATAAATAAAAGTTCCAGGTGCATTTTATGTAATTATTATTATTATTAAAATGAGCCCAGCCATGTTTAATAACAGATTAATATCATTAATATCTTGAATACCTTCCAAACAAATTTGTTAAATTCTGTCAGCAGTTTTTAAGAAGAAATCACTAATACTTCTCTCTAATTTTATTAACAGCAGATACATGTATATTTGATTGCAGATTTGCCTAACCTATAGAAAAACTTTTTAAAAAAAAGTATACTGATATATGATGCTGTTTTAAATTTAAATAAATTTCTCAAGTGATTTACAAAAAGTCTAATAAGGGTTAAAATTTTAATTTTTTAATAATCATGGCATAATCTTATGGCAGATCAGCACCATTTGAGAAAGAGGTCGTCAAAGGGAATGATGCTCTACTGTCTGAAAAGAATTGTCAAGAATAAAAAACTCTGTATCTTCTTTTTAACTGCTGCGTGTTGAATACATTTCAATAGTTACAGTATTGACAAATTCCAATGTATAAAATTAGATAACAGTAACATCTTCGGTAACAGTAAGATGAGTTACAACATACCTGTAAATAATAAAAGCAGTACAAAATTCATTGTAATGGCCTTTGACATTGAAAACAATATGTACAGTCTGATCACTTTACTTGACTCCAACAATGTCAAGATTCAACCACATGCTAGTTTTGTTAAATTTAACAGTAATATTTTTTGGGGGGGAGGGGGAGGGAATTATGTTACTCCAAGTATATAGTTGGAGGTATTCTTCACGTACATGTATATTCACAGACTGGATTAAAAGATAAAAATTCATGCATGTTTGTTGGCTTTACTATCGTGCTTACATAAAAAAAAAAAAAGTTAGCGTGGGTAAGTGGGAAAGCCTGCCAGTAGCTTCTCGTGGGTCGGTGGTTCTTCCCTGGGTTTTCCAGGGTTCTTCCTCCACCACTTATACTGGCCGTCATGTATAGCATTATCTTGTGCTGAAAAATAGCGTTAAACCCTAGAACAACAACAACAACAACAAAAAGTATATAGAAAGAAATTTCATTGTTTTTCTTCTCTGGGTCCCTTGGATTTCAAGGAAGGATTACTCCCAAGGGAGGTTATAAATTGGTGGAGAGTGAGATAAGCCCTTTTATGCCCACCCTAGCCCCACCCCCAGGGTTTGCATCAAGACCATTGCGAACATCTATTGACCACAAACAAATGATATCAAAAGATTTGAGGTCTCTATATAGAATGGTGTTGGAGGAGTTGCATTACAAGATCAATGCACACACATTTGGATGGGTCAGTGCAAATAATCTAAAAAGCACAGGGCTGACAATTCCCAACTGCTTGTGTGTAATGTAGACTTTAATAATCCAGTGAGTGAATTGAGCTTAAAACCCTTAATTTTTACAGCCATAGAATTCTATGGCATATAATTGTTTTTGTCAAGGAAATTGATTTGTGTTTAATGATCTCATCCTCGCCCAAATGACTCAGAATCATAATGGTAGTAAATCCAATTATCATACACTGGAGCTCAGTAATGTATATATAATAAATGTAGTAATCTTGTGAAACCCACATTCCTGCACTCCCATGCTTTGTTTCACCCACCTTCATAAATCTGTACCCCCTGGGTCAAGTCCCAAAGAGGTAAAAGCAGATCCTAGAAGAAATGTCAGTTTCATGTCCAAACTGTGTTCATAGCTATGGGATAGTGATCTCAATAGTGTCAAAGTTATGACAAAAGGGGCATGTCTCTGGAGGTGAGGTAGGAATGGCCCCTGGTCTGAGTGCCAGCTGCATGTACAAAATTTTGTATTTTATTTTTTAAATTAAAAAGTCTGTATTGAGTATAACTTTGAATGATTTCAAACCATGAAATTAAGATCCAATTAACAAAGATCCATCTGTGGAAACAAATTGTGTGTGTGTGTGTTGTGGAGGACTTTAAGTACATTATAAATATGTATATATTTATGGCTGCACACATGTGTACATATGTGCATGTATGCATTTTTTCTCCAGACCATGTGATTGTACAAATATCTATTTAATGAATTTCTTCTCCTTAAAAATGAGCAAGCAAACTACAATCAGTCAATTTACAACAAGCATAATGCAACCTGTAACATTCAATAATAGTAAATTACTATGCAACATGTAACATTCAATAATAGTAAATTACCATGCAACCTGTAACATTCAACAATAGTAAATTACCATGCAACCTGTAACATTCAATACTAGTAAATTACCAATCAACCTGTAACATTCAATACTAGTAAATTACCAATCAACCTGTAACATTCAATAGTAGTAAATTACCAATCAACCTGTAACATTCAATACTAGTAAATTACCAATCAACCTGTAACATTCAATAATAGTAAATTACCAATCAACCTGTAACATTCAATACTAGTAAATTACCAATCAACCTGTAACATTCAATACTAGTAAATTACCAATCAACCTGTAACATTCAATAATAGTAAATTACCAATAAACCTGTAACATTCAATAATAGTAAATTACCAAAGTCTTTATCTAGATTGGCCACCATTATCAAAAACTTGCTAAATGACCTTTTGAAATTGTTATTGAGACACTTTCACTGATGATATAATTATCAAAGCATTGACCAATTAAACTGCCAGGGTTGTACAAACATGGGCATGAAGTTGGCAGTATTAAATGAAGTACGAGGGGAATGACCCAAAACTTTGAGGAAAGTTGAAATATCAGCTTTAGTATTCTTGCTTTGCATGTAACCTATTAAAATATAACATGGATTTTTAAGTGTTTAGTTATATGAAGATGTGAACGATGTCTTAGTGACTAGAATTGATTAGTAATCATTATTTATTTCACTGCTACATTTAAAATTCAAAATTCATCCATAAACTGAAGTGAATGAGTGAGCACAATAAATGGTCCTGTACCAGTTTAAACACTTAAGAAAGATACTGACTTTTACTTTGGTATGCACCCATACCTCCACATGTACCCCTGCACAGAGAAAAGTTGTTGCTTACTTTAGCGTAATAACTTTGAAGAAATAAAACTGCTCAGAACTCTTACTAACTGTACATTATTTATTAAGTTTAGAAGGCATTATAATTTTATTTAACAGAAGAAATAATGCAATTTCCTCATGCGGAAGATCTGCTTTAGAATGGGATCTGTTCCAATCTGTATCTGATGCCTAACAATGCATCCCCCACACTGTACTTCATGTCCGTACAAAACAATTGGCAGCTGCTCACCCTAATAAATTCTCAATTTAGAGAGGCAACCAGCAAAATATTATTACTGGCTGCTGAAGATTAACTTAAGTTTAATGAGGTAAGTATCATTTTGTATTGATGTGATTATCAAAATGGCATCATTCTGGAGACAATGATGTACTGGTTGATTATTTCACCCCTTGTGGTTGTAATTTCTTCTGTTATATACTGCTGGGTTGGACATGACATTGTGCCAATTTGTACTGCTGCACTGATGATGAATATAAACAACTACATTTTATTTTAATTATGTAAAGGCTATTTATTGCACACATTTTGTTAAAGTACTTGTAGGCATCTATTCTCAGATAATGTTCTCATATAAAAACTGCTGCCCCCACCCCCAATATGAAGATCCTTGAGAAATCACAGTAGATGTCTGCACATGTATGTTCATAACGCATATACTCAATTAGTTGTGGAGCCAAACTGAAAGCAACAAAGATTCTGAACTGATGTAAGATAATGTGCCTGCAGATCAGGGTGTATGTTGCTTGTTCTACAGATTACTCCTGAGAAACTGCACAGACCCAGATCTGCTGGCACATTATGTGATGGCAGATCTGGCACCATGCAGCTTGTAGTTGGACTCATCTTATAAGTGAGTATAGACAGTACACATGGAACAGGGCCCCCAGAAAGATTTTGCCCTTAATGGACAATTGTTAATCCAAATTTAACAGACTGTGGACACTGATGAAATTTATTATAAAAATATTAAACAATGATTTATTTATCACAAATGATTAAAAGCACTGATATGTTACATGAAATGATCTTTCAGATTTGCAGTTCCTTCAGTTTTAGCATTATTAAGTTTTATTATTCACATTTACCCATTTCAAACATTTCTTTAAGGTTTTTTATTTTTTGTTCATAACAATTTTGCATCAAATCTACCTTAAAACAAAATTTTATGTTCTTTTATCTTGGAGGAATCATTTGGTTGTAAGATTTTGATAAGTCTAGAGATCAGAAGATGGACTTTCATGCCTCTATTGTCATGTCTGTGACTTTGAGGGTGTTTAAATAATTAGGCAAAAATAATTACCAAATCATTGCAAAGAATATGGACACCCTTTTAACAATTATCCAAGATGCTGAGTCAGCAGGTTTGTGAATCAGATATCTCATTCAAAAACTGGCATTATGCAAGCTCTGATAAAATGGACTGTATCACAACATGCTGAGCATGGAAAGCAGTGACGACACTTCCATTTAAGAATGATTACCATCCCCATACATTTTTGAACAAAACATGCATTCAAATGATAACAATTTCTTCTAATTTCAGTTCATATTTGACACTGCCATGTTGCCTGCCTGTATGATGAACAGCAAGTTTCAAGTTTTTGGTATACATACTTTTCTCCGTGACCACAGAGAATTGGTGTGCACAAGGAAGTTGGAAAAGTTGCATCTGACACAGAGACCATCAGAATTGGTGCCAGTTACACAAATTCCCATTCAAAGGGCAATCATAAATGCAGACCCAATAAATCCAAATGCAGTCAGTGTGGATAGTGATGATACAAACAACACCAGTAATAGGATTTTAATACACTGGACAGATTTTGGGTGTTTCGTTTATCTATGCTTATGTTCTATGTTAGTCTTGTAAGTGGTTCACAAGCCTATAATCCAGATGGCATACAGGAAAATCTAGAAACTCACTAGATTTGGAAATGAATCGTTATTTTGGGTTTAAGTTGAAAATTTTAGGTTTATTTGAGTGAGAATGTTTATCCTGTGTTTTCACCAGTACTGTATATAATCGCTTATAAGTCAAGTCCAACTGCAAACTGCACAAACCCAGATCTGCCAGGGCATACTGTACTGGCAGAACAGGGTCTGTGCAGCTTGTTAGGAGTAATCAGTAGAACAAACAAAACACACCCTGATCTGCAATCACATTATGCTACAGCAGATCAGAATCTTTGTATGATGAACAGCAAGTTTCAGGGTCGGTGCAGCTTGTTATATTGCAAGTATTTTATCCCATGCCAATCAAAGCACTAGAACACTTTCTAGTCAAATTTGCTACAAAATACCATTAAAAGTAACTGATTATTTTGTTTATTAAACTAAAAATATTTTATTTTCAAAACTGAATCTTTATTGATACATTGTCATAAGGAAGATGCCAACAGATATTCCTGTACGTAATTACTTTTCACAAAAACATACTGTCAACTTGTATTTGAAAATGGGCATTTCAAGAGGTCTCAGGCATCGACAAAATGGAGGCTGTTCTAAAGCAAATATGTTGAGACAACAGCTGATTGCCTGAAATCTACCTGACCAAATGACAGACACATTTCAATTAATTTGGCCAATCTACAATCTTCCTTTTTATGGTGCCCATGTTTAGCACTCTAGAATGGAAGTATCACCAATATGGATCATTTAGTATTAAAGTAGATGGAGATCAAAACAGCTGGAATTCTCCTTTCAAATGAAATTTATTGACACTTGTGAAAAGTATTACATACTTACAGAAATATCCACTGGCATATTAACTTTGGCAAGACAACATTTGTACTTACAAATACAGGGAAAGCATAACAATGTAATGACAAGACAAAAACCAAAAATTCTGAAATTCCCCGTCTCTTAACTTCTCCCACATCTAACTTATACAAATGTGAGATGGCTCATTGAAAAGGAAAATAATGACACCTAGAGTCAATGTAAATGTGACCTTGAGTCATGAAAGGTTACACTGTAAATGTGACCTAGAGTCATGAAAGGTTACACTGTAAATGCGACCTAGAGTCATGAAGGGTTACACTGAAAATGTGAATACAAGCAAGGGCTATGACTGCGCAACTGCAAGTTACAAACATTGTCTCTGATTATATGTTTATCTAAGGCAGTCTCTAATTATATGTTTATCTAAGGCAGTCTCTAATTATATGTTTATCTAAGGCTGGGGCCAAAACAGATGAGATACTTCAGGCCACAAGCTGCATGAGCAAGATCAGTTCCTTATCATTAATTATGCATATTAATTAAAATACAAAGGGACTGCCTATATGGCCTTGGGGCTGCAAAATGCGAAGGACTGGGCCACATGCAGCCCATGGGTTGGATGTGCCTAATGTAAGAAATTATGTATTTGAAGATAATATTTTCATGGTTTGTATGTTGTTCTTTAGCATAAGCATGCACTGTGTAGTGTATTTTGGTAACCACGTTTCAATGGATAAATATTTGCACTTAATGCTTCGTTAAATACATGCAATGGATAAATTTGTAAGGTGGTAAAATGTATAAAAAAATTAAATAGACACACATTCCAAGTTCATAAAATGGTTCATGTAATTATATTTTGTTGAACTTTCTTTTATTTAACATTCAGCACTCAAATATCTGTAAATTAAACTTGAAAAATAATCAAGTGATTGCAAATTTATTTGCAAAATAAATTACATAAAACACTTTAACTTAAATTATAAATCAAATACAAATAAAATGTTCAGCCTGGATAGTGAGGCCTAACCAGGTCTTGATACCACATAGTTGCACTGCAGTTAAAACTTGATTGACTCTTACTGTTCTACTGTAGTATTTGACACTCTGTCCCCCTCCCCCACTCCCAAAAGTTTCTCGCCCACCTTGAGATTTTGCAATGAAAAGCCTGAAGGATATAAAAAGTGCATAAAACATGGTAATTTCATTCAAACCTGACTGTTGCTAAGGGATCTCTAACAATGTCATCTTTTGGGTGAGCCTAATTTGATGAATTTGAAAAATGAATACTTCAAACTACATAATGTACATGTTTTCAAATTTGAAGGCATATTTTTTCCATTCTATTTTATCAATTGGTGGGAAGGGGGGGATATTAGAACTAGAAATTAAAAATATGATGCAGTGTTCACCTCCTATGTGTATTCTAAAAACCCGGCCCCATCACTGAAAATGGACTTTTCCAGGAACTGGAAAATGACCATAGGCATGAATGTCATTTAAAATGGAAACTTTTGATACCAAATTTTTACACCAAAACTTTGCCCATTTTTGCGATCAGAGTTTGAATCCGGATTTTAGAATTTTTGGTCTGAACTGCATATAGACAGATGAACCTTTGCAAAAAGTAGGATAAGTTAGGGATTTGGAGTTAAAAATGGCCATGACACAAAAATGGTGGGTCCAATAAGCAAACTAAAGGACACACGATACTAATTTTTATGGAAAAATGGGAACCAGCCTGGAAATGGGTAAACATAAAATAGAGTATAATTGGGTTAGGCTGACCAGGACTGGTTAATATTGTATGTTTTAGGAAAAAGAATCTTTTGAGAGCTTATCCTAGTTGTAACTGAGAAAAAAAATAGAGACATTGTTTTATTGATGGAATTTCAGTCCTTTAACAGTCGTGAGTTTGGAACACTCATTACTAAAATAAGCACCTGACTCTTTGGTGTAGAATTGAAAGCACATGTTTTAAACACATGCAGGTCCAGAAAATGCCACGGCTCATATCCTTTCCTCTACACAGAATCTGACATCCAGGTTTCATCTATACTGATAAATATACATTTGATCTTGAGCACTCAGAAATTTTAAGTTGTTGAATTTTTAATATCATGGTATTTGCATAGGCTAACTATGGGAAATGAATTAGTACACTGAGTCCTAAAAACAACCCACTTCAACTTGTACCCTTCTGCACATGTATGAGTGAAACAGCCAATCAAAATGATGTTTCTAGCATAATTAGGTACATGCATCTAGCTAAATGAAAATCTCCTGGAAGCAGATGTATTTGGATGTATTCATAAGTAACCTCCAAAATGTGTTTCCTACCCCTATTTTAGGCAAAAATGACAAAAATCTCCCGGGGTTAATAAGTTAATAAAAATTACACAATTCTGCTAATCTTGATTAGTACAGAAACTAACTAAACACCTCCATACATGTCAACAGAAAAGTATGTTATAACAAGCACAATGGACTTAATATTTTTTAATTACAAAACCGATGCAAGTACAACAATTCATTGATATATGAAAATATACATTATGCAGGATGATTTCATTTTATTCTGAAAAAAATTTTGAAAGACTGATATTACTGATGTCAAAACAGCAAACATAATTAATAATTTCTTACAAATTTAATGTATGAAAAAGTTGTAGCTTTGAAAAGAAAACTGGGAAAATTCAATAATTTATGTCTGAGAGAATAGAAATATATTGAAAAAATAGAAAAGCACACTTACATCATAATCAATGTCTCAAATGGATAAAATCTATAGATAACTGAACAGTTATAGTACAATAAATACCACCTGCTTTTCTGTAATTTTGCATCATTTTCACAGTTTAAGTTTTCAATGCAGGACAATATTTTATATTTTATAAAAGTTTATGTGTTCACAGATGCCTGTGCATATGTTCCTGGCTTGATACTTTGATTTTTAAAATCACTTAATTATTTAGTGTCAAGCTAGATTCTTCACATCATGTTGTATATACTGTACATATTGTATGTAACAGATAGAAGGCCTCAAGGTAGATTAGTTCTGCAACTAACTGAGTTACCTTCTCTAAATAAAGTCTTTATTATTATTATTATTATTACTATTTTTATTATTATTACAATACTGTCCAATTAATCATCACTTTTATAATTACTAATATCCCATCTCTCTCTTACACAGGACAATTTCATTCTTACGTACATAGTATAATTTACAAAACCATAATTCAGTAGCAGAAAAGAACAAGCAAACAATTGTGCACTAGTAACAAAATAGAAAATAACAGATTTTATTATCAACACTGGTCGTACAATAATAGATATATGATATTAAGTACAAAATACAAATTATTCATGTATTTAGAATAGGGAAGATCAAATATTTCAAACTGTTACATACTGAACAAAATAAAATTACTAAAGGTGACAACTGGTCATGAGAGTGAGTGAAAAATGAATGGAATATGAAAAAAAATTGTCATGCATGTGTTACAATCAAATAATGTTCCCACATCAGTAAACTATAATAAGCCCCTCATGTAGAGTAGGGGATACAACCTCTTCAGGCTTAGTGATTATCAATTAAAGGGAGAAAACTCTCTTCTTTCTCCCTCCATCCCTCTTGTTCTGTCTTATACTTAAGTAGTATCAGAATACATTAAATATGCATGTCTTAACATATTTTTTTCATCCACATTTAATGTCTAAACATGCAATTCATGTTGAATATTTGCACTGTTTCTCAAATATGCAAAAAGATATATATAAATAATATGCATTTATGCATGGCTGCCTTAAACGTGTTTTTGTGTGTGAATTTCTTTGAACTTTCCTTATATTTTCTGGTTGAAAGTTTGTATCTTTATTTAGGATAGGTCAATAAAATGTTTTTTATTTCTTAGTTAAATTTACAATTTTTATATGTAATACACATTATGTGCTCAGCAGTGTTGCACCTTAAGCAAGCAGAGTGCCATTCTCCCACCTCAAAAACTGCCAGAGTCCCCTAAATGTAATAAATTCAAAATCTTTATCATTATTGAGGAATAGGTGTGCATAAAATGCCTCCCCTCTGACAGTTCAACCAAGGTACAAGTAACTGATTCCAACTGTTTCTTTTTGCCCTGAATCATGTTTTTTAGTATTGAGGAAAGGTGATAATATAAAGTCTATATTTTCACAGATCTGGCCTGATTCCTTGCCAAATGAAAACTTGGCATCATAAATCATTGATTGCCATATATACCTGCTTATAAGTCAATTCAAACTGAAAACAAGAGAGATCCTGATCTGCCGTAGCATAATACTCTTACCAATCAGGATCTATCTTATTTGTTCTACTAATTACTCCTAACAAACTGCACAGACCCAGATCTGCCAGTGCATTATGAAATGGAAGATCTGGGTCTGTGCAGTTTGCAGTTGAATTCATCTTATAAGTGAGTATATATGGTATTATAAATCACTGATTATGTTGCAATGATCATTCTCTTAGGACCCTGGAAGTCTAATATTCTTAACTGACTACGTGTATCCATCTATGCTAACTTACCAGTCAGTTCCAATTGCAAACAACATAGACCCTGATCTGCCACTGCTAAATGTGTCTACATTGTTTGTTCTACTGATTACTCTAAACAAACTGCACAGACCCAGACCCAGATCTGCTGGCTCATTATGTCAGATATGGGTCTGTGTACTATGCAGCTGGACTTTTAAGTTAGTACAGATGGTATATGAATGATGTAACTTGCCTTACAGCTGTCACTCACCCACAATATTCATGATAAGATAATAAACCAACTTTACAAAATTATTACCAAGTTTTACATAAGAAAGATGTAACCATCAATAAGACCTCCCCCAACATTAAAAAAACTAAGGCACCTCATCCACACTATACCCTTGTTTTACGTCTTGATCATGATTCACTGAAAAAAATTTACATGGGCCCAAATCGGTGTATTATCACTTACAACAGTTATCATAGGAAACTAAATACAGCTTAAGTGGGTAGAAAGATGATTTATTCTCCTTCCACCATGTCAAGTTGAGAGCATCAGAAAAAATATCCATGAGATAACATTGTATTACATGTTGTCTGATAATGATATACAAGTAATACCAATTAGATACATTACATGTTGTCTGATAATGATATACAAGTAATACCAATTAGGTACATTATATGTTGTCTTATAATGATATACAAGTAATACCAATTAGATACATATATGTTTAAGGTAAAACATTTTTATGATAGGTAGAAAGACCTAAATTATTTATAATTATGTTAAACCAGCCAATGTGTTCATATAAAAAATTTCACAATCCATTATCACCTTGTATTTATTAAAACATGTACAGGTATTTTTTTATTTCTCTTTTATAAAGTACTGATTCACTGTTCACCCCACATGTACAAACAATGAAATAAAATATATACACGTCTGTCACTGTCCTTGTGCTATACAGTGCGCTGTTACATTGTTTTCAAGTTGAATAAAGTTTTAATATACTGTATTGCTAGGTTCCGTCTTTTTTTTTATCCACTTTATGTCACAACAATTATCTGTAAAATACTATGTACCTTATAATAGCCTTACATGAACAGTATCTTGAAAGTTTTCCAGGAATCTGCCACAATGATTCTAATATAAAGTCTTGGGTAAGACAACTTTTATTACTGTATTTATACATATAAATTGCATGTACTTAGCCAGTATGTTGCAAAAAAAGCTTTTGTTTAATAATTCAAGTCCAACAGCAAACAACACAGACCCTGATCTGCCAATGCATAATGCACCAGCAAATAATTCAAGTTGTTTGTTCTGTTGATTACTCCTAACAAATTCCACAGAATTAAATCAGCTGGTGCATTGTGTGACAGTAGATCTGGATATCTGCTGCCTGCAGTAAGATTCAATTTTATAAGTGAGTACAAAAGTGAGTTCACACCTACCTAGTGATTGAATTAGTCAGTGGTGGATTAGAATATTATTCCATAGTTGATTAACAGATACAACATGCAGTCAAGGGCCAACTGACATGAATATTAAACAAGATCTTCATGAGAATGATAATTTAGCCCTTTTTCATACTATCGAATTTTATTCAAATTATTTCAAATTTCACTCAACCAAAAGGTAAATTTAACGTCTAGACTGCAATGCAAGGATTTTTCAAACTTGGGGCTTACACCAATATATACTCTAGTCTGCCTTACCCAATGCAAACTTCTGCCATTAAAATACCTGATAATCTGAATGTTTAAAAACAAAGTTTCACCTCAGGTATATTGTATAACAACTGCACCATCATGGCACATATAATAAAGTCAGATTTTGATAAATGGATCAACAATACTTGACTGTAATATTTATATAACTTTGTACTTACCTTCTTCCTTGTGAGACTGTTAAACAGGTAGAGTCTGGGTTCTTCTGTACCTACAGGAGGATTCCATGAAGGCTGTGTCCTCTTGACTTTTCCTAAAAGAAGGAAACAAAAAGTAGACACAAGCAGACACGTGCTCCTCAGACTCTAAAGCTGCTTCTTGACCAATGGGTCATCTAAACCTCTGTACATCATCTTCGCACATTAATACACAACTACACCAACTTGATCCTATCATTCTTAGCAATTATCAACGAGCGAAACTCGGTCAAACGAAGTATAAACAAGCAGACTGTGTACGGTGCTTGAAGAGCACTTTACTATGATGTTACTGGTATGATATAACATCTGCCATGTGCTATCTTGCAACATCATCAGCCCTGTACTCCATCTCTACAAGTTAAGTCTCAGATGCTGGAGGTAGCAGGTTTGAACCCTGGCAAAGTCATACCGAAGACTTATCGAAATGGTACTAACAGCCTTGCTAGGTGCTCAGCATTACGAGGTTAGTGTTAGGACTGGTCAGTCTGGTGTTAGGATAATGTGACTGGGTGGGACATCATGGTATATGTCTGTGGCAAGTTCGACACTGTGGTGGCCATACTGGATGTCTGAGTGGAGTCATTTTTATGTTGGATCAATGAGACATCATAACAAGTCTGGTGAAAACCCCAGGTCAGTGTGACTTTCCATTCAGGTGAAAACCCCATTAATTATGACTTTCCATTCAGGTGAAGCAGCCATAACAAAACTTTCAAGATGGTGGCCATATTGGATCTTAGATTGGCACTATTTTCACTGATGCACAACTAGACACCAGATGAAGTCCTTCAGTGAAAAACTCAATGTTGATATGACCATCCAGGACTGTTAGTGATAATAAGATTATCAATATGGCTGCTGTGATAAGTTGAACCATGTGGATGTAATTCATCTTCTTTCCCTAAAACTTTTCTAGCACCTGTCTAGTTTAAAATCGGATGTCATAAGAATATGTATTTATGGAGTTCTTGAGTTGCCTCACTTTGGAAGCAATGGCATCTCACACTGAAGATCTCTGTGCACTGCAAATTTTTTCTACCCTTATAATGGTGCTTGCACAATAAGATAAAAGACACACTAGATTTACCTTAAGTATTTTTCTTATATTTAATTCTGAATACATAGAGTCACAATAATTTTACGTTATATATTGTATAATGTGGAAAAGTCGAAAAGAAGAGGAATTAACTCACTATTATGGCTCAACTGTGATTTATATATTAGTTCAGATATAGCATTAAAATGAATTCTTTTGTTTGTACTTTTACTAAATCTGCAAAACTGGCTGGATTGGAGGATTTGTTGCAGTATAATATGACAACACTGAACAACAAAGTGTAATTCAAGTGTGTAGTTCTTTGAACCAGAAAGATCTGAGATTACTCTGGATACTACCTTGTTAATTGGTGACTGCAAGTACTGCATACTTAAATTATGGCCCCAAATTTTTGAAAATTTTTCAGTAAACCCCAAGCTCAAACTCAAAATCAGAAAACTAAGATCTAATTATAACAGATTAAAATTAAGTTTGTCTTATAGAACTTTCAGGATCGTCTAAACTTTGGTTCCTCGATTAGCCTGTTGAATTTTCTTTCCTCAATTTATAATAACTGAGTTTGGTCTTTTGAGCTTATTCTTGAGTTTCTTGTTTAACATGTTTTTAAAATACACTAGCTGGTCTCATTAGAAAAATAAACTTCTGATCTAGTTTTGTGGAATATTACAAGAACTCGAAGCTCAATCAATAAAATTAAATTCATCTGGTATTATTAATTCTAGGTTGAAATACTCATCACGCAATAAACTAAAGTGACAGTTCTGAGTCTATAAATATATCACCTGAGAGATAAATACAGTAAGGATCAGTAAACTAAAGTGACAGTTCTAAGTCTATAAATATATCACCTGAGAGATAAATATAGTAAGGATCAGTTGTTATTTTTCCTATGCAAGAAGTGTTGGTTTCCAGGAAAAAGGTCTGATGAAATACAACATGTCTATACCTCTATTCTAATGTACATGAAGAGTGCAAAACAGTACTGATATCCAACTCCAAACCCATTTCTTGGTATTAACAACAAGTTATATTTACCTAAACCAAATTCAGTTTTATAAGAAGAGTTTTTTTTCTTCTAGAGCCAAAATATGGAATTCCATACCACCTTATTTACAGTCAGCTGACTCGTGTCAAGCTTTTATAAAGCTTCTTAGTCAACGTCTACAGAAACAATCAATTGTAGGATTTTGTTTAATTCAGTACTACTAATTTTTACAGCATTGTACTCACCTATAATGTTTTACACATGTTCACTACTGCTATTTGTATGAACCCTGTATGTACTCATCCTTGAAGCCTTGTACATATTTAGTTGTAGATCAATTGTTGACTTTTTAACAGCAACATTTGTTGTCTAAAGATGCCTTATCTTGTAACAAATTGTGCATTATATATATATATATATATATATACCAATTCGTCAGCTGACCAAATGAACTTCGTCAACTAAAGTCATTATTATTAATATTATTATTATTATGTTGGTCCCCTTGTTCCTGGAAATGAAGGATGTTTTGTTCCCAATAATTTTGTGGTGACACCCACACGCCCAGAGAGTCTCACATAAGATCTAAACAACTAAAAACTAGGTTGAGTCATGTGAATTCATCTTCTTTGTCTAAAACTTTTCTATACCTGTCTAGTTTAAGATCAGGTATCCAGAGGATATGTATTTGCCTAGCTCCGGAGTTGCCTCACTCAGGAAGCAATGACATCTTGTACTGGAGATCTATGTGCACTGCAAATTGTTTCTACCATTATAATGGTGCTTGCACAGGAAGATAAGAAAAAAGTCACACTAGATTTAGAAGAAGCATTATTTGTATATTTAATTTTGAATACATCGGGTCACAATAATTTGTGTTATATATTGTATATTGTGGAAAAGTTTCAAGATAAATTAGTTCATGCTATTATGGCTCAACTGTGATTTATACATTAGTTTCAGATATAGCATTTAATTGAATTCCTTTGTACTTTTGCTAAATCTGCAAAACTGGCCGCATTGGAGGAAAATGTTCTTAAAGGATTTGAAACACTGTAGTAGGGACTTTTGATACTTGCATCCAATTTTTTAGTCTTGTACATAGTCATGTTAAATAGAATTCACATTTCAAGAAATGTTCTGCTTCTGCAGTCCAAAACAATACAAGCAGAATCTTTGCAGCACACTCACCCAATGGCCTTATGGACATTAACACATTAACCCCTGATGACGAGTTTGCGTGGCAGGAGCTAGTAGCCTACTGCCGAGCTCTGTAGTGTCAAGGTCATGTATGATACACTAAAGTGGGTGGTATTACAGAAAGGTAGACAGACGTAGCTCTACAATGATACCAAATAATCTGGAATTTCTAGTTGCACTACAAAATACAGAGGGGAAAACCTCATTTTTTTTATCCGATTTTTTCTACCCAAAATTCGCCTATGGTCAGAATCTGATTTTGTGCCTGGATTTTAGACTTTTTGTTCTCAGATCTAAGGCAGACCGGAATGAATTGCAAACAGACAGATGAACCTTTGCAAAAAGTAGGATAAGATGGGCATTTGGAATAAAGAGTGGTCTAGGTACGAAAATAATGGGTCTTTTAAGCAAAATAATAATTAAAAAAATAAAAGAACTCCATATATTGCCCTTCTGCTCATGTGCAAGCCAAATAGCCAATGAAAAAGGATGTTTAACACAACTAGGCATTATGTTATTGGAAGATCACCTGGAAGTTGATGTGTTTGGATGTATTCAGAAATAGCTTTCAAAATGTGTTTCCTACTCGAATTTCAGACAAAAACCTCCAGGGGTAATGTGTTAATCATTTGGTTTAATAGGTCTAGCTCTATTGTCTATGTAAGTGAGAACAGCAGGAATTTGTGTTTATGCAAATGATTATTTACAGGACTTACAATTAGTTTTAGATTTTGAAAATGATGATGATATTAGAAACAAGATAGATTAAGTTTCTCTCTAATTAGCAAGAGTATCTCATATATAGATTTATAACAAATAGATATTTTTATACTTGAACTCTGACAATCTCTGCCAACCCTTATATATAAACTATATTTATTTAACATTTATATTTTGAGGAAGAGGTTGAAAGTGAGTGCAAGTCTGATCAGATATATTATAATCATTGATATGTTTTCAAATCAACTTCTAGACAACTCATTAGTGAGATATCAAATGTTTAATTTACTGTAGGAAACACAGATCTGTATACCAGAAACAATAAAGCCAGTTATAGAAATATGATATCAGGATGTCTCCTGTGAAGTCAGCTAGGCTCACATATATATACAGAGGCAGACATGGTTAGAGGGAGTTTTTGAATTTGAATTTGGTACAGCGAAAAGAAACCATTAAAGAAATATGTAGCCTCAGACGTTTGTTTGTTCTACCAGCAAATTCCCGAATGTAGCTGCCACCTACCCTACACAGCTACAACAGCAGTATAATATGACAACACTGAACAACAAAGTGTAATTCAAGTGTGTAGTTCTTTGAACCAGAAAGATCTGAGATTACTCTGGATACTACCTTGCTAATCAGTGACTGCAAGTACTGCATACTTAAATTCTGGCCCCAAATTTGTGAAAAATTTTCAGTAAACCCCAAGCTCAATTACTCAAATCAGAAAACTGAGATCTAATTATAACTCTGATTAAAAAAATGAAGTCTGTCTTATAGAACTTTCAGGATCGTCTAAACTTTGGTTCCTTGATTAGCCTGTTGAATTTTCTTTCCTCAATTTATAATAACTGAGTTTGGTCTTTTGAGCTTATTCTTGAGTTTCTTGTTTAACATGTTTTTAAAATACACTAGCTGGTCTCATTAGAAAAATAAACTTCTGATCTAGTTTTGTGGAATATTACAAGAACTTGAAGCTCAATCAATAAAATTAAATTCATCTGGTATTACTAATTCTAGGTTGAAATACTCATCACGCAATAAACTAAAGTGACAGTTCTGAGTCTATAAATATATCACCTGAGAGATAAATACAGTAAGGATCAGTAAACTAAAGTGACAGTTCTAAGTCTATAAATATATCACCTGAGAGATAAATATAGTAAGGATCAGTTGTCATTTTTCCTATGCAAGAAGTGTTGGTTTCCAGGAAAAAGGTCTGATGAAATACAACATGTCTATACCTCTATTCTAATGTACATGAAGAGTGCAAAACAGTACTGATATCCAACTCCAAATCCATTTCTTGGTATTAACAACAAGTTATATTTACCTAAACCAAATTCAGTTTTATAAGAAGAGTTTTTTTCTTCTAGAGCCAAACTATGGAATTCCATACCACCTTATTTACAGTCAGCTGACTCGTGTCAAGCTTTTATAAAGCTTCTTAGTCAACGTCTACAGAAACAATCAATTGTAGGATTTTGTTTAATTCAGTACTACTAATTTTTACAGCACTGTACTCACCTATAATGTTTTACACATGTTCACTACTGCTATTTGTATGAACCCTGTATGTACTCATCCTAGAAGCCTTGTACATGTTTAGTTGTAGATCAATTGTCTAGTTTTTAACAGCATTTGTTGTCTAAAGATGCCTTATCTTGCACACACACACACACACACACACACACATATATATATATATATATATATATATATATATATATATATATATATATATATATATATATATATATATATATATTTGTACAAATGTCATTGTAGAAGGCCTTATGGAAGATTGGTCAGCTGACCAAATGAACTTCTTTAACTAAAGTCATTATTATTATTATTATTATTATTATGTTGGTCCCCTTGTTCCTGGAAATGAAGGATGTTTTGTTTCCAATAATTTTGTGGTGACACCCACACACCCAGAGTCTCACATAAGATCTAAACAACTTAAAACTAGGTTGAGTCATGTGAATTCAATTCATCTTCTTTGTCTAAAACTTTTCTATACCTGTCTAATTTAAGATCAGGTATCCACAGGGTATGTATTTGCCTAGCTCCGGAGTTGCCTCACTCAGGAAGCAATGACATCTTGTATTGTTTCTACCATTATAATGGTGCTTGCACAGGAAGAGAAGAAAAAAGTCACACTAGATTTACATGAAGTATTATTTGTATATTTAATTTTGAATACATCGGGTCACAATAATTTATGTTATATATTGTAAAATGTGGAAAAGTTGAAAAGAAGAGGAATTAACTCACACTATTATGTGCCACCTACCCTACACAACTACAAGAGCAGTATAATATGACAACACTGAACAACAAAGTGTAATTCAAGTGTGTAGTCCTTTGAACCAGAAAGATTTGAGATTACTCTGGATACTACCTTGTTAATCGGTGACTGCAAGTACTGCATACTTAAATTCTGGCCCAAATTTTTTGAAAAGATTTCAATAAACATGAAACTCAAAATCAGAAAACTTAGATCTAATTATAACTTTGATTAAAAATAAAGTTAGACTCATAGAACTTTCAGAATTACCTAAATTTTGGTTCCTCTATTAACCTGCTCAATTTAGACTTCTTCCATGTATAATATCTGAGGTTGTTGTTTTTAGCTTATTCTTGAGTTTCTTGTTTATCAACATTTGAAAATACTGGTCTTATTACAAAAACAAGACTAATGATCAAGGGATTTCTTTTTGTAGAATATTTAAAAGTCTAAGCTCAATCAATAAAATCTAATGAAACTAGAAGTATCTGGTTTTTCCAAACCCAGGCTGACATACTTGTCATGCAATAAAGTACAGTTCTGAGTCTATAAATATATCACCTGACAGATAAATACTGTAAGGATCAGTTGTAATCTTTCCTATGCAAGAAGTGTTGGTTTCCAGGAAAAAGGTCCACTTAAGTTCTGATGAAACATGACATGTCGATACCTCCATTCTAATGTACATGAAGAATGCAAAACAGTACCAATATCCAACTCCAAAACCCATTTCTTTGTGTTAATGCTACTAAAAAAATGTTAAATGTGTTGATGAAGCTTTAGAATGCTTCGTGTGTAAAAAAAATTAATACTGTTAAAACTAGATGAAAGATCAACTAAATTAGATGTTCTTAAATATATACTGGCTTTTACCTTACTCAATGGCTAATCTCAGCTGTACTATAAGATCTATGTACATGTGTGTAAAGAAATGCACTCTGCAGTAGAATCAGTCATTTTTTTAATTTCCCGCATGATGGGTTGTCTCATAAAATAACTGAAAGTAAAACATTCAATTCTTTTGTTATTATTGCATCTGTATGCCACAATAACCTAATTATGTTCCTATTAGTCATGGCATCCATTCTGTGATAAAATGGCAATGTTCAGACAGGTTAAACAATATAAAATGTTACTTATTGTCATAAACATAGGTCATGAGCTATTTGTATTTACATCTCCATTTAAATCTTTGATTGATTTTAGGATATTTTATTGTTATGGTAAGTCAGTGTTGTGAAGATATTTTTCTAGAAACAGGCATAATAATATACACTACTCATGAGACTTTATGAAAGCATGAACTGGTTTAGTAAACTGGACCCTCCATAATTTCTTAATACATGTACATGTATAGCAAATTATCTGGATAGTTGTATGTACAGTACTTGTTTAGCAAACCGAGATATAACTAATTCTTTGTATTAGGTGATTGGGTTGAGTTTTGCAAGTGTGAAATTAGAGTTTTGTGATGTGCGGTCATGAGATGATTAGAGAAATTATGCGTAATACGTATTTGCATGTTTAAGAATCTTTCAGTTGACAACAACCATTGTCTTGAGGTCCTTGGAAACCGGGGAACATGGTCTCCTTGTGAAGTTCATGCAGGTGTTTTGTTCACTCAAAAGAGTGCCCTTGTATATAACAGTATGATATATGTCTCTTAGTTTCTGTTCATTTTCTTCTTAATCGCTGCCAGCAATGCACTCAAAAACTAAGTCAAATACACAAGGCTAGCTATCATTTTGAAAGAAGAAAGAATGTAAGAAAGAAATTAAATATTCATGAAATGTTAGTTTTCAGGTATCTGTGAAACTTTGCTCCAGTAGCATTTTGAAGACAAGTTAGCTCATGTGAAATATAAAGTCTGCTGAAATTTCTTTGTGGAGCTAAACTGCACTTGTATCTAATTTGGATTATGATGTTGCTAAATGCAGCATGTTTTCTAAAGTTTCCAATACCAGCCCATGACCAAAGGTTGTTTCTTCCCTTATGAAATGGAAATCAATAAACCTTATGAACCTAGAAGAGTTTCATGTGTATATTAAATAATACACTTACTGAATTAGACAAAGAGTCATAAATTTTAACAATACTTTTTTATAATAAAGGGGGCAGGAAACAATCTTTTATTAATATAGTTAGATTTTGTTTAAATAAAAAAAATAAATGAGTGCTAAAATTTTCAGTATTTTTTAAGTATATTTAATTTGCATTTGCTTGTTAGTTTTTTTTTTCTACATTGTTATATATTATGTATAATTGTATTTTGGACCTGACCTTGTTAAATATCAAGTCCATGTTGCACCTAACCAACACCAATAACATTTGTTTTGTGGACAACAGAATAAATAGCTAATATTTTTCCGATGATTGTGGATTAAGTATTCAGATTATTATTAATGTAAACATGTTTATTTTAATCTGAGTCTAGGACATCAGAATTTCTCGACAGAATAACATGGTCTACTTCATGTAACAGATTTATCTAGCTGACAACTTAGATTGTTCTAGAAGTGAACTTTTGATTCTCATTCTGATTCTACTATAAATTTAGTTTATAATCTTGTTTACTTGTGAAATTACTCATTCTTGCATTTAACATCTGAGGTAGAATCAGTCTTACTCTTGAGTTCAGTATTTCATATGGGTGGAATTATTATTGAAATAATTATTCACTGGAAATACAAAGTGCTAATCTATCACATTGTTTGACTGGAACATTAAGTTGGAATTAGAATGAATTCAGATAAGGACATCTTGGATTATATTATTGTGATTCATCAAAAGATCATTAGCACTTCTCCATGTCAGAGCCCAATAAAGGCACATCAACACATTCAGAGTTTAATCTTTTTGAGAACACCACTGGAATTTAATTAGAACTTTATTCATTAGGACTGGTGATATAACTTTTGAACTACTTAGATTAGATTACATTAGATTAATTTCTTTAAAGAAACTTACCCATATTTCAACAAACTTCAGTCAAAAGGTCAGCTTTTGTTCATGAGTATGTTTCTTGACCAAACATTGTGAATGGATTACACATAGGTTAATTTACCCCCACTCCCACCCACCCCAAAATAACCTTATGGATTCTGGGTTCTGAGATCAGAGGTTATAGTCATGGCAAGTCTACTAAGAACATTATGGTTTTCTGCAGTTAAGACCATGTATCTTGACAAACATACATGTCAATGACATATGTTGGTCAGAATTCATCCATACCCTCCAAGTTTTACCTTCATAGAAGCCCATTAAACATGGCCTTTATATTTGTTATGTATGCCATTTTTGAGATACCTAAACTTCCTAAGCATTACTTAAGCAGAATTGTGTTGTTCAACCTGACACATCCAAACCTTTTAACTGCACTTACTAAATCTGAATCAGACTTTCATACCAACAAAAAAGTTCACTGATGACTTTGTTCTTCACACATTTGTTACAGTCATGGCCTTTAACTTATCGAAAGCTTCCTGACACTTTTCAGACCAATAAAACTTGTTTTTCTTACTCAACAAATTGGTGGGAGGTTCAGCAATTATAGAAAAACTGGAACAAAATATCCCATAATATCCAACCATACCAAAAATTTCATCAGCTGCTTTATACTGAGATGCACAAGAAATTCAGAGATAGCCTTGACCTTAACTTCTATAGGAGGGCCCTGAGTGGCCGAGTGGTTTAAAGCGCTCTCCATTACAGATCACTGCCATCTCACCTCTGTCTGCATGGGTTCGAGTCACGGATTCGGACAATGTGGGTATGTGAGAAAGCTTGCCAGTAGCTTCTCATGGGTCGTGGTTCTTTCTGGGGTTTTCCTGGATTCTTCCTCCACCATTAATACTGGCCGCCATGTATAGCCTATTGTTTGCTGAAAAATGGCGTTAAACCCAACAACAACAACTTCTATTGGTTGAACTTGAACGTGTCCCATGATATGTCCTAATAATGTAACACAAGCATAGCAAAACTCACTTTTCCCTTAATTAATTGTCAAATTTCATCACTGAGTGTATCAAAGAATTTCTGAATGGTTTGCAAGTGATCTTTCCAGGTTTTATTGTAGATAATGACATTGATGTAAGCATCACTATGATTTAGACCAGATGTAATCATGTTCATTAAACAATGAAATATGCAAGGCAAACCCTCCATCCCAAACAGCATCATTTTATATTGATAAAGTCCATCTGGAGTTATGAATTCCAAAATTTCCTTTGTCCTTTCTATCAGTGGAATTTGCCAGAATCTATTTAAAATATCATACTTAGTTACATATTTTTGCATTTCCAATTTTGTCAGTGCAATCATCGATTCTTGGCAATGGAAATGAATCTGTTTTGGTCAAACTGTTGACTTTTTTTCGGCACAAGAATACATGGTGAACTTGTCACTTTTACTTGTTTATATGAAATTAATTTCTTTTTTTAAAAACATTCCTATTTGATAGGATTCATCATGTACAGAAGCTGTTTCAGGTGCTGAATCTACAATTTCACTGTCACCAAGAAATACGAAACTCATGAATAGATGTGATGTCAAAATCTGAAACTTTGTTCTTCAGATAACTTGGCTGGGAAGAGTATTGGAGAGCAGTTAGAAACAAAAAAATACAGTCATTAAAACTGAACTTTGATCTTTCTTGCAGGACAAGTGTGGTTGTTTTGTCATTGCCACATTCTAATTCTGAGAGATTATATTCTCTATTCTACTCAAAAATAAAATTATTCAAGGGGAAATCTGGACCATAAAACTATGGGGAACCTGTTCAGTATGAAACTTAATAATCACAATTAATGTGAGCAGTGGTCACCAGTCAGTGATCTTATGAAAGAAAATTAAATGCTTGTGGATTCTTTTTCAAAATTTTTCCAGTAAACTACACAACTGACCTCTTATTTTCCATTGAACTGTGATACACTGGCTTGTATTCATTGTTTACAATGGATCAAGATGTCTTTTTTATTTCATTTTGCAGTTTCAGAAACAACCTGCCAGTGAGGATTCCGATTCTCAGATTCCAAAGAAATAGAAAGTCAGAAATTGTTGTGAGGAGGAGAATAAATCTCAAAGATGTAAGAAAAATATTATGCCTCAGTTACAAAATACTGTACAAATGTTTCCCTTTATTCAACACAAGACAAAAAATCTTAAGCATCCATTTGCTCCATCCAATAAAACAAACAATCACAGCTAAGAGATCAGGCTAAAAAACAAATGACTCCTGAGATTTCAGATTTGACTCATGAGATTTTCATTTGACTCTTCAGATTTTGGTTTCAAGGGTCAAATGACTCCAGTATTTTACTGAGAACCCTGCTGCCATTTCATTATCTTTAATCTTTGTAAAAAAAATTATATGTCTTTCCACAATGTAAGCTTTTATTTGCATTTTTTTAACATATAAATCAAAATTGTCTTATCACAATGCAAGAAACAAAAATCAGCATAAATTTTCATTGTCAAATGTTTATATAACAGTGTGACTCTTGGCAAAGGTTTCCGAGAAAAGAATGTTTGCTTATGGTATGAACTAACTCTACATTACCTAGTCCCTAGAAATAAGAAATTTCTGGCTGAAAAAACCCAGGTACATAGATAAGATAAGATTTATTGGCATGATTGAAAACATTAAACATAACATGCTCAAATAAGCTTTTTACAAAAATGCCAATAAAAAAATAAGGATGTAAAAACAAACATTTGAAGGTCATGCAACCACAGCATAATACGTATTAACTTGAAATATAAAAGTGCTAGATTATGAGGATTCGATGAATGAAAAAAAGAGATTAAACCAAAAAAAAGTCCATGTTACTTAAAATTCAAACTTTAAATTAAGACTAAAGGCATGATGAGAAAAAAGCTACCAGTAGGGCACTTGATGGTAAAAAATGGCATGGACAGTAAAACAAAATGGTAATAAAGATATAGTTGTCATCAATATGGTAAGAGAGTGGGGTTGGGGTGGGTATTACTTGCAGATATTACATTTAACATTTTTACCATTCCAGGACAAAATTAATGATCTAAATGAAATAAAATGTGATTGGTCTCTAAAGTGATTACATCATTGTTTATGGTCCTGTTTAATTGTACCCCCACCATATTTTTAGAAAGAAATGCATTACGGATATAAAAATGCAAACAATTTTTCATTTCATTCATCAATTTATAATTTCTAACCTGATTTTAAGATTTGTGCTGGGTACATGTACAAACTGGATAGTAAGTGAATACTATCATTCTATGGGCTGACTGTGACATTCATGATTTCTTTTTTAAATTTGTATTTGGCCGACTTTGATCATGGATCGATTCCGGTCACCGAATACCGTAGGCAGCTCATTCCATAGAATGGCAGCTGGATATCTAAAATGTTTTTTGCCATATATTAAGGTTTTAATTCTTGGGTCATCTAAAATGTTATTCATTTTTTTTAAAACATCAAATCATTCAGACTTTTGCCGACGCACCTGTTCAGAATTTTAAAAATGTCTTTTTAAAAATAAAAATAAAAACCTCAAAAAAAAACATGACATATCCTTAAAAGTCTGCGCAACATCAGGGTTGGCATGTTTGCCATAAGAAACGGTAAGAACGAATGAAAGAAAAAAGTCGCCACAGAGCTGGGACTAATTGATAAAATCATAATTTAAGACATTTAACACGTCTGGGTTGGCAGAAAGAAAGAAAGAAGTGATCTGTAAATAACAATATGTCTATGCCGGCTTTAATCTGAAAGTGAACATGTGCCACGTCTAAGTGCAGATAACCAGTAGATTAGATTCTATACAAGTGATACTGTCGGTTGTACTCATACCTACCTTGTGTTTCTGACATACTAAACCTCTAGTGGATAGTAATGTTGTCTTGGGCCGTCAGTAGACAAGTGGCAGTTGACGTCTGCTGGAAAATATATGTAGTAGGCCTATGATGAAATCAATCGAAAATCGTGCGCTAGCGGAAGTAGTGTTAGTAGCGAGCATTGCCTTAGCGCTCAAAAACCTGCTGTTTTCTCCTTGAGAGCATCTAACCGATTCAGAATAAACATACTAAAAACACTCCAACAATGACCAGCGTTGCGCATAAGATATCATGGTACCAAATGTTTTTCCATATACCTCAGTGATAATGTGTTGTGAAATAAATATGTTTTCTACCCTACCTCAGCATTCATGTCACACACTGTCATAGAGAACAATGTTAGATTGTCAATTTGACAAGGACAAAACCAGGTACTCCATCGCATGTAACAGAGATAACTGCTGGAACTAGACAGTTATATAGTCACAACAGACACATCTTCAGCCATGTGTACCACATTTTAAGAAAATCATAAAAAAATACAAAATATGATTTAGATATGAATTAACATAATCTCGCATTTTGCCAAGAGGCTTAACTTTTTGTAAGCCTAACAGAAAGTACAACTCTTAAATAGCTCACCAATCACAGCTAGTGTTGTTTTATATTTCTGAATACAATGTACCCTACACCATAAGCTCCGCCCACCTGAGGTTGCACAATTAGTACCGCTATACCATAATGTTAGACGATGCATGAGATGGTGAAGACTACAAATAAATCTATTGTTCAGAATTGTGTGAACAGTATCTTTCATGTACTTAACGGAAAACTTTGAAAGCTTTTAATTTTATATTCCAATTTGCGGGCGAAGCTACCGAAATTAAAGTACAAGGCTATTTGTTTTTATTTTTCATCTCCTTTTATGAGGTGTACGTGAATTTGAATTGGATCTTGAAAAATTACTTGTAAGTTGTTGAATTTAACATTTTTCTACATGACTAATATAATTAAATTGATTAGCAAAAATATCCTTTTGAGCAAGATATGCTTCTGAATAATGAATATAATGTCTTCCATTCCTTTACTATATGAACATTATATGAATGGTAATATTTGCATCTAGAAACCTTATCAATACCCTGTAATATAAGACAATAATATAACAAAAGCTATTGAAACTTTTATAATAATTAAATATGTAAATAAATTTCTTTTATGTTTATTTACACAAAATTAGTACTGTACATGTTTTGCATATCATTAGGATTAATATTACAAACACGTAAGTAGTTATGGGAGATGATATAGAATATCTGGCAAACTATGAGGATCTATGGAAATTTAACATTACCTATGACCTGATCTCACTCTAGGGAAATCTATCTTATTCCCTATGGGTTCTGTGGAAAATATAATGTTAAAAGCATCCATAGGTACACAAATAAGGTGAAACAATGGGTTTTATTTGACTGACAAAGAAATAACCCGAATTACCAAGACCAACACATGCAAACTGCAAAACTACGAACACAAGTGTGAGTAAAGGGAGGGGAGGAGGTGTAACGTAGGATGTAGAGTGATGAGTATCACTTATTGACCTTACACACCCACCTTCACTGTCCAACAACCATCCTTTACAAATTCAACAGAGAACGAAAGGAAAGTATAGGTATTGGTCACTCACACACTTATGAACTGTCCAGCATATCACGTCACAACAATACCATCTCACGTAAGTAGTACATGGTCTGTATTTTTTTATAACGCTTGGCGGGGCGGGACATATAAAGGTTGGATAGCATAGTGGTGTGATGGATAATATTTTTGTGGTGTAAGGGATAGTCTTTCTTGTGAGACAGAGCATTTGGATAGTTAGTATGATATAATGGATGGTATAGTGTGTAATGGATAGTATTTTTGTGGTGTAAGGGATAGATATTTTGTGAGATTTCATCTCCTTCTCTTACATTCTAAGTGAACACAAGGCATTTTGGATAGTGAGTATGATATATTGGATAGCACAGCTGTGTGATGTAAAATATTTTTGTAGTGTAAGGAATAGTTTCTTTTGTGGGATTTTATCTCCTTCTCTTACAGTTTAAGCTAACACAGTGTGTTTGGATTGTCAGTATGATATAATGGATGGTATAGTGGGTGTAATGGATAGTATTTTTGTGGTGCAAGGGATATATATTTTGTAAGATTTCATCTCCTTCACTTACATTCTAAGTGAACACAAGGCATTTTGGATGATGAGTATGATGCATTGGGTGGGTAATATTTTTGTGGTGTAAGGAATGGTCTGTTTTGTGGGATTTTATTTCCTTTGCTTACACTTGAAGCTAGCACATGGTGTTTGGATAATGAGTATTATATAATGGATGGTATAGTGGGTGTAATGGATAGTATTTTTGTGGTGTAAATGATAGATATTTTGTGAAATTTCAATCCTTCTCTTACATTCTAAGTGAACACAGTGCATTTTGGATAGTGAGTATATGTTGGATAGTACAGTGGTGTGATGGATAATATTTTGTGGTGTAAGGGATAGTCTTTTTTCTGTCCTAATTTCTTTCATTTTAAGCTAACACAGGGCTTTTGGATAGTGAGTATCATATAATGGCTGGTATAGTGGGTGTAATGGACAGTATTTTTGTGGTGTAAGGGAAAGATATTTTGTGAGATTTCATCTCCTCTTACATCCTACACGAACACAAAACATTTTTTTTCTTAACAAAAAACTTATCCCTAAACACAAAAAATAGTGATTGTATGTGTGTGTGTGTGCATGTGTGTTTGAGTGTGTATGTGTGCACACACGTTTGTGTATGTGTATGTGTGTATTTTCATAACAAAAAGCTTATCACTTAACAAAAATGTATGTGTTATGTGTTTTTTTTGTATGCACACATTCGTTCGTATGTGTGTATTTTGTTTGTTTGCATGTGTATGTTTGTATGTGTTTTTGTGTTTGTTTTTTCCCTTAGCAAAAAGAACCTTTGTCACTGCCCATATCTTTGTTTTGTGTGAATGTGGAGTAGCGGGACTATAACCATTCTTTTGTTGAGGTGATTGTAGGTAATGGTGTGTTTTGTAGATACAAAAATTTCATTTTCCACAATGTATTGATAGTAAATAACTTGGATTTTGTTAATATGAATGTGTTGTTTTGTATAAAAATGTATTTTAGATTAGCACTCTCATCACTATGGATTGTTTGGTAGGTGATTCTATGTCTATGAAGTTATATCTCTCGCCCCGCCAGGCATTATAGATTTTTTCCGCTGTCACTGTTTTGCCCGATTGAGGTCAGCTGCTTGCAACATTGTCGTCAATGTCCAGTACCGTGACGTCACCCCATCTGTTCCATTCTTATTGTCCCTAGACAGATCCAATATTTTTTTGTCACTATACAGGCCCCACCTTTTGTCCATTAATCGTCCCAGGGCATTTTTTAATGGTAATTCCCATTGTCCGTGAATTGCCGTGTAAAGCTATAATGCTTGGCAGGGCGGGACATATAACTTGATATAACGTCTGGCGGGGCAGGACATGTAACTTTATATAAAGTCTGGTGCAATGGGACATATAACTTTATGTAACGCCTGACTAAGCGGGACATATAACTTTAAATAACGCCTGACGGACATTATTGCCAATGTCCAGTACCGTGACGTCATCATTCCTATTGTCCCTATACAAACCCAATATTTTTTTGAGGCTATACAGTCCCAATATACCGCATGTTAAAAAACCCTTGAGGACTGAGTGCCCAACTACCTTTTTGACTGGGATTTCCACTGAGGCTTGGGTATTCATATTTCCCAATATTAAATTCCTATTATGTTTATTTGATTTAATTTATATCTGATTTAATTGTTTGTAAGTTTTAAAATCTTTTTATTTTTTAAATTTCATTTTATTTCAAAATGATGTATTTTTGTTTACTAGATATGTATTTTCCAGAAAATTCAGTTTGACCTGAATCTTTTCATCAACACCTAATATTAGAAACACTGTTTCTAATTTTGACTTAGTTCTTGACCTTGATTTGGGTCAAGTAAACAACTTCTTTTTTTTATTCATTTTGAATGTGTGAATGATAATCATGAAATCGAGGCTATATTGGATACATGACCCTTAGAGGCTTGTAGATAGTTTTTAGTGAAGTAAACAAGTTTTTTTTTTAAATTTTTATTCTTAGAGTAAAATGATTGGTTTTTGTCAGGGCCATGTTTTGAGTACATGATATAATGATCATGTGACCCTCGTACAGGCACCCATTCTGCGCCTCAAAATTACTGTATAACCATTGTTTTAGAGAAATAATCTCAGTTGGGCTTTTACACTGGAAAGTGTCTGTTGTATCAGTTGGAGTTATAATTTTTATTCTAATTATTTGGTTTCTAAAAGATTAATTCATTTCTCTGGAAATATTTTGAGTGCTCATGCAGAATTCTTGAACAAAGAAATTTCATTACTTCAAGCACCGGATTATTTCTTGTGTTTCTACAAGGAACTGTAGACTTCAACACAATACAGGATACAGCATACATCATTGCCTTCCATCTTGGATTCTTCATCATGACTTGAACTTGAAATCATTTGAACGTTTTATCATTAGGACTTCTAAAATTTTATTTGTTGATTATTCTTGGATTATTTTTGGATTTGATTCTTAAAACCGTAAGTTCGTATTTTTTCATTTTTACAGTAATTTTCCAGGGAAATAAATGATTTGTTATATTTTTCAAAGCTTATTGTTTTCACTTTTTCTTGTGTTACTGTTTATTCAAGCCTGAACACGTAATATTAGATTCTCCTTGAGGCTAGAGTTGCTAATTTCTACCAATTTTATTGTCCATGATTTGTGAAGCGGCAACCCATGAATCGAGACTCTGTGTAGGTCGTTTCCAACAAACGTTCCATTCAATGTCTTCTTGCTCTACTTGTTCTTCAATGGAGAATGCTTTCTATGTCGTACAAGTCATCTTCTTTCTTGGTCACAGTGTTGTAACTCAGGCAAGTAAAAAGTTCTTTTAACAATATCATTTATAGACCGGATGAACACGTCCACACACTTGTCTATGACACTGAAGTTCTCCAAATGAGATTAAACTCAGACCTTATTAGAGTCCAAAACTGGGCACAATAAAATAGGATGGTAATTAATGAAGGAGAAACAAAATGTATGATTTTGGGGACATCACAAAAGCTACACAAGTCAGAGAACCCAGAACTATCTCTTGCAAAAATATAATCATCTGTTAGAAAATGTCAAACATGAAAGGCTTGTAGGTGTGTCCGTAGATAATAATTTATTATGGAATGACCATTTTGATAAGCTTTGTAAAACACTGTCATCCAAAACTGCCCTACTCAGCAGAATCAAGAAATATTTACCTATGGAAACTCACAATCTACACTACAAGTCATTTATTTTTCCAACAATGGATTATTATTCAAATGTATGGGGAAACTGCTAAATCTGAGCTTGACAGGATTTATAAACTTCAGAAATGAGCAGCACGTGTAATTTTAGATGCATCTGTTGATCATCCCTCAGAAGCATTATTTACAGAACTCAAATGGTTCCCAATATATGACAGGATAGATTTTCAAAAGGCAGTTCTTTTATATAAATGTCTACATGGAACTGCACCAGAGTATCTTCAGGACTTATTCAGGCCTTTTTCAACATAATACCATTTGAGATCAATATCACATGGAAACTTAGCACCAAAGCCAAGAACAGAGCAATTTAAAAAGAGCTTCCAATACTCTGGTACAGTTCTGTGGAACAAGCTTCCACTACATGTAAAATCTGCTGAAAATATTAGAGTATTCAAGAAGCGATATCATGAGCATGTATGTGTTTCTAATAGATAATGGAATTTAGTATTTTAATGCTAAAGATGTTAAAATAAACAGTAATTATTGCTACATTCATGTAATGACCATTGTTATACTCTCTTTATGAGGACCTCAAGGGAAAAAGTACTTGACTAATGAGTCACCCTCTATAAATAAAGCATTATTATATATATATATATATATATATATATATATATATATATATATATATATATATATATATTCACACAGTCAATATAAAATATAGCCAAACATAGAAAACTATTTTATGCACAGTATAGTTTGAGGAATAATCCTATTCCTGCAGCAGTATTTCTAGTCCCACAGAAAAGTAATCTCCATATATGTATTATAGTCGTATTTAATATTAATGTATTGGCCTGACAGTGGCAGATTTTGCTTTGCAAAATCGTTTTTGTGACTGCGGGGTGTTGTACATCCAAAAATGCAATGATTCTGTTTCCCCCACAAAAAAACAAAAAAACAACATAGCTTCATAGTTTTATGCTTGCTGATTTCACAATGCAAAATCTTTTGCACTAGCATTAGAAGTATTTGTTTCCAGTCTTAATTTTAACCATACCATAAGCACACACATGTGATGCGCAGGTAAAATTTTGTGGAGATAGGGTATAGAGTTGTTGCCCTATCTCAGTTTCTGCAATCTAAAACTGTTAGTATGACGCTACTTCAACTCTCGTACCAACTCAGTCCTGGCTTGGTCTACCTATGTGACACAATGGTTATTCTGTAATCTTATCCAATAATTCCCCAACACTTTCACCTGGGAAAACTAGAGAGGAATGAGGACAGGTAGTTATATAAAGAAAGAAATGAACTAAATATTATGCAGTCTATGATAGAAAAAATGGCATATAATCATATGATTAGAAAACAGAAAACTTCTTGAATTTACATTTTAAAATGATAAGAGTAAAATTAAATTCATGCAACAGCAAGTGAATCTCTTCACAAGAACAATGATCTTAGATAATACACTAATCAATATATGAGCTCTTCCTATATGTTAGACATTCCATAGGTTTGATGGATAAGGAATATCGCATCATGTACAATAAAAAGACAACACACCATTGTAAGGCCATACAACTTGTTAATGTACAATACTGCACATGCAGTACACACAGATGTAAGATGCTTTTTTATGACAAAAGCCACAACTATAAAAGCAAAAACATTTTCAACATCAGATGAAAAATAGTGAAGAAGATCAAAGCAGTTTTATGGATTTTGTAGAAAAACTGCCTTTAAGATGCAGAAGACAAGCTTACTTACAATAAAGCCCAACTTGTGTGCCAATGTGTTAAAGAGAAAATGTGCTATGAATGTGAATATACCACAGTGCATGAAAAGAAACACCAAAGAACATATTCAGATATGTTACTGAACACTGTATTGAAATGAGGCTAAAAATAGAAATCTGTTCATGATGATGGAGTCACAACTTCAGTTTGCTGGGTATGCTATTCTGAACTGCACATTATCTTGAAGACTCTGAAAAGATAGTCACCGCAAGAAAGCATATTTATTATTTGGAAAGAATTTAACATTTATTCAACACATGAAAATCCCCCCTCAAACAAATCAAAATTGTTAAGTGCATGAGCTGTGATAATTTGTGCTACTCATAGGGTTGAAACTATGGATACTTGCTACAAAGAAACTAAACTGTTGTATCTAATTTAAGGAGGTGTATTCATGGAACCGGTATGATATACTTATTACAAAGAAACTAAACTATTATATCTAATTTAAGGAGGCGTATTCATGGAACTGGTACGATATACTTCCTACAAAGAAACTAAACTATTATATCTAACTTAAGGAGGCATATTCATGCAACCAGTACGATATACTTCCTACAAAAAGACTAAACTATTTTTATATCTAATTTAAGGAGGCGTATTCATGGAACTGGTACGATATACTTCCTACAAAGAAACTAAACTATTATATCTAATTTAAGGAGGCGTATTCATGGAACTGGTACGATATACTTTCTACAAAGAAACTAAACTATTATATCTAACTTAAGGAGGCGTGTTCATGGAACCAGTATGATATACTTCCTACAAAGAAACTAAACTGTTTTCATATCTAATTTAAGGAGGCGTATTCATGGAACTGGTACGATATACTTCCTACAAAAAAAATAAACTTATATCTAATTTAAGGAGGTGTATTCATGGAACCAGTACGATATACTTCCTAAAAAGAAACTAAACTGTTGTATCTAATTTAAGGAGGCATATTCATGGAACCGGTACGATATACTTCCTACAAAGAAACTAAACTGTTGTATCTAATTTAAGGAGGCGTATTCATGGAACCAGTACGATATACTTCCTACAAAGAAACTAAACTGTTATATCTAATTTAAGGAGGCGTATTCATGGAACTGGTATGATATACTTCCTACAAAGTAACTAAACTATTATATCTAATTTAAGGAGGCGTATGCATGGAACCGGTATGATATACTTCCTACAAAGAAACTAAACTTGTTACATCTAATTTAAGGAGGCGTATTCATGGAATCAATACGATATACTTCCTACAAAGAAACTAATTTGTTATATCTAATTTAAGGAGGCATATTCATGGAACCGGTACGATATACTTCCTACAAAGAAACTAAACTATTATATCAAATTTAAGGAGGTGTATTCATGGAACTGGTACAATATTCTTCCTACAAAGAAACTAAACTATTATATCTAACTTAAGAAGGCATATTCATGGAACCAGTACGATATACTTCCTACATGGAAACTAAACTGTTTTTATATCTAATTTAAGGAGGCGTATTCATGGAACTGGTACGATATACTTCCTACAAAGAAACTAAACTGTTTTTATATCTAATTTAAGGAGGCATATTCATGGAACTGTTACGATATACTTCCTACAAAGAAACTAAACTATTATATCTAACTTAAGGAGGCGTATTCATGGAACCAGTATGATATACTTCCTACAAAGAAACTAAACTGTTTTTATATCTAATTTAAGGAGGCGTATACATGGAACTGGTACGATATACTTCCTACAGAAAATATAAACTTATATCTAATTTAAGGAGGTGTATTCATGGAACCAGTACAATATACTTCCTACAAAGAAACTAAACTGTTTTTATATCTTATTTAAGGAGGCGTATTCATGGAACTGGTATGATATACTTCCTACAAAGAAACTAAACTGTTGTATCTAATTTAAGGAGGTGTATTCATGGAACCAGCACGATATACTTCCTACAAAAAAACTAAACTGTTGTGTCTAATTTAAGAAGGCGTATTCATGGAACCGGTATGATATACTTCCTACAAAGAAACTAAACTGTTGTATCTAGTTTAAGGAGGTGTATTCATGGAACTAGCACGATATACTTCCTACAAAGAAACTAAACTGTTGTGTCTAATTTAAGGAGGCGTATTCATGGAACCGGTATGATATACTTCCTACAAAGAAGCTAAACTATTATACCTAATTTAAGGAGGCGTATTCATGGAACTGGTACGATATACTTCCTACAAAGAAACTAAACTGTTGTATCTAATTTAAGGAGGTGTATTCATGGAACCAGCACGATATACTTCCTACAAAGAAACTAAACTGTTGTGTCTAATTTAAGGAGGCGTATTCATGGAACCAGTATGATATACTTCCTACAAAGAAACTAAACTGTTATATCTAATTTAAGGATGCGTATTCATGGAATCAGTACGATATACTTCCTACAAAGAAACTAAACTGTTGTGTCTAATTTAAGGAGGCGTATTCATGGAACTAGTACGATATACTTCCTACAAAGAAACTAATCTGTTATATCTAATTTAAGGAGGCATATTCATCGAACTGGTACGATATACTTCCTACAAAGAAACTAAACTATTATATCTAATTTAAGGAGGCGTATTCATGGAACTGGTACGATATACTTCCTACAAAGAAACTAAACTATTATATCTAACTTAAGGAGGCATATTCATGGAACCAGTACGATATACTTCCTACAAAGAAACTAAACTATTATATCTAATTTAAGGAGGCATATTCATGGAACTGGTACGATATACTTCCTACAAAGAAACTAAACTAATATATCTAACTTAAGGAGGCGTATTCATGGAACCAGTATGATAAACTTCCTACAAAGAAACTATAAACTGTTTTTATAATTTAAGGAGGCGTATTCATGGAACTGGTACAATATACTTCCTAGAAAAAAAATAAACTTATATCTAATTTAAGGAGGTGTATTCATGGAACCAGTATGATATACTTCCTACAAAGAAACTAAACTGTTTTTATATCTAATTTAAGGAGGCGTATTCATGGAACTGGTACGTTATACTTCCTACAAAGAAACTAAACTGTTGTATCTAATTTAAGGAGGTGTATTCATGGAACTGGTACAATATACTTCCTACAAAAAAACTAAACTGTTGTATCTAATTTAAGGAGGTGTATTCATGGAACCAGTACGATATACTTCCTACAAAGAAAGTAAACTGTTGTATCTAAATTAAGGAGGCGTATTCATGGAACCGGTATGATATACTTCCTACAAAGAAAGTAAACTGTTATATCTAATTTAAGGAGGCGTATTCATGGAACCAGTATGATATACTTCCTACAAAGTAACTAAACTATTATATCTAATTTAAGGAGGCGTATGCATGGAACCGGTATGATATACTTCCTACAAAGAAACTAAACTTGTTATATTTAATTTAAAGAGGCGTATTCATGGAATCAGTACGATATACTTCCTACAAAGAAACTAAACTATTATATCTAATTTAAGGAGGCGTATTCATGGAACTGGTACAATATACTTCCTCCAAAGAAACTAAACTATTATATCTAACTAAAGGAGGCATATTCATGGAACTGGTACGATATACTTCCTACAAAGAAACTAAACTATTATATCTAATTTAAGGAGGCGTATTCATGGAACTGGTACAATATACTTCCTACAAAGAAACTAAACTATTATATCTAACTTAAGAAGGCATATTCATGGAACCAGTACGATATACTTCCTACATAGAAACTAAACTGTTTTTATATCTAATTTAAGGAGGCGTATTCATGGAACTGGTACGATATACTTCCTACAAAGAAACTAAACTATTATATCTAATTTAAGGAGGCGTATTCATGGAACTGGTACGATATACTTCCTACAAAGAAACTAAACTATTATATCTAACTTAAGGAGGCGTATTCATGGAACCAGTATGATGTACTTCCTACAAAGAAACTAAACTGTTTTTATATCTAATTTAAGGAGGCGTATTCATGGAACTGGTACGATATACTTCCTACAAAAAATATAAACTTGTATCTAATTTAAGGAGGTGTATTCATGGAACCAGTACGATATACTTCCTACAAAGAAACTAAACTGTTGTATCTAATTTAAGGAGGTGTATTCATGGAACTAGCATGATATACTTCCTACAAAGAAACTAAACTGTTGTATCTAATTTAAGGAGGAATATTCATGGAACCGGTATGATATACTTCCTACAAAGAAACTAAACTATTATATCTAATTTAAGGAGGCGTATTCATGGAACTGTTATGATATACTTCCTACAAAGAAACTAAACTGTTATATCTAATTTAAGAATGCGTATTCATGGAATCAGTACGATATACTTCCTACAAAGAAACTAATCTGTTATATCTAATTTAAGGAGGCGTATTCATGGAACTGGTACGATATACTTCCTACAAAGAAACTAAACTATTATATCTAATTTAAGGAGGCGTATTCATGGAACCAGTACGATATACTTCCTACAAAGAAACTAAACTATTATATCTAATTTAAGGAGGCGTATTCATGGAACTGGTACGATATACTTCCTACAAAGAAACTAAACTATTATATCTAACTTAAGGAGGCGTATTCATGGAACCAGTATGATGTACTTCCTACAAAGAAACTAAACTGTTTTTATATCTAATTTAAGGAGGCGTATTCATGGAACTGGTACGATATACTTCCTACAAAAAATATAAACTTGTATCTAATTTAAGGAGGTGTATTCATGGAACCAGTACGATATACTTCCTACAAAGAAACTAAACTGTTGTATCTAATTTAAGGAGGTGTATTCATGGAACTAGCATGATATACTTCCTACAAAGAAACTAAACTGTTGTATCTAATTTAAGGAGGAATATTCATGGAACTGGTATGATATACTTCCTACAAAGAAACTAAACTATTATATCTAATTTAAGGAGGCGTATTCATGGAACTGGTATGATATACTTCCTACAAAGAAACTAAACTGTTATATCTAATTTAAGAATGCGTATTCATGGAATCAGTACGATATACTTCCTACAAAGAAACTAATCTGTTATATCTAATTTAAGGAGGCGTATTCATGGAACTGGTACGATATACTTCCTACAAAGAAACTAAACTATTATATCTAATTTAAGGAGGCGTATTCATGGAACTGGTACGATATACTTCCTACAAAGAAACTAAACTATTATATCTAACTTAAGGAGGCATATTCATGGAACCAGTACGATATACTTCCTACAAAGAAACTAAACTATTATATCTAATTTAAGGAGGCGTATTCATGGAACTGGTACGATATACTTCCTACAAAAAAAATAAACTTATATCTAATTTAAGGAGGTGTATTCATGGAACCAGTATGATATACTTCCTACAAAGAAACTAAACTGTTTTTATAATTTAAGGAGGCGTATTCATGGAACTGGTACGATATACTTCCTACAAAAAAAATAAACTTATATCTAATTTAAGGAGGTGTATTCATGGAACCAGTACGATATACTTCCTACAAAGAAACTAAACTGTTTTTATAATTTAAGGAGGCGTATTCATGGAACTGGTACGATATACTTCCTACAAAAAAAATAAACTTATATCTAATTTAAGGAGGTGTATTCATGGAACCAGTACAATATACTTCCTACAAAGAAACTAAACTGTTTTTATAATTTAAGGAGGCGTATTCATGGAACTGGTACGATATACTTCCTACAAAAAAAATAAACTTATATCTAATTTAAGGAGGTGTATTCATGGAACCAGTACGATATACTTCCTACAAAGAAACTAAACTGTTTTTATAATTTAAGGAGGCATATTCATGGAACTGGTACGATATACTTCCTACAAAAAAAATAAACTTATATCTAATTTAAGGAGGTGTATTCATGGAACCAGTACGATATACTTCCTACAAAGAAACTAAACTATTATATCTAATTTAAGGAGGCGTATTCATGGAACTGGTACGATATACTTCCTACAAAGAAACTAAACTAATATATCTAACTTAAGGAGGCATATTCATGGAACCAGTACGATATACTTCCTACAAAGAAACTAAACTATTATATCTAATTTAAGGAGGCATATTCATGGAACTGGTACGATATACTTCCTACAAAAAAAATAAACTTATATCTAATTTAAGGAGGTGTATTCATGGAACCAGTACGATATACTTCCTACAAAGAAACTAAACTGTTTTTATAATTTAAGGAGGCGTATTCATGGAACTGGTACGATATACTTCCTACAAAAAAAATAAACTTATATCTAATTTAAGGAGGTGTATTCATGGAACCAGTATGATATACTTCCTACAAAGAAACTAAACTGTTTTTATAATTTAAGGAGGCGTATTCATGGAACTAGTACGATATACTTCCTACAAAAAAAATAAACTTATATCTAATTTAAGGAGGTGTATTCATGGAACCAGTATGATATACTTCCTACAAAGAAACTAAACTGTTTTTATAATTTAAGGAGGCGTATTCATGGAACTGGTACGATATACTTCCTACTAAAAAAATAAACTTATATCTAATTTAAGGAGGTGTATTCATGGAACCAGTACAATATACTTCCTACAAAGAAACTAAACTGTTTTTATAATTTAAGGAGGCGTATTCATGGAACTGGTACGATATACTTCCTACAAAAGAAAATAAACTTATATCTAATTTAAGGAGGTGTATTCATGGAACCAGTACGATATACTTCCTACAAAGAAACTAAACTGTTTTTATAATTTAAGGAGGCATATTCATGGAACTGGTACGATATACTTCCTACAAAAAAAATAAACTTATATCTAATTTAAGGAGGTGTATTCATGGAACCAGTACGATATACTTCCTACAAAGAAACTAAACTATTATATCTAATTTAAGGAGGCGTATTCATGGAACTGGTACGATATACTTCCTACAAAGAAACTAAACTAATATATCTAACTTAAGGAGGCATATTCATGGAACCAGTACGATATACTTCCTACAAAGAAACTAAACTATTATATCTAATTTAAGGAGGCGTATTCATGGAACTGGTACGATATACTTCCTACAAAGAAACTAAGCTAATATATCTAACTTAAGGAGGCATATTCATGGAACCAGTACGATATATTTCCTACAAAGAAACTAAACTATTATATCTAATTTAAGGAGGCGTATTCATGGAACTGGTACGATATACTTCCTACAAAAAAAATAAACTTATATCTAATTTAAGGAGGTGTATTCATGGAACCGGTATGATATACTTCCTACAAGGAAACTAAACTGTTTTTATATCTAATTTAAGGAGGCGTATTCATGGAACTGGTACATTATACTTCCTACAAAGAAACTAAACTGTTGTATCTAATTTAAGGAGGTGTATTCATGGAACTGGTACAATATACTTCCTACAAAAAAACTAAACTGTTGTATCTAATTTAAGGAGGTGTTTTCATGGAACCGGTATGATATACACATGTACGTCCTACAAAGAAACTAAACTATTATATCTAATTTAAGGAGGCTTATTCATGGAACCAGTACGATATACTTCCTTTAATTGCTATTAAAAATGCTTATTGATAATATAGTTTACATAAACATCCTATCACCACTGAAGTTATCTATCACAAATATTTATCTTTTAAAGGAGACTAGAAATCAAAATTTTCCTTTTACGTATGTAATTCTCTACAGATTTTAATCCGACTGTCATGTTTAGAAATTAAATATCGTAAGGGGGTAGTGATTTATTGCATGGAAGATACCACGATTCCGTAAATTGCCGAGTTTTTCCGAGTTTTCATGAGACGACAGATCACGTGGTACCATGACACTATACTAACCAGTCCTCGTATACAAACATAAACATTGGCGAGCGAGGCAGACGGAAGGAGACCACATTTGGGATGCACATTCAAAACTTGAAACTGCAGTCTGATATAATAGTTTATGTACTGAACTGGTCAGTGCTTAAAGAAATTTATTAGGCACAGGCTCCAGGCTGGTGACTTAAATAAACTCAAGCCATGACTGAAATTCCACAAGCCTGGAGGAGTTCGTACCTGTCAACTCTCAAGCCGGGAGAAAAACCTCCCGATTTTGGGGGTATTTCCTCATCTACATCCCGATCTCGTAATATCTCTAAATTTTTCGCAGCGAAGTCCCGATTATTACATTATGTCTGTCAATTTTCATTTGTCAGGTGAAAAAAACCCAACCCCAAACCATTTATAAATAGATATAACGTATGCAATCCACAGTCTAAACTGCCACACTGCAGACATCGTAGTGATATGACTGAAAAATTGTTAAAGCTACGTTAAGAATTCAAATCACACGCACACACGTCTAAATCCGGCACTGGACGAAATAATTAATATTACACAACAGTTTTTTTCTTTTTTTCTTCTTCAGTAAATAGAACGTGAACATTAAACATTATTCAAGTAAATTTCAGATGTTTTTAAACAACTACAACAGTACTATAGTAGAAAAAAATTAAAAGAATAAAATTGTCACCAATTAGCTTAAATGAATGATCACTGTGAAATTTTCTCTGCAAACAAAATCGCATCTCCATTTCCGCGGAAGAAACTCGGCCAGTTAACACCTGACATTCCTCTACCGTATATGTAAAGTTTAATTACCATGATTAAATTACAAGGAATAAAACAAAATATACCATGCAGTATATGTGGCCCTAAAGAACTAATTCTGAATAAATATTTTGTTCAGCAAACAGTGTAAAATGCATTAAGACTTAAACCTGAAGTCCAGTGGCGTCACTCGGGTTGGTGTCACCCAGTGCAGTAGCTCATGGTGTCACCCCCATGGTCCTCCTTCCGTAACAGACCATACAGAATCCTTAGTAATGTCATTTTGGTGTCACCCCCTCTGATGGTGTCACCCGGTGCAGTCTGCACCCCCCGCATCCCCCTAGCGACGCCACTGCTGTGCCTGCTAGTCATGTATTTAACTATGATCGGTTATCCGCTTATGAAATCCGACTAGACCGAGCAGTGTGTGCTCTGTAAAATTTGCAATTTTTCATTTTGGTGTCACTCCTCTGAGATGGTGTCACCCGGTGTGGTCTGCACCCCCACACCCCCCTAGCGACGCCACTGCTGAAGTCCATGGCATCGTAAGTAACAACAAAATAGGCATCGTTTATTTTGGCAATCAATTGCTGGTGCTTACACATACACACACTGTCGAACATGGTTTCTTTGAAGTATGTCCGAAGGGCAGTCCTTTTCACAAGACCAATGCAAAGATAAGGAGTCTGTTCATTAGTCACACCGGCTTTATTGTTTGCGTACTTAAATTAAAACTTTAGCTATTTTGCAATTTAGCCAGAGCTGACCAGAATAGGCAAAATGGGCTTGTCCTGGGGGAATAATAAGGCGTATCACTTGGAGAAAAGGTACGTCAAATGGGCGCTCGCACATTGGGGCAAGTGTTGGGTCAATAGTGTTCCCCCCCCCCTCCAGTTTCTATTGTCAGCCATTTAATGTGAAACTTTGACCTCTTTTCTTTTAATCGCTGCTATTTAAACTGCCCAAGGAATAGTTTTATATCCATTCCACTCATTACAGATTACTGTTTATACATACTACATGTATACAATTATTTTTTTTTAAATTTGTAATTTTTATAAAATTACTGAAAATTGTGTTTTCTCGAAACATGACAGGTTTAGAATATTATTTTTGGCAAAGCCTCCATTTGATTAAAATCAAATCTAAATTACACTTTGGACAGTAGTGATTTGATTTAGATTGTGCCGTGTTAAGGCATGTATGTCGACATCTTGAAAATACATTTACTCATTTCACCAGCGCGATCAAAGTTTCCTCAGGCAAACAATTTTTGTTTCGACAAGCCTGACGGGCACCTCACTTTGAATACAGGATTGGTCAGAACTAAAGCCAGAGGGGCCCAGGGTGTCGGGCTATCAGATTTATTTTTAGCACTGCTGGTGTAGATAAAAGATCTGTGAATTGATTGTTGCATTTTGTGGTCACTTACTCAGCCTTCTGCCTATTTTCGTAACTCGCACATTTAACACTTTTCCCAGGATTTAAAATATTCAATGTTATGTCTGGAACAGCGCCAACTTTTAGTCTAGGCCTAGCATTTGCGTATCCTTGAGCTGACATTTTTTCAGAATCCCTCTCGTAACAGTCCTTTGAGAAATGTAACGAGCACATAGTGCTGTATGGTGTTGCTTTGAAATTGACTCGTTTGTAATAATGTATCCATTCTTTCATTATGCCTTTATCTTTCGGAAAAGAAAAAAAATGTTGTCCACAGGCTTTTCTTAATGTTCTATTACATCCGTAAGCAACCCAAACGGTATTGTCTTTTACTCTGGCAACTCCCACTTGGGCTGCTGGAGTCGCTACTATGACGTCACATCCCGAAAGTAACCGAATAGGCGCGGAAATTTTGCATACAAGGTCACGGAAATTCAGCTCCTAGAAGATAGGCCAATATTTTAAAATTGGCATTATGATCGCAGATGATACTTTAGAAAAAGGTTTTCTGCTATAGTACTTTTATTATTATTCTATATTTCCATTGGTTTCTGGTCTCCTTTAAGTAGATTTCTTCGATCTGACAAAGAATACAATGCTAAAGTTTACACAATACAAATTGGAATTATTTTAAAGTCATACTCTGTGAATCAACACAGGCATTTACTTTCTAGCATGTATTTTCTTTAAAGCTATGTTAAAACCCATGACAAGAATGCATATGATTTTTAGTTGTCTGTTCTGTTTTTAAATATAAATGAGGAACTGTCATAACCAAAGAGATAAAATTTAGATGTTAGTTTTCTTCGTTTTGGTGTTATTCTTAGAAAAAGTGTTCATTTCAGGAAATACATGACAGAATATTACAAAATAGGTCAAAACATTAACAATTAGATTAGTATAGTTTATTGTTTTGCCATTTTTTATACAAATTAGTTACCTGAATTAATTTGTCTGATAAATATGGTATATTTCCTAATGTAGGGTTAGGAATTTGAAAACAATTACTTGACATATTACTTGTCAAAAGATCAATCGCATGCTTCTGAGACTTAATCTGACTTGTCAAGAAAAGGATGGAATTGAGAAATATTTCAAATATCCAATAATTATTTACCATGACAAATTTGGGTTCCCCATGTAATTTTCCTGTAATGTTTAATATTCCAGAATTTGGAAGAGCATAAGATCCCGTTTCCTCTTGCATCTCAAACTCTACATTAGCGTAACCTTGTAATGTTGATCTGTACAAGTGTGGTAGTTTCACGTGACTGAGAATCTCAGAATCAGAAAGAGCAATATCATAGCTTCTCACCTGGAAAATAATAGGTAAGATATGAATTTTTGGATGGGAAAGAAAGGTTTAAGTGTCAGAGAGCAATACTATACATTCATATCTGTAAAATAATATACAATGTACACTTTATGAGGACTAGCACAAGCTTCTCACCTGGAAAATAATATGTAAGATATGAATTTTTGGATGGGAAAGAAAGGTTTAAGTGTTAGAGAGCAATACTATACATTCATATCTGTAAAATAATATACAATGTACACTTTATGAGAACTAGCACAAGCTTCTCACCTGGAAAATAATATGTAAGATATGAATTTTTGGATGGGAAAGAAAGGTTTAAGTGTCGGAGAGCAATACTATACATTCATATCTGTAAAATAATATACAATGTACACTTTATGAGGACTAGCACAAGCTTCTCACCTGGAAAATAATATGTAAGATATGAATTTTTGGATGGGAAAGAAAGGTTTAAGTGTCAGAGAGCAATACTATACATTCATATCTGTAAAATAATATACAATGTACACTTTATGAGGACTAGCACAAGCTTCTCACCTGGAAAATAATATGTAAGATATGAATTTTTGGATGGGAAAGAAAGTTTTAAGTGTCAGAGAGCAATACTATACATTCATATCTGTAAAATAATATACAATGTACACTTTATGAGGACTAGCACAAGCTTCTCACCTGGAAAAATAATATGTAAGATATGAATTTTTGGATGGGAAAGAAAGTTTTAAGTGTCAGAGAGCAATACTATACATTCATATCTGTAAAATAATATACAATGTACACTTTATGAGGACTAGCACAAGCTTCTCACCTGGAAAAATAATATGTAAGATATGAATTTTTGGATGGGAAAGAAAGGTTTAAGTGTCAGAGAGCAATACTATACATTCATATCTGTAAAATAATATACAATGTACACTTTATGAGGACTAGCACAAGCTTCTCACCTGGAAAATAATATGTAAGATATGAATTTTTGGATGGGAAAGAAAGTTTTAAGTGTCAGAGAGCAATACTATACATTCATATCTGTAAAATAATATACAATGTACACTTTATGAGGACTAGCACAAGCTTCTCACCTGGAAAAATAATATGTAAGATATGAATTTTTGGATGGGAAAGAAAGGTTTAAGTGTCAGAGAGCAATACTATACATTCATATCTGTAAAATAATATACAATGTACACTTTATGAGGACTAGCACAAGCTTCTCACCTGGAAAAATAATATGTAAGATATGAATTTTTGGATGGGAAAGAAAGTTTTAAGTGTCAGAGAGCAATACTATACATTCATATTTGTAAAATAATATACAATGTACACTTTATGAGGACTAGCACAAGCTTCTCACCTGGAAAAATAATATGTAAGATATGAATTTTTGGATGGGAAAGAAAGGTTTAAGTGTCAGAGAGCAATACTATACATTCATATCTGTAAAATAATATACAATGTACACTTTATGAGGACTAGCACAAGAGGCTCAGATGAAGCAATGCTCTGGAATGTATATATATATATATATGTGTGTGTGTGTGTGTGTGTGTGTGTGTATGATAGATCTATATCGGTACCAGTATTTATTATATTGAATAATAAAATATATATGGCTCACATCAATGTTTCCTCCCATGGCTTGCACGATATATATACCAACTTTGGTGATTTTGTTCTAAATGTTCATTTTAAAGTTATTCAAACTATTCACTGATTTGTTTTTACTTTTTTTGAGATCTTAATACCTACATCATTTGCTATTTTGTTTAAATAATATTTTATGAGACCTATTGAAAAATGAGGATATATTTTGTTTAAATACTATTTTACGAGACCTAGTGAAAAATGATCTGTTTTGTTTAAATACTATTTTATGAGACCTATTGAAAAATGAGGATATATTTTGTTTAAATACTTTTTTGTGAGACCTATTGAAAAAAGAGGATCTATTTTATTTAAATACTATTTTATGAGACCTATTGAAAAATGAGGATATATTTTGTTTAAATACTATTTTATAAGACCTATTGAAAAATGAGCATCTGTTTTGTTTAAATACTATTTTATGAGACCTATTGAAAATGAGGATCTATTTTGTTTAAATACTATTTGATGAGACCTATTGAAAAATGAGGATCTAAATGTAAATGTTGAGAATATAAGTCAAAGATAGAAACTGATTAAAATTAAATAAACATCAAATGGATAAATAAATAAGTAATAAAATAAAACAGAAATATGATAAACAACAAATGGATATAAAATTAAATACTTTATCTACAATTCCTTGCATGAAGTTGGTTTTGTCTGTTCCTATATAAAGGGTCATGTTTTCTTCAGTCTTGTTTGCCTGTAAGAAGAAATGTATTCCTAATATCACAGAGAAGCAAACTGAAAATGTGTCATTGCATAATTGACATTTTTGAAAATACAATAATCTTTCAAAGCACACTTTTGAGATATGCTAACCATGAACAAACATCTTATAGATTATTATATACACTTGCTTTTTTCAATGTCCCGGTAAAATTACACTTATTTATCTTGAATGAATGTCTGTATCTTCAAGAGCTTAGATTTTGGAAATTATTTTAATTTCTTTTGAATGGTATGCACTTCTCCATCCTTCTATTGCTACATACTCTCCACCCTTCTAATGTTACATACTCTCCACCCTTCTAATGTTACATACTCTCCACCCTTCTAATGTAACATACTCGCCACTCTTCTAATGTTACATACTCTCCACCCTTCTAATGTTACGTATTCTCCACCCTTCTGATGCTACATACTCTCCACCTTTCTAATGTTACATACTTGCCACCCTTCTAATGTTACATACTCTCCACCCTTCTAATGTTACATACTCTCCACCCTTCTAATGTTACATATTCTCCACCCTTCTTATGTTACATACTCTCCACCCTTTTAATGTTACATATTCTTCACCCTTCTAATGTTACATACTCTCCACCCTTCTAATGTTACATACCTGCCACTATTCTAATGTTACATATTCTCCATCCTTCTTATGTTACATACTCTCCACCCTTTTAATGTTACATATTCTCTACACTTCTAATGATACATATTCTCCACCCTTCTAATGTTACATACTCTCCACCCTTCTAATGTTACATACTCTCCATCCTTCTAATGTTATATACTCTCCACCCTTCTAATGTTACATGCTCTCCACCCTTCTAATGTTACATATTCTCCACCCTTCTAATGTTACATGCTCTCCACCCTTCTAGTGTTACATACTCTCTACCCTTCTAATGTTATATACTCTCCACCCTTCTAATGTTATACACTCTCCACCCTCCTGATGTTACATATTCTCCACCCTTCTAATGTTATATACTCTCCACCCTTCTAATGTTATATACTCTCCACCCTTCTAATGTTACATATTCTCCACCTAATGTTACATACTCTCCACCCTTCTAATGCTACATGCTCTCCACCCTTCTAGTGTTACATACTCTCCACACTTCAAATATTACATACTCTCCACTCTTCTGATGTTAGATGCTCTCCACCCTTCTAATGTTATATACTCTCCACCCTTCTAATGTTATATACTCTCCACCCTTCTAATGTTACATACTCTCCACCCTTCTAATGTTATATACTCTCCACCCTCCTAATGTTACGTATTCTCCACCTAATGTTACATACTCTCCACCCTTCTAATGTTACATGCTCTCCACCCTTCTAGTGTTACATACTCTCCACTCTTCTAATGTTACATATTCTCCACCCTTCTAATGTTACGTATTCTCCACATAATGTTACATACTCTCCACCCTTCTAATATTACATACTCTCCACCTCCTAAAGTTACATAATCTCTGTCCTTTCTTGTCTCCAGCTGCAAAAGATTTCTAATGCTCAATTTACATCTTTGACCAAGCTAATTTAAGTTTATAGATTTTCCTATTTTTTAAAACACACACACACACACATATATATATATATATATATATATATATATATATAGTGAGAGTGTGTATGTGTGATCTGAATTTTTAACATAGCTTTAACAATTGTTCAGTCATATCGCTATGACCAGTCCTAACACTAACCTCTTAATGCTGAGCACCAAGCAAGGCAGCTGTTAATTCCATTTTTAAAAGTCTTTGGTATGACTTGGCTGGGGATCGAACCCACAACCTCCCGCATCAGAGGTAGATGCTCTAACCACTAAGCCATCAGAGTGGTCTATATAGTGATAGAGAGAGAGAGACAGAAATATGAGGTACCTTGACTATACATTCACATACCCAGTCTATAATACTTGCTGTTTTGTCTGCAACTTTGGTTCCATTTATGAACAGCGAAAGGAGAACATCTGTTTCAATGGAAAGTTCAAAATATTTGTGTTAAAATTTGTTCCAAATATTATTTAATTGATTCATTTATGTGGTTCTTAGTATGGAAGACTAAGGCAAAAATATGTATTTTATGTTTGTAGGTCTTATTTTTCAGTTCTGCAAAAACTGCAAACATTGGCTAACGTTTGATCATTTATCACAACAATGGTACTGAAAATTCCAAGTCTTTTTGGGTGAAAAAAAAATGTTGTGTTGTTTGTTTTTTTGGCTGAGAAAAAATGTTGCTCTGTTAGGTTGAGAGAAAATGTTGCTTTGTACACTGCATGCTCTTTTTTGGTAAAGAAACCTTTTTACAAAAATGAAGTACAAAGGAAGATGTCAGAGGTGCCATATGCAGTGTTTAGTGTCAGAATAGAAAAAGAAGTAAAATAAATTTTGCGTGAAAATTTTTTTGTCTCAAAAGAAAATCAAACTACCCAAAACTAATTTCTAGAAACAAAATGGAGGTGAAATTCCTGCAAACCTTGCAAAATAATCACCAATGTCACATTCTGACTTTCAGAATCCTAAAGTATATTTAAACAGAAATAATATTCAACTTCAAAGTTTACAAATGCCACTTGTTATGAGCATGGCAATTAATCACATTATCCTTTAGACTCTTTATGGTAGTCTTGAAGTGCAAACATTTGGTATTTAATTCTGTCAGAGATTTTGAAACAGATACATTACACAATTTTGAGGACTTTTTCCATGTATAGCAAAGGTATGCAAGATCTCCCAAATTTTGAGGACTTTTTCCATGTATAGCAAAGGTATGCAAGATCTCCCAAATTTTGAGGACTTTTTCCATGTACAGCAAAAGTATGCAAGATCTCCCAAATTTTGAGGACTTTTTCCATGTACAGCAAAGGTATGCAAGATCTCCCAAATTTTGAGGACTTTTTCCATGTATAGCAAAGGTATGCAAGATCTCCCAAATTTTGAGGACTTTTTCCATGTATAGCAAAGGTATGCAAGATCTCCCAAATTTTGAGGACTTTTTCCATGTATAGCAAAGGTATGCAAGATCTCCCAAATTTTGAGGACTTTTTCCATGTACAGCAAAAGTATGCAAGATCTCCCAAATTTTGAGGACTTTTTCCATGTACAGCAAAGGTATGCAAGATCTCCAAAGCTCTTTTTCACATCTAAATAATGTGCAAAGTATGTAACCAGGTTTTATATACTTCCTCTTGTTTAGTATGGCATACAGCTTTAATCCTATGTGTTACGTGAGATTCTGAATGGAGATATTACCTTGCTTTCATATATGAAATCTTGGAGAGCCTTATACTGTTTTGCATCTGATTTACATTTACAAATACTGGCAGGAATGAACAGGTCTTACAAATGGCAATATTTTCTTTGTAGATTTAGAAATATGTGTTATCAACATATATTTTTCGGAAAATACTGATGGGAAGTATTCCAAGCCCATCTCATTCCAAGACATACATTTATTGAGCCCACTTTTGTGGAAAAGTGAGACACAGCAGTTACTTTTATTGTGGCACCAGCAGTTTCAGTGTCAAGGATTTGTTAAAGTTTTGGATACTGTTATTCATTTGTTTATATTCCCTAAAGCCCATAAATAATTTTGTAACAATTGAGATGAATTATTATGTGATAGAAATGATTCCTTCTGGGATACACACAATTTCCCCCCCTTTGACCTTGGGATCAAGGTCATGGTCGAAGAAGAGTCATATTGAATTTTGGTCAAAGAGTTTCATTCGTTTAAATTTCTCAAATCCTTTACAGATTCTGTTTATAAATGTAACAACTCATTATGAAGCAAAGGTAATTAATACTGAGACACATGAATGTGTTTCAATAACCTTGCATCAAGGTCACAGTTGGTTAATATTTGCAGTTTGGCTTGGTTAAATATTTACATTTGCTTATAATTTAAAAACCCTTTGATGGATTTTGCTCATGCCCGATGTAACTCATTATAAAGTAATAACATTCATTTTGTGACAAAAAAAGTACACACATTTAACTTGGGGTCAAAGTCATGAGGTGCACAGCAATTCTTTGAGCATGGGCCAAGATTTTCTTGCATTGGTATCCTGTATTAATTTAGCTAGATTTTCTTACGTTGGTACCCTGTATTAATTTAGCTAGATTTTCTTGCATTGGTATCCTGTATTAATTTTAGCTAAAGCTGAAAGACTGCTTCATAGTTGAGAATCACTTCTAATACAGTCTTGTTGAATGTGAAACATGACTAAAATAGTAACATGTTCTTGGTAAGGAATTTTTGGTTTGTGTATGTGTGTATATCTGGGTGAGATTTTCAATATATTTGTTAGAGGCTCCTTTTTTCATTTCTTGATACATATTTTAAAGTACCAGGTACAGTATTCACTGTTTACAGAATGGGGGAAATTGAATATTTTTGCTTTATTTTATCAAAGAGTACTGCTAGAGGACTACCATAACAGTTTTGTGTGATTCACATGTTGATCTTTGAAGAATGGGTACAACCACTGTGCTATCATGACTGCCATCTGCTTTAATGTTCCATGGGTCCAGTTGTGTCTGTGGAGAAATGTGTTAGTATCTTCAGTCTACATGTATTTAGAAAAAAAATGATGTTTGAAATTTGTTTAGAAAAGTTTGCAACCATTGTGTTTGTAAGCCTTGAAAGGGGAAGATTACATGATGTTCTAATTCTATGCTATTACGCTGTTATCTTTAAAATAATTGCCAAGCATGTTCATTAAGAAATTAATTCTTGTATGATGCTGGTATTTTTAATGGTACTGAAAATACTTATGATGTGTGTGCACATTATTTCTTCATACCTCCAAGGCTATATCTGTAACTGATGCTGTACCATCTATGGGTTTCTAGTGTGTTAGAAGATGAAATCACAGTCTCTCCGTAGAACCCAGTTAAGGAGGAAGTATTCACATAAAGACACATGGATAAGTCACCAGTGCATGCAACAGGATGGGATTTTGATCCATTTTGAAGATACACCCAAAGTTCGATAGTAAAACTATAATGAATTTCAAATTTTGTTAAGACATTAAAAAAACGTTCCATAAAAGCAACTTCATAGCAACATGTTTAGAACCTGTACATCAGTAATATTTTGCACTCATGTTCCTATTTCATGTTTTTATAAAGTGTTCAAAATATATCATGGTTTGGGAACATACCTATTTTTTTAATTTTTTTTGACAAAATGTAGAAAATTCAGGCTTTGATTAGAAGGTATTTCAATAAAGAACTAGACAAATATTTAAGTATACATTATGGTATATGTGACATTAATGTCTCCAACATCTGTTTGTTTCTCAGTTAATGTCTTGACCCAAAATAAGCAAACATGGCATTGTTGCATCCTAAAATTGATCATATTGGCACTTGAAAGGTGAAGTTATGCTGGCATTTTAAATATGTTTTATCACTTAACTGCAGTTATATATGTCAATGGAGCAATACTATTTTCTCCATATTAAATAATGTAAGAATACTTAATGATGTCATGAATGACAAAAATGATGTAATATAAAGACAAAATGTCAGAGCTATTCGATTGCCCTTTTATAGCATGCTATGATTGCCTTTTTATAGCATGCTATGATTGCCCTTTTATAGCATGCTATGATTGCCATTTTATAGCATGCTATGATTGCCCTTTTATAGCATGCTATGATTGCCCTTTTATAGCATGCTATGATTGCCTTTTTATAGCATGCTATGATTGCCTTTTATAGCATGCTATGATTGCCCTTTTATAGCATGCTATGATTGCCTTTTTATAGCATGCTATGAGTGCCCTTTTATAGCATGCTATGATTGCCCTTTTATAGCATGCTATGATTGTCTTTTTATAGCATGCTATGATTGCCCTTTTATAGCATGCTATGCAGCAGTTGTATTCAATAAAATCAAAGTATCTTAAATTCATGCTCATTTGGAATGAAAGTTCAAAGACTCAATTTACATGCTATTTTCTTGATTGAGCTTTCAAAACATGCAAATTATTCACTCGTTTCATAAATTTCATTTTAAAGAAACACCCTTCTAAGATCCAATATATTTTATTGCATATTTCAATTAAATGGGAATTTTTCAATCAGCTTTACATTTGTTAAGATCCATGTTCAGGCATGGCTCTATTGTCTGTCTGTTTCTATTCACCTGAGCAAAGGCTGATATCAGTAGGTGTGTGTATTGGTGGAACTATAACCAGCCAATTAATAAGCAACCCTATTACTGAATGTATACAATAATATAATACCTACATTAATACATAACTTCAATACCAAATGACTTTCTTCTTACTCATATAATGCAAAATAATTTGAACCATAACACAGCAAAGAAGGCTATATATAGGACTTGATACAACCATAACACAGCAAAGAAGGCTATATATAGGACTTGATACAAGAGAGTGTGTCTTATGTCTAGCCTAAATAGTCTGTCTACGTTCTCTTTTCAAAAATAAGGAAATGGCCTCTCTACCCTCATAAACATATATACAGCCACAACATACCATAAAAGGGACTTCTCAAGCTGGCCAATTTTGGTTCTTATAATGCTTTCTGATTTGCAACATACATTACATTCAGAGAAATGCAATTTTCACTCATGGTTCACACCCAAGTTCTGTATTTATTTATTTATTCAACTGACTGCATAATCAGTTATGCAAACCGTATGCTTTTTTATGTATAGTTGATCTTATTCATTGTCTCACTGGCATATATTTGTCACTGAATCTAGTAGAAATATAATCTTATAAAAGCAACAAAGAATTTTGCAAATCTTTGATGTCAAATAAAGAAGTTTCACCCTGCAGTCCATTAAATATACTTCCCTTACATAAATTTTGTTCACATTCAGCAAAGCACATGATATATTTGACCACCTAGAAGAAATTATAGAAGCTGTATAGTCCAAATAGATCTTTTACTGAATGTACCATAAGCTTTAAATATACTGAAAAGTCATTTGAAATGTTAAATCCTGCTTTCTATTACAAACCTTTCATTCATTTTCAACTCTATAATGTTGCCCACATTCACATAATCATCATTTCCATCCAGTTGTAGACCCTTGTTGGCATATTCAAGGCAATATACCCGAAGATTAGACCATGTGACTGGAAATGCGCCAAACTGCAATACCCCAACACGTCCTCCTTTTATAGTATCGTCATATACAGGCCCAGAATCAACAATCAGAGTTTCTTCCTGATACAACCACAACCTTTCACAAAAGAAATACTTGGTATCAGTCTAAACATCCTCCGTAATTGACAGATTAAATGATACTTGGTATCAGTCTAAACATCCTCAGTAATTGACAGATTAAATGATACTTGGTATCAGTCTAAACATCCTCAGTAATTGACAGATTAAATGATACTTGGTATCAGTCTAAACATCCTCAGTAATTGACAGATTAAATGATACTTGGTATCAGTCTAAACATCCTCAGTAATTGACAGATTAAATGATACTTGGTATCAGTCTAAACATCCTCAGTAATTGACAGATTAAATGATACTTGGTATCAGTCTAAACATCCTCCGTAATTGACAGATTAAATGATACTTGGTATCAGTCTAAACATCCTCCGTAATTGACAGATTAAACGAGGTCTACCATTATAACAATATCCATGAAATTTTGAATATAAATAAGCCACATACACTTTAAAAAGTCATTAATGATACAAATTCACACAGAAGGTAGGTAGATGAGATGCATGCAGCTATTGTCAATGTTTCTTTTAGCAGATGAGACATAGGTTTCACTTGTCTTACAGCAATGAGGACAGCTTCATCAAAACTAGGGTACTGTGTTAAAGTTTTATGTCAATGTTTTGCAAGTCTGATACAGTGGTAAAGCATTACAGTACACATTACACAGCACTCATTCTTTCTGGAGAGATGAATACATTCAAGCATATAGTAGACCCGGGTACAATTCCAGCTATATTAAAATATAGTAGACCCTGATACAATTCCAGCTATATTAAAATATAGTAGACCTGGGTACAATTCCAGCTATATTAAAATATAGTAGACCCGGGTACAATTCCAGCTATATTAAAATATAGTAGACCTGGGTACAATTCCAGCTATATTAAAATAAAGTAGACCCAGGTACAATTCCAGCTATATTAAAATAAAGTAGACCTGGGTACAATTCCAGCTATATTAAAATAAAGTAGACCCAGGTACAATTCCAGCTATATTAAAATATAGTAGACCTGGGTACAATTCCAGCTATATTAAAATATAGTAGACCCGGGTACAATTCCAGCTATATTAAAATAAAGTAGACCCGGGTACAATTCCAGCTATATTAAAATAAAGTAGACCTGGGTACAATTCCAGCTATATTAAAATATAGTAGACCTGGGTACAATTCCAGCTATATTAAAATATAGTAGACCCGGGTACAATTCCAGCTATATTAAAATAAAGTAGACCCGGGTACAATTCCAGCTATATTAAAATAAAGTAGACCCGGGTACAATTCCAGCTATATTAAAATATAGTAGACCCAGATACAATTCCAGCTATATTAAAATATAGTAGACCTGGGTACAATTCCAGCTATATTAAAATATAGTAGACCCGGGTACAATTCCAGCTATATTAAAATATAGTAGACCCAGATACAATTCCAGCTATATTAAAATATAGTAGACCCGGGTACAATTCCAGCTATATTAAAATAAAGTAGACCCAGGTACAATTCCAGCTATATTAAAATAAAGTAGACCTGGGTACAATTCCAGCTATATTAAAATATAGTAGACCCGGGTACAATTCCAGCTATATTAAAATATAGTAGACCCGGGTACAATTCCAGCTAAATTAAAATAAAGTAGACCTGGGTACAATTCCAGCTATATTAAAATATAGTAGACCCGGGTACAATTCCAGCTATATTAAAATAAAGTAGACCCAGGTACAATTCCAGCTATATTAAAATATAGTAGACCTCGGTACAATTCCAGCTATATTAAAATATAGTAGACCCGGGTACAATTCCAGCTATATTAAAATAAAGTAGACCCGGGTACAATTCCAGCTATATTAAAATATAGTAGACCCAGATACAATTCCAGCTATATTAAAATATAGTAGACCTGGGTACAATTCCAGCTATATTAAAATATAGTAGACCCGGGTACAATTCCAGCTATATTAAAATATAGTAGACCCAGATACAATTCCAGCTATATTAAAATATAGTAGACCCGGGTACAATCATCTATATTAAAATAAAGTAGACCCAGGTACAATTCCAGCTATATTAAAATAAAGTAGACCTGGGTACAATTCCAGCTATATTAAAATATAGTAGACCCGGGTACAATTCCAGCTATATTAAAATAAAGTAGACCCAGGTACAATTCCAGCTATATTAAAATAAAGTAGACCTGGGTACAATTCCAGCTATATTAAAATAAAGTAGACCCGGGTACAATTCCAGCTATATTAAAATATAGTAGACCCAGATACAATTCCAGCTATATTAAAATATAGTAGACCTGGGTACAATTCCAGCTATATTAAAATATAGTAGACCCGGGTACAATTCCAGCTATATTAAAATATAGTAGACCCAGATACAATTCCAGCTATATTAAAATATAGTAGACCCGGGTACAATTCCAGCTATATTAAAATAAAGTAGACCCAGGTACAATTCCAGCTATATTAAAATAAAGTAGACCTGGGTACAATTCCAGCTATATTAAAATATAGTAGACCCGGGTACAATTCCAGCTATATTAAAATATAGTAGACCCGGGTACAATTCCAGCTAAATTAAAATAAAGTAGACCTGGGTACAATTCCAGCTATATTAAAATATAGTAGACCCGGGTACAATTCCAGCTATATTAAAATAAAGTAGACCCAGGTACAATTCCAGCTATATTAAAATATAGTAGACCTCGGTACAATTCCAGCTATATTAAAATATAGTAGACCCGGGTACAATTCCAGCTATATTAAAATATAGTAGACCCAGATACAATTCCAGCTATATTAAAATATAGTAGACCCAGATACAATTCCAGCTATATTAAAATATAGTAGACCCGGGTACAATTCCAGCTATATTAAAATATAGTAGACCCAGATACAATTCCAGCTATATTAAAATATAGTAGACCCGGGTACAATTCCAGCTATATTAAAATAAAGTAGACCCAGGTACAATTCCAGCTATATTAAAATAAAGTAGACCCGGGTACAATTCCAGCTATATTAAAATAAAGTAGACCTGGGTACAATTCCAGCTATATTAAAATATAGTAGACCCGGGTACAATTCCAGCTATATTAAAATATAGTAGACCCGGGTACAATTCCAGCTAAATTAAAATAAAGTAGACCTGGGTACAATTCCAGCTATATTAAAATATAGTAGACCCGGGTACAATTCCAGCTATATTAAAATAAAGTAGACCCAGGTACAATTCCAGCTATATTAAAATATAGTAGACCTGGGTACAATTCCAGCTATATTAAAATATAGTAGACCCGGGTACAATTCCAGCTATATTAAAATAAAGTAGACCCAGGTACAATTCCAGCTATATTAAAATATAGTAGACCCAGATACAATTCCAGCTATATTAAAATATAGTAGACCTGGGAACAATTCCAGCTATATTAAAATATAGTAGACCTGGGTACAATTCCAGCTATATTAAAATATAGTAGACCTGGGTACAATTCCAGCTATATTAAAATATAGTAGACCCGGGTACAATTCCAGCTATATTAAAATAAAGTAGACCCAGATACAATTCCAGCTATATTAAAATATAGTAGACCCGGGTACAATTCCAGCTTTATTAAAATATAGTAGACCTGGGTACAATTCCAGCTATATTAAAATATAGTAGACCCAGATACAATTCCAGCTATATTAAAATATAGTAGACCCGGGTACAATTCCAGCTATATTAAAATAAAGTAGACCCAGGTACAATTCCAGCTATATTAAAATAAAGTAGACCCGGGTACAATTCCAGCTATATTAAAATAAAGTAGACCCAGGTACAATTCCAGCTATATTAAAATATAGTAGACCCGGGTACAATTCCAGCTATATTAAAATATAGTAGACCCAGATACAATTCCAGCTATATTAAAATATAGTAGACCTGGGTACAATTCAAGCTATATTAAAATATAGTAGACCCGGGTACAATTCCAGCTATATTAAAATAAAGTAGACCCAGGTACAATTCCAGCTATATTAAAATATAGTAGACCTGGGTACAATTCCAGCTATATTAAAATATAGTAGACCCGGGTACAATTCCAGCTATATTAAAATAAAGTAGACCCAGATACAATTCCAGCTATATTAAAATATAGTAGACCCGGGTACAATTCCAGCTTTATTAAAATATAGTAGACCTGGGTACAATTCCAGCTATATTAAAATATAGTAGACCCAGATACAATTCCAGCTATATTAAAATATAGTAGACCCGGGTACAATTCCAGCTATATTAAAATAAAGTAGACCCAGGTACAATTCCAGCTATATTAAAATAAAGTAGACCCAGGTACAATTCCAGCTATATTAAAATAAAGTAGACCCAGGTACAATTCCAGCTATATTAAAATATAGTAGACCCGGGTACAATTCCAGCTATATTAAAATATAGTAGACCCAGATACAATTCCAGCTATATTAAAATATAGTAGACCTGGGTACAATTCAAGCTATATTAAAATATAGTAGACCCGGGTACAATTCCAGCTATATTAAAATAAAGTAGACCCAGGTACAATTCCAGCTATATTAAAATATAGTAGACCCGGGTACAATTCCAGCTATATTAAAATATAGTAGACCCGGGTACAATTCCAGCTATATTAAAATAAAGTAGACCCAGGTACAATTCCAGCTATATTAAAATATAGTAGACCCGGGTACAATTCCAGCTTTATTAAAATATAGTAGACCTGGGTACAATTCCAGCTATATTAAAATATAGTAGACCCAGATACAATTCCAGCTATATTAAAATATAGTAGACCCGGGTACAATTCCAGCTATATTAAAATAAAGTAGACCCAGGTACAATTCCAGCTATATTAAAATATAGTAGACCCAGATATAACTCCAGCTATATTAAAATATAGTAGACCTGGGTACAATTCCAGCTATATTAAAATATAGTAGACCCTGATACAATTCCAGCTATATTAAAATATAGTAGACCTGGGTACAATTCCAGCTATATTAAAATATAGTAGACCCGGGTACAATTCCAGCTATATTAAAATATAGTAGACCTGGGTACAATTCCAGCTATATTAAAATATAGTAGACCTGGGTACAATTCCAGCTATATTAAAATAAAGTAGACCTGGGTACAATTCCAGCTATATTAAAATAAAGTAGACCCAGGTACAATTCCAGCTATATTAAAATATAGTAGACCCGGGTACAATTCCAGCTTTATTAAAATATAGTAGACCTGGGTACAATTCCAGCTATATTAAAATAAAGTAGACCCAGGTACAATTCCAGCTATATTAAAATATAGTAGACCCGGGTACAATTCCAGCTATATTAAAATATAGTAGACCCAGATACAATTCCAGCTATATTAAAATATAGTAGACCTGGGTACAATTCCAGCTATATTAAAATATTATGCAAATATATAGGCATAAAAGAGATTTGATCGATAGAGACTAATTTTAAGTTGTAAGTTATACCGGTTTGTCTATTTCACCCTTGCATTATCTTATGGAATCTCAAAGGAAAAGCAATTTTTTAAAACAGATTTGAATGAACATCTTTATTATATTTTAGTTCTTCAACTGAGTAGTCAAAATTTGTTCGCATGAGAAGAGAGAAATAATGATATAAGCTAAGCATGCCTAATAAAACAACATCGTTGCTCTGTAATATCACTTACCTTATGTAGCCTAAGGAGGGTTTATGAATGAGATTCCATTTGTAAGAGTTTCTTGGCTCCCATCCATTTAGATCCGGGTCTTGCCAGAGCAATGTCACCTGACCACTGGTGTCGGAGCTATGCCACAGAGCACTAGCAAAGGTGGCGCTCGGTCCAATGTTGGAATTTATTAACTATAAGTATTGGAAAGATATTCTGTGCAATTATACTGATATATACAATCCATCTCACAACACCTGTTGGTGAAAAATTGTAAATAATATACATTCTTGAAAAGTTTGGCTTTTAGCCTGACAATCACGGAGCCATACCTTCACATTTTGTTACACCATTAACTCATTAGAAATAGGACACATTGTAAGACCATCTAAAAACATACATGATGGCATATTTACAAAGAGTAGATATTTTCAACAAAGAATGAAAGAAGCAAATAAAACTGAAAGCTACTTTAGATATTGACGGTCAGACATGGTTTCATCGCTGTATCCAGGTACTGCTTTTCAGGACACATCGCAAGTCAAACCAAAAACGGAGTGATTAACAGTTAAAATTTTCATGGTGTCAAGCAAGACATATTTTTGTTTTCTGCTCACTCTTCTTCTTCCTCATCATTTTTGATTGTTGAAATGAATACTTGTATTTATTGCAAGAAGCTGTTGTAATCAAAGTACCTATAGTACTAAAGTAACTATATTATTTTTTATGTTCAGTTCTTCAAGCAGAATGAGAAATTTGGGTTGGACATATTCTATTAAAAAAACTACTAGCATAGCTCACTACATAAGTAAAGCAAAAATGGGCATTTTTATGACCGTGCACAATTAGGTTTGTCATTCAATAAATCATATATATGAATACCTACCTTAATTTGCACACCCTTTGTCCCAGCCTGATATGCGTAATTGGTGTATTCCCTCTTCCAAATCACTGCATAGAACTTTCTATTGCTGGTATAGCCAAACACAAGGCCGACATAATCTTCCACAGTTTCGTTACCATTGACATACCATGTTCCTTTATAATTTATCTCACCGTATTCCTGCTTGCCTATGTGGGAATAGTATATTTAAACCAATTTTATGTGTAGAATGTTTATTTTTCTATATGTTTTTGATATATTTCTGCATGCACATTTTAATATTCCTCAATGAAATATAAATGACACCTAATTATTTATACCAGTATTTTACCCATACAAATACAGTCCATCACAAATCGATGTTTTTATTTTGTTTTAAAACAAACAACAGCACAATGAGACAACATACAAATAAATGTAATATACACTAATCCTATGTCTGAACATATGTAAAAATTAATAAAAGTACTGAGTTTTTATCCATATATAATTTATTTCCTTTAAATCTGATAAACTCTAATCATGAGAAAGTCACTTACTAGCAAAAGATGACCTCTAATCCTTGAACTATGTTTTTTATGAAATGAAATTTATAAATACCATGAGAACCATTTGGTAAATGCCTTCATAGTCTGATTTCTCCATGTTAGATACTTGGACAGTTATGTTAATTTAAGTGTCCAGATATTTATACCTCTCCATCGATAGTGCGAGTTACTGAGGGACCTCCAAAAAATTGAAAAACTCAGCTGCTTAGACATCAAGAAAACCATGGGGAGGGAGGAAGATTAGGAAATTGGGCTGTTTAATGACAGAATCCACCTTTTACAATCACATCGATAATAATTGTTAATACTGTACTTTTTCTAATGAAGTTGTTCATTATTCTGTATAAATAACATTTATTTTCAAGATTTCCAACCTGTAAAAGATCATTCCAACTGGCTTCAACAACCTTCACGTGTACATGAAAGCATGTATGTTACGTCACTGCTTTTTGTTTTGTTGATTAGTCTAGTTTTAAATATTATACTAACAAGTCGGGAGTCAAAGTGGCTGGAAACTAGACTATTTGTTGATATACCACCAAACAAGATTCCTTTTTTTCGAAAACTATCAACATTTATTTCATGAGACAATTGCCTACGTCAAAACTCAATTTTTGCATTCTTAAATTAATATAATATTGATGTCGTGATTTCATTGAAAGTAATACTGTAACTTCTTATCATCCTTGTGCCATTTTCTCATGATTTCTAAGTGCCAGTTAAAAAATTCTCTGAAAATTGCTTGCCCACAATTGTCCGTATCTGTGAAACCAAAACTCTTTATTTTTGCTTTATTCATTTCACTTGGTTGCCTTGCTATCTTTGATCACAGTTATGAAAGAGTCAGTTAATTTAAGGTAGTTTATGTTACATACACAATAAAATTAATAACAGTGTTCAATTGATCAAATGAAGTGAGCTCACCTGACATACGACTGGGGCCACTAGATTTTAAGCATGTAGGTTTTGCATGCCTTTCAACTTTTCTTTTAAATTCCACCTCCTTTATTTGATTCAAAATACATAAATAATGGGATAATACAAAGGAGGCCAGCTGTTAATTCACTGCAACAATACAACAAATACATCCACAAGTCAATTATCAAAACACAGTTGGCATTTAATTAGGTTCTCAGAGAAACGCTTGCGGACATAGCTGTTAAGGTAGACTGACACATTTTATGTTTAAATACACATTGCATGTATGATGATTATGCTGAAGAAAAACTAAAAGATAGAATTCAAACACAAATTTTTCACTTAATAGAAATTATTCAATTGACTTTTAAATATTAATGTACTGCCTACATTAGGCATAAGTGATATTTTCACTGATCAAAATTTCCTTGAATATCTTTAATTATGGTGTACTAAAATTTTCCACGTCATATCTACCATTTTTGACCAGAAAATGTGTGATATATCATTTCAGTCACCAATTTTAATCGTGATTTTTTTCAAGTTCAAGAAATAGGTATCAGTTTTTTTTGTATTTTCTGGTTTTAAAAAATGGGATCCACACCTGACACCGCATTATAAACAGGTTCACAAGTTATCAGGGTGTGAGTTATTGAGGGAGTGGTGTATCATGTGTAGGTAAAGGTCAGATGATGCTTTAGTACTACCTATAAGAATGGTCGGCATCATGCTGCTAGCATTCAACTGTTGCACCTCCATGCCATTTCCTTTCACAGTCCATACTGGTAAGGGTGTGCTTAAACCAGGATACAGATTAACAGTAAAATAATCAGCAAAGGATGTGGAATTAATGTAAATGTTATGTGGACAGGTATCATCGGAATCCATCACTCCATCTGCGTCCATGTCTAATTCGCATCCATCACCAATACCATTGCCTGTAACAAAGCAAGTTATTTATGTAACCTAGATAATGATGCAGAATGTTAACATGTATATATGTTCCATCAGGCACTGATGTTGCAATTCTTGAAATTCGTATAAGTTACAACATCTGACAGCCATCTTTTTTAAGAATCTAAATTTTTTTCCTCACATTTTCACTTTTCTGAAAATAAGTAGAATTGAATGATGTTTATACATTTTGAACTCGAGAAACCTGTATGCAATTTAAACTTGTTTATGTTTTGTTGTCAATCAGTCATGTCCTCTGTTAAAAATGAGACTGTCTCTGTCTTCATGCTGATAGAAGAGAATGAGATTGAGACATCATTGCTTAAAGTGTATCAATGACTATTCTGACACAATTGTGTTTTAGTGATCAATATTTTAATGACATATCATTCAGACTATTCCTCATAAGTCCTAATTAAGTTACTTAATTAATTCCCAAAATATTTAAGTTTATTTCACATGCAACAATATTTATCATACAAATACAATATTTATCATACAAATATATATATGAAATGCACAACCATTCATAGAGACATTACTCTATAATGCTAAAGCACAGATTAAGTCCAGATTATCAAATATGCCCTTATGAAAGGAACAAAAATTACTAAATACACAGATTGAAACTTTATAAAAATCATAAACAAAATCCTAACTAACATAAATATTCAATGCTTTAAAAAGGATTATTGATTTTGTTTCTTCAAACTTGTGTTGCCTACTGGGAGTGATACAGTAACTGTAAATATGCATTTTTATAACAACACATGTTACATCAATAGAAATCCAAATAATTAAATGGACATTCAACAGAAGTATCGACTATTTGCTATACCACAAATAATTATCTGAAAATTACCATTCGAATCATGCTGAGGTACATTAATAAAAGGGCAATTGTCATCCAAAATACCATCATTGTCTATGTCGACATCGCAAAGATCACCTGTTGAGGAAATATAATTAAAAATAGAATTATTGGTCAGACCTCTACAACATTACAATCAGAAAATCAATAAAACTATTAGAAACAAACTTTTTCTCCAAAAGAAAATGTATTTGGAAGGTGAAGACTTGAAACAGCTTGATTTATTTGTTATCTGCAATCACTTCCATAGTTATTAAGTAATCAATTATCTAATAGCAAAATCAACTTCCAAAGTTATTAAGTAATCAATTATCTAATAGCAAAATAAACTTCCAAAGTTATTAAGTAATCAGTTATCTAATAGCAAAATAAACTTCCAAAGCTATTAAGTAATAAATTATCTAATAGCAAAATAAACTTCCAAAGTTATTAAGTAATCAATTATCTAATAGCAAAATAAACTTCCAAAGTTATTAAGTAATCAATTATCTAATAGCAAAATAAACTTCCAAAGTTATTAAGTAATAAATTATCTAATAGCAAAATAAACTTCCAAAGTTATTAAGTAATCAATTATCTAATAGCAAAATAAACTTCCAAAGTTATTAAGTAATCAATTATCTAATAGCAAAATAAACTTCCAAAGTTATTAAGTAATCAATTATCTAATAGCAAAATAAATTTCCAAAGTTATTAAGTAATCAATTATCTAATAGCAAAATAAATTTCCAAAGTTATTAAGTAATCAATTATCTAATAGCAAAATAAACTTTCAAAGTTATTAAGTAATCAATTATCTAATAGCAAAATAAACTTCCAAAGTTATTAAGTAATCAATTATATAATAGCAAAATAAACTTCCAAAGTTATTAAGTAATCAGTTATCTAATAGCAAAATCATTTTATTGTATTGCCTTAATGCATAGTCTGCATCAAAAAAGATTTTGTGAGAAAACAGAACTATTATAAAAGAACTATTATAAAAGAACTATTATAAATTAGCATTTACTTTGAATGGAAGAGATCGAGTACGTTGTTACTATGCCAGGGTGTTTGGAGATGAAAAATCTTAAGCAAAAATAGAATTCTTTGCAAGACAAAATAAAATAAGTTTGCCTTATGGATAATGAATGTAACACTGCCTATTATAATTATCAAGATATGGTAGAGTTCATAACTAGCTATAAATTGGTTAATGTAACACAAAAAATTTAAAATTATTATTTTAAATACTGATTGCTAGGAAAACCTACCCAGAAAAAATAATTGTTACAATTATACTTTGAAACACTGCCAAGAACCCTTTTTTAAAGATTTACCCCAACAAGAACACTGAAATGTTTTAGAGAGTACCTGTTCCATCCATGTCTGTATCACACTGGTCTGCATTGGCCACATCCTGGCAGTTGTCCATGAAGTCTAAAATGCTGTCACCATCTCTGCAATTCAATGATATAATCTGATATAATCCATACTTAAATCAATAATTTACAGCCAAAAAATAAACCCCATTTTAAGCTTGGCATCTTTGTTACATTGCATATAATCAATTCATAACTGACAGAGAAAACATTTTCCCTCGATCAAAAGTGAAGATATATAACATGGACTTGAAAGTGTTGGTATAAAGCGATTTGAAAGAGCAATACTGACTGTAGGTAAATCAAATTGTGATCCACCCATGGCACATTAATAAACATATATAGATACTGTCTCAGCAGTAGGCTATTGTTTCTATATCAGTGATCAATTTCCACCTTTTAATCACCAATTTAAAAAAAAATAAGAAAAATATTAATAATCTATGCTTTTTAGTTGCATCAAACATGCTATACAATTTCATTGAAAAAAACCTTTCTACTTTCCGTCCCCCTCTCTTTCACTCTCAAGCGACCAAATATGTGCAAATTTGTGGAGTGATAGAGAAAAAGAATTTGGGTCTGATGAAAGCTTTGAAACTAAACCTTCACCAAGTTAGATACAAAAGCCAAGGTCCTTGGTTGTCTTCATAGCCATATATGTGCATGTTCCATGGGATTTATCTAAAGTGTTTGCAATACAAATGATACAAAGTTGCAATAGCCTTTTGAGACTGCACACACATACTTTAAAAACCTATAGTAAAACTCTAAAATAAGATTATCTTAAAATATTAAAATGTCAGAAGATCTCTCTCCTCCTCTATCTCACTCACTGTGTTTGTTCGGGTCAGGTGGCAGACTAATCAACCAAAACATAAATATAGGGATAGACAATGCAATATGACCACACTGCAAATTTACCACCACTCTCTCTCTCTCTCTCTCTCTCTCACACAAACACACACATACACACACACAGGATCAGGAACACTGTGGCAAGATAAGGGAGATAATCCATGACAAAATAAGCAAACAAGCATAGGAGATTTTTTTCTACAACAATGTCTCTGGACCTGAAATTTACAAACAAACTAACCAACAGAAAGACTGAGTGCCTTTCACATGCGATGCCTCTGACGCATACTCGGGATCACATGCATGGTCACACTCCTCTATCAACGTTGCATCAGATGGCTGGGACATGTACGTCAGATGGATGCTGGACTGATCCCCAAAGACATTCTTTATTCGAAACTTGCTTCTGGCAAAAGGTTGATCAGATGGCCACATCTTCACCTCTAGGATGTCTGCAAGCGCGACATGAAAGCCCTTGACATCAATGTCAACACCTGGGAAGAGCTCACTCTAGACAGGTCTTGCTGGCGACATGCTCTGATCACTGGTCTGAAAGCCGGTGAGGACAAGCTACACTTGCTAGCTAATGAAAAGCAATCACAAAGGAAGATGAAGCAGCTCCAACCCACACCAGATGCAACCTTCAAGTGCAGCAAGGACTGCCACTTCGTATTGGGCTACATAGCCACAGCAGACGCTGCACAACCACCAACCGGGACATCTCTCATGTGCGCACTTCCATCGTCTCTCAAGACTAATAGATGCCAACAACAACAACAACACATATATATATATATATATATATATATATATATATATATATATATATATATATATATATATATACATACATACATACATACATGCATACATACGTACATAGATACATACATACATGGATACATACATACATACATACATACATATGTACATACATATGTACATACATGCATACATACATACATACATACATACAGACATACAAACTTACATACATACATACATATATACATACATACATACTTACACACACTTTCATTAGCAATCAGTAATGTTTATCCTTGTTTGTCTATTCCGAGTTGGGGCCCCGAGTGGCCGAGTGGTCTAAAGCGTTCGCCGTTACGGATCACTGCCATCTCACCTCTGTCTGCGCCGGTTCAAGTCTCAGATTCAGCCAATGTAGATATGTGAGAAAGCATGCCAGTAGCTTCTCGTGGGTCGGTGGTTCTTTCCGGGGTTTTCCCGGTTTCTTCCTCCACCATTAATACTGGCCGCCATATATGGCCTATCGTGTGCTGAAAAATGGCGTTAAACCCCACAACAACAACAACAACAACAACAACTATTCCGAGTTGAAGAAAGGACATGATCCATACATTATTACTATTCAGTTAGAGTTAAACAAGGTAATTATGACAATGGCTACATAAGAAAATGAAAGTCTCATACTTGTCTTTGTACAAGCCAACCACAGCGTCACAAACATCCCCATATCTATTCTCATTCGTATCCTTCTGATCACTGTTGCTAACATTGGGACAGTTGTCACATGCATCTCCGACCCCATCCCCATCACCGGTATCCTCCTGCTGTGGATTTGACTCAAATGGGCAGTTATCCACTGAGTTGTCAATACCTGAATGGAAGAAAAAAACCTCTTTAGAATGGAAAGGGAGATTGAACCAATGTAATGCAAGAATATTTCTTTCTAGATCTAGAAGTAGAAACATTCACTCTCAAGAATACATAAGAACAATTTCATAAATCCACATAGCCTATTGCTTCAAGTAACAAATTTTGTTTTGTAACAAGTGCACATGGAAACTAAATTAGAAATACACAAATGTTTGTGTCATGAATTGTGCAAGAGAAAGATAATTCAACATTATCTTCTTTTCTGGGTGTTACTGGATTGAAATGAAATGCAGATACTCGCCCTCCCAATTCAATTTAAACACATATTGAAATCATATACTTGTGTGTTCCAGATCTTGCACTGAGAAATTCATGTTTTTTCTACACAAAATCTGGACAAAATAGATGAGGCAAGATAAAAAAAACAAATCATAAAACTGTAGCACTGCATTTTTCCTTTAACTTTTGAGGCTGGTCAACAAAGATATCACAACCACTAAATCCAAAGGAAAGCATGTAACCCACCATCTCCATCTATATCAGCATCACATGCATCGCCGATTCCATCAAAATCTGTATCTGTTTGATAACTATTTGTCATATTCGGGCAATTATCACATGCATCTCCAATTCTGTCCTTATCTGTATCCTTTTGGTCTTTGTTAGCAATTGTTCGACAGTTATCCTGAAATAAACATCAAAGACCCTCGTTTCAAATTTCATGACACAATACCACAGTATAAACTTGGTTGAATGGTTGTTCTATGAGGGAAAAGACAACACCATTTGAAATTATGAGAATGTGGTAAAGAGTGACAATTTTTCTGTCTGTCGCTAATTACTACACTCGATGCATTTGTATCGTCCTTTTTTTTCTCACATTGATATTTCATTCTATTTAATCTTCTTTCTTAAGACTCATACCCCCTACTTTGACTAGTTCCACATAAATTGCTGCCTTGGTACTCAAGCAAAAAGGGGACTGATACCAGCATAAAACATGTGAAGTAAGGCATTCAGCACTAAACAGCTACTCACACACATCCTATGGATATGTATACTAGGTGTAAACTAAATCTCAATGTCCGTCTATATATATAATATGAGCACTTTCAAAATGTTTGCCAGCTTTGCAAATTCCTCACTGTAAGTTCCGAGCATCGCTGACAGATACTCTCCATCTTCATCAAAAGGATATTTTTATAAAAAAGATAATAGAATTGTCTCTATTTTGAACTCAGAGAAATACAAGTTAGAGTGTTACGGTTGACCAAACCTACCAATTCATCATATATATAATCATCATCATCATCAGTATCACAGTCATCGCCAATTTGGTCACCATCGGCATCTTCCTGATTACTGTTTGCTACCACAATACAGTTATCCTGTAAACATTAAAGACCATGTAAATGACGCTTTTTATACTTTGGTCTAACAGTGTTATTTATTGACAAGATATTATCTGAATCATATTTAATTATGAAAAAAAATTAAATTTACATTGAGAAACTTTAAACATTGATGAATCTGACATTTTGATGAGCATTAGAAAGAGATGTTGTAGAAAGTTCCTCGTTCTATTAGGGGTCCTACTAAATACAGCTAAGCCTGATAAAGCCCGACAAAGCCTGACAAAGCCCAACAAAGCCTGACTAAGCCACACAAAGCCCCACAAAGCCATGCAGAGTCAAACTAAAAAAGTGTATTTATATTCTTAATTATATTGATGAATAAATTAACCAAGCAAAAATACTGGTTTTCAACATATTTATTCAGAATTAAATTCCCAAAAATTGGGTAACAGACTTCAAATTCAAAATCGAATAATGACAAAGTAATAACAAAGTCTAACAAAATCATACATAAACTATTTATTACTTCATAAATTGTTCATTTAACTTATTATTGAAAGAAAATGCAATTTTCAATATATCCTAATCACACAAAGCCCGACAAAGCCTGACAAAGCCTCACAAATCCTCACAAAGCCTGACACAGTCATTAAAAACATATTAGACATGTGTATTTATATTTTAAATTATACTGACGAATAAATTAACCGAACTCAAGGATTAGTTTTCAACATAATTATGCTGAATTAAATAAATGAAATTTGGCTGCAAGGTTCAAATTCAAATAATAAGAAAATTGTATGTAAAATGTTTATTATTTGATAAATTGTTCATTTGAATGATTATGGAAAGAAAATGCAATATTTCAATATGTCCTAATTATACAACGCCTGACAAAGTTATACAAAGTCCGACAAAGCCACACAAAGTCTGACAGGGTTGTGCAAAGTCATATTAAACAAATGTATATTGTAAATTATATTGACTAATAAATTAACCAAACAGAAGGACTAGTTTCAACATAATTATATGTAATGATAAAGTCTGAAAAAAATCATATTTGAAATGTTTGTTATTTTATAAACTGTTCATTTGACTGATTATCGAAATATAGGTTGACAAGCTCAACAAACCTTTCATGTTTCATAAGAAAGGCATAAACAGCCTAACACAGTCATGCAAAGTGATAATAAAAATGTGTACTATTGCTGTATGGTGTTTTTGCCACATAAATTACAAAAGAAAAATATGTTGGATTTACTACACACACCATAATGAATGACTGGGAATTGGGAGACAAATTCCAACTTCAATGCATCTCAGACAAGGCATTCAGAGCCTGGCAAAGTCTTAACTGGAATGTTTATTATTTTAAAATGCCTGCATATTGACATAAATGGTTATTTTTCACACAGGCACACACAATTTAATGGCATAATATAAATGTGTTAATTAAATTAAAGGCAGCACCGTCCTACTCACCTACCTGTGATTGTAACAGGCGTTGATATGTGTTAATGGATTACAGTAGCACTTCACTACCATATGGTGTAAATTTTATATCAACAGTTGTTGTTGTGGGGTTTAACACCATTTTTTAGCACAGGATAGGCTATTATATCAACAGTATATAATTTCCAGTATTGTAAGTTTAAAAACGTTTCTGTCATTGTACTGAGTTAAAAAGATAATAAAAAGATAATGATCATAGATAAAGCAAACATTTTCTAATTCTGTTATATTTATTGATAAAAATTTTGTATCAACACTATATATTTTCAAATATTGTAAGTTATTGCCATGTATTTGCCTGTCGTGATCCTGTCATTAATTTCCTCCCAACACTTAACATAATTAAATATTTGTATAAATTGACACGAGGATGTTTCACTGTAAAACAAAAGGAGAAAGAGTATAATTAACAAATATGAAAATTCAACATCTATTTGGGAAGATATTTATATAAACTTACACTAACTGTCATTAAACATTTTAGAATGTTACAATATTGTACAAATAATGATAAGAAGAAAATGTTTGAGAAAATGCATGATTTAATATTTAACATAATTCACAATAGTTATATATGTCTTTGTGCATCTTTTGTTGTGTTTAGTAGGACTGATACATCTTGGGGACGAAACTTATTGGGGACAACTATGTCCATAGTCAAAGAAACAATGCGATAATAATGAAAGCTGGTAACCACAAAACCTTTTATAAAGGGGTATACCAAAACAAAATATTATATCCTTGCTATTATTTGGAGAAAAAAATAATTATCTTGAGAATAAGAAAAGAAAATATTTCATCTAAAAAGATGATCACAGTCCCGACAGAGAAAATTACATTAAGCTGTAAACAAAAACCCATTGAAACTTCGCCAAGTAACTGACAAGAATATCATTCATCATAACGGTATGTGCACACATCCCTTGGGACCTATCTAAAGTGCTTATATAATCAATGATACAGAGTTGCAATTGCCGGTCGACACAGTAAGGTAAATGTCTTGGTTACACCACAAATATGTAATGCATTAAGGCTTTGTTGATGTTGTTGTATCTTAAACCTATTATATGGTTCTAAAATTTGATTATTTTTAATTAAATTTTAAAATATCCAAAGACACCCGCACCCCCATTGACCATCATATCAAGATAATGACGAAAATCCATGAAAAGGTGAGATCATTGAATAGAGGATTTTTGCTTGTGAAATACCACAATGTCTCTGGACCTATGAAGGATGATGGTAAATGTTAAGTCAAACCAACCAAAGCAAGAGAGACAGACAGACAGACAGAGAATTTTATGATTGGTACATTGTAGTAATGTTAATTAAGGCAGAATAATGACTTAGATCAACTTTAAATATATTAAAATATTTTAATTACCTATTGTTGGCTCGTTATTTCACTTAGATTCTATTCCACGCTAATAATCATGGGCCTGCACATCAATGCATTGATGAACATTCATTATTCAAGAATCAATGTGTTTGTAGTGCCATACTTTCTTCATAAAAACCATCTTTCATGTATAAATCATAAGTGTGACTTATATTGATTTAATCAACGTGAATAAAAATAGAAACTCGAGTATGTAAACAACTTATCAATATGTAACGGTGATTGTGAACAGGCACAAAAGGACGTTACATTTGTTAGTGGATGCACTTGGCTGGGATGTGAGTTCATTGATTCGATCAATACGCAGCTGCCCGTAGTCAGTCAAACTCCATTCAAAAGGTAAATATGAGTATTTGTATGTGATATAAATAAAATACATGCATAGTATGTATGCTGTATCCACAATATATCACTCGTTGTGCAAGCCTCATTTCCTTTTAATGAAAAATTTATACAGTTCATGGGATATCATTGATACAGGGGGCCCCGAGTGGCCGAGTGGTCTAAAGTGCTCTCCATTATGGATCACTGCCATCTCACCTATGTCTGCGTATGTTCGAGTCTCGGATTCAGCCAATGTGGGTATGTGAGAAAGCTTGCCAGTAGCTTCTCATGGGTCGGTGGTTCTTTCTGGGGATTTCCCAGGTTCTTCTTCCACCATTAATGCTGGCTGCCATGTATAGCCTATCGTGTGCTGAAAAATGGTGTTAAACCCCACAACAACAACAACAACATTGATACAGTATACATACTATACATAGATTCTGCTGATACACCGTTATTCTGGTCAGAAATATGTGTCTTTAAATCGTTTATAAATATTGCCTTACCTGGCGTTTTCAAACAATCTTTAACATTTGCATATATGGGTTTTGGTATAATAAGCATTTTACTACTGTTTTCATTTACTAATTTATGATAAATGAGTTTCTTTCATGTCGATACGGACAAATGCTTTTTGATAATTAACATAATAATAATAGTAATAATAACCGTATTTGGACTGTTCATCGAGCTTTCATAGTTCTACACTCCACTGTCATATGTGTAAATGCACACACAACACTCATAAAGGCATTGTCCAGAAATAGTTTTTAAATCATCAGATGTCAACCCATCACAATTTGCATGCATCAAACACTTGCATTTATCACAAATAAAGGAACTAACAGCACAATTATGTTCACATACAGCACAAGGCCAGTTAGGTTTTTTTCTTGTTCGAGCAGAAGCACTAGGCATTTTGGAATTTAAACTCAAATAAGATTTTTGTTAAATATAAACAAGAAATATAATTTAGAGAGATGTAAAAGATGTCCAATGAAGCTAACATGGGGTAACTATTTTTAATAGATATACCCCTAGTATTTTATTAGGCATCATTTGACATGTTGCAAGCCAAATGAATAATTGGTTAGTTATTCAAATATATATATGTGTTACATTTTGGGGGTTTACTTTTCAAGTTAGGAATGATAATAATACTTTCTTTGATGACTTTGCATGATTTTATCTGCCATTTTATGACAATGTGTCCCTTTGTGAAAAATAGCCATTTCTGTCAATAATTTTTGGAATATATATATTTTTTTAAAAATAAACATTTTAGTTATGATTTTGTCAGGATTTGTGTGCCTTTGTTAGGCTTTGTCAAACATTGACACTTGTTGAGTTTGCCAAAATATGTTTGATAATTCAATAATATGTACTTAAAGATACAGCATTTTAGTTCCATAGTTTATCGAAGTAACTCATAAAAATACAAAACATTTCAAATATGATTTTGTCTGACTTTGTTATTATTCAAATTAATTAATCTCCCCATTCATGGTCTTTTAATGGGGTATGTATATAACCCTCATCTTTTTGTTTGGTTGATTTATTCATCAATCTGATATTGCAACATAAATACACCTTCCTAATATGACTTTTTCTGGCTTTGTGTACCTTTGTTATGTTGTGTTGAATATGGACAAAAGTAGAGATAAAAATTGATAACTGGTTATAACATATAGTGGAAAATTGCATTTTCTGTCCATAATCAGTCAAAAGAACAATTTATAAAACGATAACAAACATATAAAATTTGATTGTATCAAGACTTTATCAATAGTTAACCATTGTTTGAATTTGAATTCGGTCGCCCAGTTTTCAGTAATTATTCTGGCATAATTATATTGAAAAATAGTCTTTCAGTTTGGTTAATTTGTTCATCAATATAATTAACAATATAAATACACTTTTTTAATTTGACTTTCATGGCTTTGTGAGGCTTTGTGTGGCTTTGTCAGGCTTAGCAGTATTTAGAAGGACTGTTCTATTAGCCAAAATGTAATATAAAGAAAAACCGAAGATTTCACTTAATACATTTTTGCTGTTGGCAATTTTATGGTAATGATCAACAGTTTCATTCTCAAATGTCCTATCCACAACATTAAATATGTAACTGATGTAAGGTGATCTAATTGTTGTGGGTTTAATGCCATTTTTCAGCACATGATGGACTATACATGAGAGCCAATATAACCAGTGGAGGAAGAACACAAGAAAACACTGATAAGAATCACCGACCCACAAAAAACACCTGACAAGTTTTCTCACACTCCCACATTGGCAAGCCTGAGACACAAACACAGAGGTGAGATGGAAGTGGTTAATAAATGTGAGTGCTTTAGACCACTCAATCACCCAGGGATCCCAACTGACATAAGTAGAATCATCGTTTTGATTAAAAAAGCAAAGAAATCTGGCATTCTTATTGTAAGACAGTTCTGAAATTTATAACCAAGGAAAATTAGCTGTCATAAAAGAAATTCATTTTTTCATGATATAACTAAACTTTAGCAAAGCAATAACTTTGGTGGGTGGGTGTAGGAATATGTTTCATGCATTGTTGGGGTGTCTTGATTTTCCATTGTGTTGAGGTTAAAGAGGCATTGTTTTTCAATAACCTACTGCACAAGGGTAGTACAGTATGACGTATCAGTACTAAAATCATTTGGGTAAACTCTATATGCACATCAATCTTCTACACAACCTTTGACTCCTGTTTGTAGCTCAATAAAAGGTCAAATTTGAATTAATTCTGGTATATAAATCTATAAAATGAAATGAATTGGGGTAGCTTGAATATTTACAAACCCGTTTACATCCCCAGTCTGTACAAGGTAAGCTTTGGTCTGGATAACCGTCATTGTCACTGTCTCGATAACAAAGTTTTCCATCGCCAGCATAACCAGCATTGCACTAAAAGACAAAAACACTTCTTTGAGTAACCAAAAGACCACATGTATATCAGGCCCATGTTTAATTCTGACAGCCATGTCATGGTTTCTATGACAGTTAAGAATACTACCACAGAAAGAAGGAAGCTGCAATGAAAATATCTTCAAGTATATCCGTTTATGTATTTTCAGGTTAAAATATATGATGGCAACATAAAACATCGCCTTGTAGGCTCTGTAATGAAATGGATACCACATTGGTAAAATTTATCTAGGTGTATATTAATACATTTAAAATACTCTATGAGATCGGTTAGATGTTATATTGGTGCTGATGAATGAAGTAAATCCTTATCAACAAGATTTTTTTCTCCAGATTGTGTTGTGGGAATGGCTTCTGACTTTCCAAATCATGCATTTCAAAAACCACGAGAATATGTCTCAAAAATACTATAGGTAATTAAAATATATCCTGTGTACATTGTTTTTCTGTGGCTTACCAGTCTTACATTGGAACTTTTAAACCAAGGTGTTATTTTGAAGATAAGAAATATCTAGACCAAAATGCATACTACCAAAGTTAAAATATAATAGAGTCTTAACAGAGATTTGTTTTATAATTTGTTATCTTGCAAATGAATGTTGTATGATACAAGATGAAAACAATCTGTTAGAGAACATTATCTGATAACAGATGAATCAAATCTTGTTAGAGAACGTTATCTGATAAAAGATGAAACCACTGTGAAAACATTATCTGATAAAGGACAAAACTAATTGTGTGAGAACATTGTCTGTTAAAAGATAAAACCAATCTTGTGAACGAATGTTGTCTGATAAAGATGAATCCAATCTTGTGAGAAAACATCATGAAACTAATCTTGTGAGAGAATGTCATATGATAAAAGATGAAACCAATATTTGATACAAATATTCACAAGGTATCTGTCAAACAAGCCAAAGAAATCATTAATTGTATGTTTTAATCTCAAAACCTAACGTCATAGAGATCCGTCAAATGAAGTTTGCATTCAAACTTGATGTGATATGGTCAAAAAAAGATATATTGTGCAAAGAAATTATGCCAATCATATTGCATACACCATTCAAAAGAAAGAAGGAAATTGCTGATATTTATATAGTTCTTGTCAACTCACTTCACATCTGTACTTTCCAGGAGCAATGTATACACACGATGCTGACTTGTCACATGTCCATGCCCCCAGGGTGCAGAAATCCCCTGGCACACAACTAGTCTTCATGGGATCCCAAATATATCCAGGTTCACAAATCACACAACGAAAGCTCCCCTATTGAAATAATGACATATTATCTTTCAAAATGCTTTGTTTATGGAAGTGCTCATTGACAAACATTAAGATAATAAACCTTAATGTAGGTGAGATTTCTTTTATATCATTTTTGTCCATTCATGCATCTAAAATCACCAATCTCGAGTATCACTGCCATCTACGTCAAAAGTAAACAAAAAGCATACAGTGTGTAAGTTATAACACCTGAAATGAGGAGTGAGTAGAAGTACAAAACTATCAATTTTCTATGTAGACAAATTATTAAACAATTCTTCTACATTTTTTTCTACTCAATTTTTCATGTCAATCATCCCCCATTAAATTCCCTATGCAGAAAATGGTGGGAAGGCTAATGAAGCTGATTGGTACATGTGCATGTCATGTCATATATGGTACCAACATGTTTTTCTTTTAAAAAAACCAAGTTTGAGTCTTGCAAAGACTCACTAGCGTGTTTATGCAGTGTAGATACTCACTAGCATATTTATAGTGTAGATACTCACTAGTGTATTTATACAGTGTAAATACTCACTATTATAATTATACAGTGTAGATACTCACTAGTGTATTTATACAGTGTAAATACTCACTATTATAATTATACAGTGTAGATACTCACTAGTGTATTTATACAGTGTAGATCAGCTTTACAGTCTATATTATCAAGAAGACATTCATTAATATCTTCACATGTCTGCATTTGAACTGCAGCATATTTCTTGTTGCCAAGCCTAAACACTCGTTGTGAGACATTCCAACTTAAAGCATCCTCGAAAACACTCGTGTACCCCAATTGGCATGCCAGACACTGGTAGCCAGGTGAGGTGTTTATGCATGCGCTGGTATTCCAACAAGGATTATATAAATTACACTGAAAACAGAAATTGCATAAATTTAAGACTGATGGAACGCTATGAGTCAGCCAAATTAATGATGCAAATACACCGTTTTATGTAAAAGAAAAAAATCTAGTTATGTGGTTTCCTACATCCTATTCTTTTATTAAGGTTAGTAGAACATGTATTTTCTCCTAGTATCTCACTATTTCACAAAGAAATCTTAATGATGTCAACTGAAATACCTAAAGAATTAATATTATAATGGATAAAGAAGATGTCAGCCACTCATTTTCATCATGCAGCATTCAAAAAGTCCATTTTTCTTGTTAATAGGATAGAGATCTACTCTTTCGTCGAAGGTTTGGAGATTTGGAGATTAAAGTAATTACTGGAATAATAATAATATAAAAAAGCAACTAAAAAACACAACCAAACAAGACAACAAAAAATAACAGCACATCAATAATATTTTTAAATCACGATATTGTACTTTACATGCTTTTCTTTCCACAAGCAAAAGACCAACATACTTCATCAGTATCAACACAGTTGACCCCATCGCCTTCAAACCCATCAGGACAGCTCCCACATTCATAAGACCTATTACCCAGGTTGTAACACTCAGTTCCTTTAAAGCATTTGTTCCCTGCCATACAAGGACATTCTGTTACACTGATACATGGAGTGCATCCCATTCCGTCTCCAGCAGAATAGGTTTTTGTGTCATGACACCTTTCACATTGGTCTTTTCGGGATGAACTGTGGAACCCAGCTGGACATTTCAAGCATTCACTCTGTCCTTTAGCATTTTGATACATTCCAGGCTGACAAACATCACAAAAACCTGGAAAACAATATAAATGGAAAAGATTAAATAGAATGAAACCACCAAGTTAACGACTGAATGCACAATGATTCTAATCATTTAATAGATAACACCTTAAACTGGTAATTAAAAGATATAAATGTGAATGGACATTGCTATTTCATGGCCAAATGTATGTGGTTCTCACTAGGGGAAAATCAAGCTAAAAGTAAAGCACTGCATTAGGGATAATTGCGTGTTTTCTTGGTATTAATGGCACTGAGTTGTATTAAGAAGAGGAAAAATGGAAGGTAAGTTGTTATGATTCTAGATCTTGAAATATGTAACAGAAGAAAGTGAAACCAATAATTTAAGTAAAATCAACAAACAATGTATTTCCCTACAATACAAAATGAAAATTCAAAGAAACTTATAAAGCTGTGAATTAAATCCCAAATAATCCTAAATTTCCTATCACAAGTCCAAAAATATAGAATGTTCCGAAATAGAGAATGTTCCAAATAAATTCAAACAGTCTTGAATGTTCTGTTGTAACAGAATGATGAAGTCAAGAATGTCTCTGAATGAGTTCACAATAATTGTAAAGAAATGTGAATAAATATGAAAGTCAATGAGTACTTTAGCAATTCCAATGAATATTTGAAATAAATAATTCTCCTTAAACTATAAAACAGACTGATCTAATATATATATATATATATATATATATATATATATATATATATATATATATATATATATATATATATATATATTATGCTCTAAAAGGTAATTGCTCGACTTTTACTCCCTGTAAATCCATGACCTGGTTCTGTATCTCAGTGTTTGGAGTTGTTGGTGGTTTTCCACTTCCGCCAATATGCTCTCAATCTCAACCATGATAATCGTTTTATCCTCAATAGCCTTGAAGTGTATTTACACTACTTTGGGCAGCTGCCAGAAGTTCTGATTAGATACATATTAGCAGCCATCACGTCGGTTACTATTCATATGGCTCCAACAATAATTCTGATTGGATGCCTATCGATTAATTTAATAGTGATTTCCACCACACCAAGACCATTGTGGTTGATAGGCAATTCCGCAAAGAACAACTTCAACCACACACATACATTTATATTTTACGATGATTTCATCTTGCAGCTGTTGTTTTGCTTTGATTATTTTCTCATGCCAGTATCATTTAGGATCTATCATAGTTCTTCTATTAATACAGGTAAAATCCATAATAACATGATTTGTTATAATGCAATTCTGCTTATAACACAATGGCAGCATGGTTCCCATTTTTTAATTTAAGGTAACCTCTCTTTTTAACATCCTAAATACATGCTCTCGGAAAAGCCAATTATTTGCATCCCTCGCAGACTTTTAATCCAAGTACTGCATTTAATGTATCCTAAAACTTCCGAAATTTTCTAAAACTTATTGCAGTGTTATATTTGTTAACAAAAATAAAGAAAAGCTATCAAGTTCAGACAAGTTAAAAGATTTTTTAATACAGTCGGCACTGTTTTTAATGTTTGCAGGAAGTAACATGTAGCTAGTTTGACATTCTCTGAGAACTATTAAACCATTCAAGCATGTGAATTTGATCTCTTTGTTGGCTGACTGAGAAGTTCTTCAGATCAAACAATGAGCCAAATTTTGTTTGATTGGCCATCTGCGTCAAATGAATGTCATTGATACCAATGATTGTAAACTCCTTAGTAAGATCAAACTAACTGTTTCCAGTCTATCACAAAATACATTGTATATTTGTCAACTGATAATATGCTATGTATGCTATATATATTTATTGTCTTTGACTGACACCTGGTATATGAATGCTATGTTTGGAGAATTTACATTCTGCCACATGTATACAATTCAAAACTGAAGTAAATTTGATGAAACGTGGCAAACAAAACAAATGATATATGATCAAGAAGTTAGTTAAAACTGATGACAGTGAAATTTCAATGCACATTTTCTATTGGGAAGTTTTTAAAAAAATTAGTTAACTCAATCTCACTTATATTGCGATGTTATTATTGGACCATGAGCATCATGTTATAACAGATTTTACCTATAAAGTGATTGTGTAATATAACTGTTCTAAAGGCAGACTCTGTGCAGACTCATCACATCCAGGTGCTACATGCACTTCTAACAAATTATTCCTTTTTACTAGTACAACTGTCATACAATTGAAGAAAAACTCTGCCCAAGGAATATTTAAATCTCTGGCGATTGTGCGCTATGGGTGCCTAGCACCATGTTCATATAGAAACATACCAATTATGTAATTGAAAGGTGTCTGAAACAATCATTCTTGTCTTTGTCCAAACAATGTTATCCAAACATGTATGTCCTTGCAGTTCAAACGACCCTAATTCAGCTGCTTTTGCAACTGAGGGAGCCACAGCCAATAACAATGCTGGAATGGCTGCAAGGAATAGAAATATTACACCATCATGTTTTAATGATAGAGCACTGGCTGCTGACAAATGAATAGTTATTCCTCAGCTTTGATGTTAAGTTGCTTGATACTGTTGTGCCTGTGTTGGTGTCACCATCAGTAGGGAGGTCCCAAATAACTTGTCTCATCAAAGTTTCCAATTCCAGTTTGCTTTTTCATCACAGCTGAGATCTTTTTGAGTTGACATTAACTCAACTTGATAAGTTTACCCAAAATGAGATATTTTATTTAAAACATGAATGGTTCAATTACAAATTTTCCACTGGTGTGTTAATGACCCTCATTTGGCCACTTGAACCCTGCAACATTTGAGACATGTAGAAGAGAATCACATCAATGCATCTATACTCCATGTTACAGGGTTCTCCTACACATGCTTTGAAGTACATGTCTATTCACAGACTGCATAACCAGGTCTTGATACTCAGGGAAAGTACTAAGTCGGGTACATGGTAGTAAAGTCTTGTTGGGAAATCTGAAAGCCTGTGTAAATGTTTTGGTTTCGTTCCAGGCATTTCAACAGCTGATAATACACACTCATGACTTGTTTGTTCCCAATGCTGAGCAAAATGTCTTAGATGGGTTCTTGATTAACCGTTTACCTCAGCGAGACCTGAGTCATGACAAGCAGTAGCACAATCACCAACACCTTCTTCCTCCAAGAATTGTCTCCCAACTAGACATTTATAACTTTTAACAATCTCATGACATTTTTTTTGGCTCTTTGCCTGTGGTCAAATACTTTTTAATTTCTCCCATTATACCTACTTAACATAATTGTCAGATGCTGCATTGTTGGTATCTGTGTTATAATACGGTTTCATTAAATAATTTCTCCGTTCATGATGTAACTAAGTGGCAAACTTTACAACATCCTCCTCGATCATTCTGCAGCCTAGATCATTAAACCAATTAAGCTGTGGTGTCCATGACTTGCATTTAGGAGTTATCGTTAACTCGGCTGCCTCTTCTTGGACTATGGCTGTCTCTTCTTGGTCCACAGGGTGTGCAATGGCTTGGGTTGTTCTGGCAACCTGACCCACCATCGCCATGTTGGTTTCTGGAACTTTTTTTACTTGTTCAGCATTTTCGTGTGAGGTTTTGATAGCAGCACAAACGTTTGCTCTAAACTCTATCTGAGATCTTCCTATTTAGCTTGTCACAATGCTATCATATACCTGATGCGTTCACAAACACCTCTGTAACTGTGAAGAAGTTACACCACACTGAGAACAACACATAAATTCTTTCAAAATACTATATACATTGTGCATCAATTTGTGAACTTTTCACCATTATTATATATTCCTTAGTAATTGTTTAATATAAAAGGAAATATTTCCACTCAGGTTGTGCTTGTATATTTGTATCTTTGAGATTATATGCACACCATAGATTCTATGCTATTAGTTCTTATGATCATGCTAATGTGTGCAGTCCATATCAATTACAGCAGTTTGAATATAACCCCAGATGAACCTCATGCATGACAAATGACAAAGATTTATGTATGCCTGGTACTTGCAATTGACAAATGGATCTTACATTATAAATAAATTTTCATTTTTCATGTAAAACCAACAGTTGTTGATGCTTCCTCAGTTATTAAGAAAAATATTAGTTTCCGCCAGTGTGACTCGAACTGGCAATATTATGATCAGCAGTATAATGCAGTAACAAACTTGGCTAAGTCACATGCCAAGTAAATAAAAAAAAAAAAACTCATCATACTTGAAGTTAAGAGAGTGATGGGTCCCTATATTAAACCAATGTGAAAGCTACACCATTTTCAATTACTATTTAATGAATTATTACATATATATATCCATACATGGCCACCTGTAATGGTAAGCATATATAGTCTTGGAATAATAAATGTTAGGTCTCTTAAATATTTGCAAGCACTTCCACCAGTCAACAATCTGAGTAGCTGGTGAGTATCAATTTGGCAGGCTCCAGTTTGATTAAAATCAGATCTCCACAGTCCTACAGGTAGCAACCACTTAGCTGTCATGTGACCTATGAGGTTATAACCGTATTCACTAATTTTATCAGCCAGTCAAATAAAGTCCTTTAACTTCGCATTTGGGAGAGTGAGCAGTGTGGCTGAAGAGCCTCAATGTGTGCTGAATGATCAAATTCACTTTAAAATTTCAGAAAGCTGCATTTCCATTAGATGACTCAATGGTCAACATAACATAACCCCTAAGTGGTGGCTGTCAGATCTTCATGCACGACAGTGGAGATCTGATTTTAATCAGATTGGGCTGCTCTTGTAAACGGGGACACAATTTATAATTTGATTATGAGATATTTGCATGCCAAAATAATACATTTCTTGATTAAGTGTTTTTTTCCTTTGAGAATTGAATGGCAAGTGAAGAACATAACTTAATAATCCTTATACAAGAGCTGGCTGCTGTGCTAAGAAATAGCACAGAGACCCAACTAGTACGTATGCAAATATTTGTCAGTCTACCAGCACTACTGTTATACATTTAAATATTGATCGGCTTGCACTCAGGTTGTGACTGCCAATGTTAGCATCATGTATACTCAAACTGTACTTCTCATGATGGTCAACTTTGTAGACCTTGTGGTCCCTTGTAGACCTTGTGGTCCTTGCAGACCTTGTGGTTGTAGACCTTGTGGTCCTTGCAGACCTTGTGGTTGTAGACCTTGTGGTCCTTGCAGACCTTGTGGTTGTAGACCTTGTGGTCCTTGTAGACCTTGTGGTTGTAGACCTTGTGGTCCTTGTAGACCTTGTGGTTGTAGACCTTGTGGTCCTTGCAGACCTTGTGGTTGTAGACCTTGTGGTCCTTGTAGACCTTGTGGTTGTAGACCTTGTGGTCCTTGCAGACCTTGTGGTTGTAGACCTTGTGGTCCTTGTAGACCTTGTGGTTGTAGACCTTGTGGTCCTTGTAGACCTTGTGGTCCTTGTAGACCTTGTGGTCCTTGTAGACCTTGTGGTCCTTGTAGACCTTGTGGTTGTAGACCTTGTGGTCCTTGCAGACCTTGTGGTTGTAGACCTTGTGGTCCTTGTAGACCTTGTGGTTGTAGACCTTGTGGTCCTTGGAGACCTTGTGGTTGTAGACCTTGTGGTCCTTGTAGACCTTGTGGTTGTAGACCTTGTGGTCCTTGTAGACCTTGTGGTTGTAGACCTTGTGGTCCTTGTAGACCTTGTGGTTGTAGACCTTATGGTCCTTGCAGACCTTGTGGTTGTAGACCTTGTGGTCCTTGCAGACCTTGTGGTTGTAGACCTTGTGGTCCTTGTAGACCTTGTGGTTGTAGACCTTGTGGTCCTTGTAGACCTTGTGGTCCTTGTAGACCTTGTGGTTGTAGACCTTGTGGTCCTTGCAGACCTTGTGGTCCTTGTAGACCTTGTGGTTGTAGACCTTGTGGTCCTTGTAGACCTTGTGGTCCTTGTAGACCTTGTGGTTGTAGACCTTGTGGTCCTTGTAGACCTTGTGGTCCTTGTAGACCTTGTGGTTGTAGACCTTGTGGTCCTTGTAGACCTTGTGGTTGTAGACCTTGTGGTCCTTGTAGACCTTGTGGTTGTAGACCTTGTGGTCCTTGTAGACCTTGTGGTCCTTGTAGACCTTGTGGTCCTTGTAGACCTTGTGGTTGTAGACCTTGTGGTCCTTGCAGACCTTGTGGTTGTAGACCTTGTGGTTGTAGACCTTGTGGTCCTTGTAGACCTTGTGGTTGTAGACCTTGTGGTCCTTGTAGACCTTGTGGTCCTTGTAGACCTTGTGGTTGTAGACCTTGTGGTCCTTGTAGACCTTGTGGTCCTTGTAGACCTTGTGGTCCTTGTAGACCTTGTGGTTGTAGACCTTGTGGTCCTTGTAGACCTTGTGGTCCTTGTAGACCTTGTGGTTGTAGACCTTGTGGTCCTTGTAGACCTTGTGGTCCTTGTAGACCTTGTGGTCCTTGTAGACCTTGTGGTTGTAGACCTTGTGGTCCTTGTAGACCTTGTGGTCCTTGTAGACCTTGTGGTCCTTGTAGACCTTGTGGTTGTAGACCTTGTGGTCCTTGTAGACCTTGTGGTCCTTGTAGACCTTGTGGTTGTAGACCTTGTGGTCCTTGCAGACCTTGTGGTCCTTGTAGACCTTGTGGTTGTAGACCTTGTGGTCCTTGTAGACCTTGTGGTTCTTGTAGACCATATACATAGATGACTTAATCTTCCTAGCATTGTACAGTGTTGAAATTATTATTAGCTATGATCTGTTTGTTTTTTGAAACATACTGAACACTCATGATGGCATGTCCACCAAACATTATGTGGACCAAATACTCTATTGCAGAATGGGTCAATTGTATATTATAAATCACATATACAAGCTGTATAAAATGAGCAGCCCACTGCAACAATGATGAGGATGAGTGTATGATGATGATGAGATGAAAATAGTCATGAGATGATGATGGTATGATGATGATGGTATGATGATGATGACCAGATGATGAGGATGAAGATGATGAGATGATTAGGATGAAGATTATGCAAAGAGGAAGAGGAGATGAGGAGGATGAGAATGAACTTAAGAAAAGGAAAAGAGGTGGAGGAGGAGATGAGGATAAATAGATGAGGAGGAGAGGAAGAGGAAGATGAGACAATAAGGAAATAAGGAGGATGCAGATGAGATGAGGATGAGGGGGAGATGATAAAGATAATGATGAGCAGCAGGATAATAAGGATGAGAAGAGAAGGATGAGGATAATAAGATGCATAGGAGGGGGATGAGATGAGGATGACGAGAATGAGATGAGGAGAAACTGAGATGAGGAGGAGAAGAAGAAGAATGAGGAGGAGGAGAACAATGAGTAGGAAAATGAGGAGGAGGAGGCAAGGGAAAGCAAGGTGAGGCAAGGCTAGGCAAGGTGAGATCAGATGATGATGTGATATTACATGTGATGGAAGTTATGACAGCAGTTTACTTACGGGAAGAGCGATTTGCAAATGTTCCTCTATCACAAACATATCGTATTCCATCCCTGCACACTGTCCCTGGTTCACATTTGGTACAATTATCTGGACAGAATGTATCACTACATACAGCATAATGATTTTCTGGACATATGGATGCATACCCATCATGACAAATCTGAAAAAGAGGAAATCATTTAATGCTTTTCATATTCTGAATAAGAATGATAACAATGAAGATTTTTTCTTATCAAGCAAGGAATAGGTATTTAGGGTGCACAATTTACCCATCCTTGTGGACATGTAGTACATTCTGAGGCTAATCCAAATGAATGTTCTGTGGGGTTACGACCGCAAGTACTGTTTTCCTGCAGCAGATCACAGCGACCACACGGTTTCATTACTCCATCAACCACACAGTAATAACTTGTGTAACATCGGACACATGTAGTATCATCTGCAATGTAAAGGAGTTGTTAATATTACCAAAACTAAAAATAATCAAAATCAACCAAAAAATTACATATTCATACAGGCTGAAAATAGTTCACTTTGGATACATAAAGAATATATAAAGAAAATACATTATTTGATAATAGAGTTTGAAAATAAATCAAATAATCACTTTTTATCATGTTATTGCCCTTAGATATTCATAAATGATTTTGAACTATTGAGTTTGTATGAAATCATAGCACATACTTCTTATTTCATGGATTTAAAAAATTTTGGTTGAAAAAAAAGATTTGTTTGTTTCCACCTAGAATGTTATCTGTATATCATTAGATTTACTTACAGAATAGTTATCTGTATGTCATTAGATTTACTTACAGAATAGTTATCTGTATATTGTTAGATTTACTTACAAGAATAGTTATCTGTATATCATTAGATTTACTTACAGAATAGTTATCTGTATATCATTAGATTTACTTACAGAATAGTGATCCGTATATCGTTAGATTTGCTTACAGAATATTTATCCGTATATAGTTAGATTTACTTACAGAATAGTTATCCGTATATCATTAGATTTACTTACAGAATAGTTACCAATATATCATTAGATTTACTTACAGAATAGTTATCTGTATATTGTTAGATTTACTCACAGAATAGTCATCCGTATATCGTTAGATTTACTTCCAGAATAGTTATCTGTATATCATTAGATTTACTTCCAGAATAGTTATCCGTATATCATTAGATTTACTTGCAGAATAGTTATCCGTATATCGTTAGATTTACTCGCAGAATAGTTATCCGTATATTGTCAGATTTACTTACAGAATAGTTATCCGTATATCGTCAGATTTACTTACATTATCTGTATATCGTTAGATTTACTTACAGAATAGTTATCTGTATATCGTTAGATTTACTTACAGAACAGTTATCCGTATATCATTAGATTTACTTACAGAATAGTTATCCGTATATCATTAGATTTACTTACAGAATAGTTGTTTTGCTTGTGAGCAGCCAGAAATCTCAAGACGAAGTGAGATTCCACCAACCCATGTCCTGGGATGTATTCTAATTATCCAACTAAAATTTGGTGGGACAAGATCCACTGTTACTATGTCAGTCGAGGACCACTCTGTGTTTCCAACAAAAGTCTGCAGAGGAAACAATTTTCCGGTTTATGAATAATACTAAAAAATTAATATTGTGACCCACATTCATGCCATGAGTACAAGATCAACCTGTTTTGTTTCTAAAAAATGGCTGTGAAAAAGACATTTCGTATTCTAGCATGCAAAAGATGGGCACCACTACAAAGACATATATACACTCACAAATGTGCATGCGTGCATGTGTGTTTGTGTGGTAAGACAAACAGTAAATAATACAATACTCTGGATCATAGCATATACACAATGCGATGGGTAATTCTTATAAGTGACAGAGGTGATAAATCTATGGTTCCAAAATTTCAAAGATGCATAGTTCAAAATTATTTTCTATGGCAAAGTTTGTGACAATGAGAATATGGCAGGACATTGACTCCAGCAAAGTCCAGCATTGTGTTCACATTCTATAATAGCAAGAAACACTATCGTAACCAATGTTATGACTAAAGAATCCTAGAGTACTTATTTATTCACTCACTGTAGTCACTGCGTAAGCTGACAAAATAAAATGCTAAATGGAATGTTGACACTATAGTTTTGTTCCAGTAAATACAACAATGTGAAATTTCATTGGCCAACTTCCAATAAAAAATATATTGTTTTTAAGCAATGAATAAATTTAGACAATACATAAATATTAAAGCCATAGAAAATTGAACTTTGTGTTCCAAATTTTAGCTCTTTATCTCAATGGATATTGAAAAGATACAAATTTCCATTGATCTTCCCAGGCTGATTGGCATCATTCACACAAGGAAAAGCAAACAGACAATTTTCTTACAATGCCCTAAGCAATGTCATCATGCAAGTCCCCTGGCAAAGTCATCCTTGCAAGGCTCCAAGCAATGCCATCTTGCAAGGACAAAAGCAAAGTCATCCTGGCATGGCCCATGCAATGCCACCTTGCATGGCATCAAGCAAAGTCATCCCTGCAAAGGCCCCTATCAACTTCATCCTTGCAAGACCCCATACAACATCATCTTGCAAGACCCAAGCAACATCATCCTGCAAGTCTCCAGGCAAAGTCATCCTTGCATGGCCCCTGCAATGCCACTTTGCATGGCATCAAGCAAAGTCATCCTTGCAAGGCCCTTATCAACTTCATCCTTGCAAGACCCCATACAACGTCATCTTGCAAGACCCAAGCAACATCATCCTGCAAGGCCCCAAGCACAGTCATCCTTGCAACACCCAAGCAATGTCATCTTGCAAAGCCCCAGACAAAGTCATCCTTGCAAGGCCCCAAGCAAAGTCATCCATGCAAGACCCCAAGAAACATCATTCTTGCAAAGCCCCAGTCAATGTCATCAGCAGTACTGGACAAGTCTAAATAAGCACTTTAAGGTTCATGATGTTTTTTCTTACATATGGCCCACTTTTGAGTCAAACATGCCTGAAAGTGTTTCAGGAAATTAAATGGTTAGGATTTGAACTTTCTAGTATTTTCAATTCGCTAAAAGGGATTTTACTTACTGATTGATTCAGATCATTATAATACCAAGTAAAGCCTGTGTTTTTGTCATCACTATAAGATATGCTGAAATTCGTCACAAACATCTGGGCATCCTGTCTCCCCTGTAAGTGTATCTGAGTGAATTTGTGTGGTTCCTTCATGTCCACCTGGTAATAAGGGTCAGGGTCATTGGATTTGGCCACCCAGCCACCTGTGTAGTTCCCATATGAATCTGCAACTCAAACATAGATATGGTACAAAAATGGTTGCTCTACTTTGCTATATGAGGCAGAAAATTTATTTACATGTTTTTCTATAGAAACCGTAATATTATTATCTCGTGTAGTTGTTGTTGTTTCTGTGTTTTTAATTTTAGTGAACACTTTTTTGTCACCTGTTACAATTAATAGGTATATGTAAATAAATAATATATCTGACACCTATTTTAAATAAATGCAATGTGGATATGTGAATAAGTGAGTTGAACAAAAGCAAATATTTCAACAATAACAAACTTTTTACGTAAAAGCTAAGATCTTCACCGATATTTTCCCTTTGTACAAGTTTTGTTATTCGTTATGAAACTGTGTGAAGAGATTATTATTACCTTTGCACAAATATTTAAAAAAAAAAAAGAACACATGCTAATTCCCTGTACAACACTAAAATATATCCTGACCACTGGCTACTGTGAGACTGATATGACATTTTGCATTTAGAAGTGTCTTCATTCATCTGCTCATAAAAAACCCAAAGTTACAACAAAAGAAGCAAGAACAAAAACAATTATTATTATTATTATTATTATTATTATTATTAATAATTAATTAATTGATTAATTAAATTTTTGGTATATCCTCTTCTTAATTTCTAGTCATCTCTAAGTCATATAGAAGTGACATGTAAGATCTACTTTCTTCTTCTCTATCAATGCTACAAAAGATCACTGGCTTTACCTGAAGTGGCGTTCAGGCGTGCATGCTCAGGTCCAGATGTATTGTATTCTGATGAAGATGCAGACAACTGGTCATCTCTTACTATCCCAGAAGAAATGCCTAGGTAATCTTTGCAATCTGTATGAAGAGAATTGGAAGTTCTTAAAGTTGAATGTGTCCTGACATTTTTATTTTGTCTAGAAATCTTGACAATAAAGACAAAATAGACCAATCAAACATCTTAGCCCTCAGACTGGTAATGTATATTATTAGACTTTGCTTATTGGAAGCAAATTTTGTGGTGAGTTTGGTTTGGTTGGGGCAGCTTGGCTTGGGTTGGCTTGGGTTGGCTTGGCTTGGGTTGGCTTGGATTGGATTTGGCTTGGGTTGGCTTGGCTTGGGTTGGCTTGGATTGGATTTGGCTTGGGTTGGCTTGGCTTGGGTTGGCTTGGATTGGTTTAGGCTTGGGTTGGCTTGGCTTGGGTTGGCTTGGATTGGATTTGGCTTGGGTTGGCTTGGCTTGGGTTGGCTTGGGTTGGCTTGGATTGGTTTAGGCTTGGTGTTGAATAGTACATGAACAGATGAAGATTATATCATGTCAAAGCAGGTGGAGTAAAGTGCATTGTCGAGAGACATTCCAAGTCAACCAACCTATTGTGATCTGGACAGGACTGGAACTCCCTCCCTTCTGATCACAAATCAAGCAAGGTTATCAATTAAATCAGTTACTAAGTGGAGATAATGGTTCAAGCATTACAATGTGCTATGCTGGAGATGAAAGACAGTAGTACTGTTTTCATATTTCTTTATAATGACATACTTTAGTATATTATAGCACAATATTTTGTTACTTTCAGAGTGTGGTTTCTAATGGTCATGATATCTATCATTTTCTAAAACTTGTCATGCATAAAGAATAACATACAATATAATTTTAACTTTTTATCCAATTAATGTCACAATAAATATTTGTTTTATTTCCATTCATTGTGTGTTTGGCATCATACTTTCTATGACTCTTAAAATGTTGAAGTAGACACCAAAACTGCTCTCTTACCATATAAGTGTACCCAATATTTTGGGGTTCTAAGGAATGTTTCTCCTGTGTTGTTGTCTGTCAGAAAGCTGTATTCAATAGGTCCATATTCAACGTCCACCAAACAACTGTTATCCAGGGTTACATTGTAGTACACTGGTGTACCACGGGCAGGGTTTCCATTGTCAATGGCAACCACAGTGAACCTAACAATGGAGGTATTTGTATAGACTTGGTGCCATAAGTCGAGTGATCTGTCAAACTCCACCGGTGGTCTTTAAGGAAGAAATGATACATATTAATGCAAAATCATGTAGCATTACTTGGATAAAAACAACCCAACTCCAAATACAAGCAAAACATCGCTGATGATAAAAAAAAATGTGATGAAAGCACAAAAATAAAATATAATGAGAGAGTTACTAAAGAGTTACGTTGTTTATGGCATTTTTGAATATCTAGCACACCGTTCTGGTTACAGCTTGTAGCTTTCTTCAAAAGCAAAATAATTTAGATAATTTGTATAATTTAAAAAATGCAAGCTTACATTATTACCTATGTTAGAATAATAACAATGCACTTAATGCAGCAGGTTCAATAATTATGGACATAGCAAACAAAGGCAAACATTATAATCTAACAGTGACAACTTAAGCCTGTACTAGCACTTGTTCGAAATATTTTTGTATCTAAGTTACAAACCTAATGACAGTGGACTGGATGTAGTATTTAAGTTCTGCATTAATTCCAATGTCAGCATCAGTCGAATTGATGTCATCTATTGGCCCTGCTCGAAGAACAGGAGCGGGAGTTAGATTTCTTATGTACTCACCAACATCTGGGCAGTTGTCATTGATGTCTTGGATTTTTACCTGTTAGCACAACATAGATGAAATAAAGAATTTAAACCAATAATTCTGAGTTTATATTCTTTGTGAAGGTAAATACTTAAACATGTATCTAATCAATGAATAAGAATATATGAATAGCATGAATAACTTAAAATTCCATAACCCTCAATTTAAAAGGTGTTTGAGATATTATTCCAAAATATGCAACATCAGACTTTTTCTTCAAAAATAGTTTTACATATTCAGTCACTATTGTTGTACCTTTACAAAATAACATTATATTTAAGTTTGTAATGATCAAATTTTAAATATTTACCATTTTCTGTCATATATGTGCCAAATCTTGTGACAAAACATATCGGCTTTTCTTCTAATTATTCACTGTTATTACAATAAGGGAGATGACTCTTTCTAATAACATGAGTGCTAGATTGCAAAAAGGTAAGTGTGTGATTTGGATTTTTAATGCAGCTGAATCCATTTTTCAGTCATATCGCCACAATGTCTGCAGTGTGATAGTTTATAGTTATGTCTAGCACTGGGGCCTCATGCTGCAGACATATAACATCATGTCCCATCCAGCTGTGCTATCCTGACACCAGGCCGACCTGTCCAACACTAATCTCGTAATGCTGAGCACCAAGTGAGGCAGCTATTAGTACCATTTTTATACATCTTAAGGTACGACTCGTCCATGGTTCAAACCTGCGACCTCAGAGCAGTCAGCTTGTAAAAAGATCTCTTGCTAATTTATCGTGTAACATCAAATCATCACTTAAATCACTATGAAATCAAAGAAAACCGCTTCTCAGCCACTTTAAAACTCATTGCATAACATGTACCATTATTTATTAACCATATTTAATCATTATCTGTTATGAAAAATTGCTTTGATGTACTCCTCTGTCCAAATAGTGCATCCTATATTTACATTTCATACATCAAATTTATATATTTTGATTGGTTGCACTTAAGTTACTCACAGTTACTACTATCGTCCCGGTGAGAGAAGTGCCAGTATCGACAACAATTAGTGCCAGGTCATAGCGGTCCACAGACTCCCTGTCGACAGAAGTTGCAAGGGTAAGGAGCATGGATGTCGTGTTTGAAACAAAATGTTGAGGGGATGGGTCATTCAGGTCTGGTTGCACAGAGGCTGGGCCATCACACGCTTGAAGTAGATATCCGACATTAAACAGAAAATATTTTTTTTATCCCCGATAATTTTGTAATTTATATGATTAATGTGCACTAATTAAAAAGAATGAAAAAATATGTTGTACTTTACATACAAATGCAAATTTAACATTTAAGTGTATTAATCATCAACAATTAAATCAGAGAACGTATTTATGTATTTTTATGAGCTGAAGATGATTCCATGTGGCAGGATTTCAAGCAATAATTGACAGTAATTTGACAGTATTTAAAAATGTGCAGGGCTTTCAATGATACTTATGATGTATGCTTCAGTTATTATTGTTGAATAGCCCAACACATCTCAATATTGTAAGCTGAAGTCAGTTAAGTCTGTTCTTCAAAACACACACACACACACAAACACACGCACTGCCAGTTTCACCTCTTGAAACATTTAATGATTGTAGAATAATCCTCAATTAATATAGATCTTAGTTTCATATCAAATTCCCAAACCAACTCTTGTTCTGGAATGTTCTCAAGAAGAAATATGTACACATGGATACACAATGAGAGAAAAAAGAGATACAACAGTTTAAAATATGCAGAAAGACCAAAGTAAGCTCTTGGAAACAAAGGTTAACCAATTCCATGTGACTGACCTACGTATGAAATGTTTGTTCCAGGAATTTTGGTATAAGAATAATTGATTGGTGGTGGTGGCAGTGCAGCAGCAATATTTTCGTCAGTGTTATTTTTCAGCATGAAGTGTCTTCCTTCATTCCCTATAAATAGATTTTAAACATAAATTACATGTAGTTAATTTATTTTCTATTAGCTGCCATATTATTTAAATGGTTGGTATTTTCACATATAAGTCTAATTATTACTACAGTGAAAGCACTTTTTAAGTATACCATGGAGATCAGCACAGAAAGATCAACTTTACTGAATACACAGCATTGATTCGAATCAAATATTTTACCTCTGATGTATGACTATAAAGAATAAATGTTGTCCTTTGAGTGTTCATTATAGAGAGCATTCAATTTACTTATATCATATGTAGGATATTTGATTCCTTTAAATAGGAATAAACCTGATCACTAGTGTCCACCACAGTTCTGTGTAATAAACTGGATCATTAGTGACCACCACAGTTCTGTGTAATAAACCGGATCGTTAGTGTCAGTCATGGTTCTGTGTAATAAACCAGATCATTAGTGTCAGTCATGGATCTGCTTAAGAATGATATTTTCTGCTTTGACAACTGCCTGACACAAACATCAACATTTAATTAACCAGATATTTTTGTTTTCTGTATTCAAAAGAAAAATATTTATGAGTTGCTTGGAATAGCTGCAAAGTTGGAATAGCTGAAAAGTTTAAAACCACATAGTTTTCTCTAGCAGCTTTCGATGGGTACTGAAGTGCGAGAACTTCAGTAAGTAGTTTTAAATCATATTGCAGTGAAATAGTGCCCTTCTATTTCCCCAAAAATGTATGTACTTCACCGATTGCTGTAGTATTACTTTGTAACACCCCTTATGGTATGTTGGCCTGGCCATTGAATGAACCGACCCAATGTTAAACTGCGGAGATCCAGTATTACATTTTACATATTTTCACAGACAGTACTGTTGGATCAGGGATATACTTCCCTTATTGTATTTCTATTCGTTTTATTAAATATATGTTAATTAATTTCTTACATTTCCATTTTAATCTTATTTAATCTCCCCCCTTACCTTGAAACAGTATGACCTCATACGTTGGACCCAGGGAGAAAACGTCAACTAGATAAATAGTTTCTACAATGCCATTAACATGGAAGTCCTCTCGTATCTTAACCATGTAGTCTAGTGGTAATTCTATTTTTGTAGAATTTATTGTGGATGTATTAGCATTATTTCTAGAACTGGGAAGCTGGGTTGGTGATGTTGTGGACTGATCAGCTAGTGATGTGGCAGTGGCTGTGGTGGTGGTGGTGGTGGCTGCAGATGAGCTAGCACTAGTAGAGTTGAATGTATTGCTTGTACTCAAGGAAGACAATACAGAGCTGTTTTCTCTCACTGTAGATGACACTGGTGATTCTGTTGAATATAACGTGTCTGATGAATCATTAATGCCGGTAATGAAGTGTACATTTTCAACTTCTAGAAATAAGGATGAGCAACAGGGCATGACTTCTGCATGAAAGATGTCGAAATGGTATACCTCGCCAACCTGAAATTTAAAGAAGGTTTCATTTTATGAAGGTGAAGCATTGTTTTTTTTGCTTTTTAAAGATTCGTCATTAGAGACTCTTGCCATCATTTAGCAGACATAAAGATAGAGTCTTTCAAATTAAAAAAAAAAAATGCTTTTGCTTTTTTCATGCCCAGTGAAAAATGATAGAATCTTGAATATGTGTCATTGTAGGATAGGAAAATTGCACTTGAAGATCAGACACAGTCCTCTGCCAAATGCCTGATGGAAAATTCTGATGCTTGGAGTGGAATTTCCTATCCAACAGATATGCATAATGAAGGATTATTCTTGAACAAAGAATCAGAGTCGAATCCAAATGGTATGTTGTGAGTACTGATGTAACTTTCAGTGGATTGAAATTTCCTTACATTATGATAGAGTGCTACAAGTTAGGATTACAAATAAAAAATCAAGTGCAAAATTTAAATGACATCTAAATACACATTTTAATATACATCAAAGAATAGTAGTTGAGACAGCTAAGGTAATGGTAATATGCAACGTCCAAATTTTGTAATGCAGATCACTTGTGCAAGTATATCAATGTAAACAGGTGAGGCTAAAAAGTAGGCCCTTCTCCATAAGAGCAATCGAGTGAGACAAAAAATTAATGATCCAGTCTGCGAGTCAGCTTTGAGCTATAATTAATTTACCATTCATAAATAATTAGAATGTGAATTTTTAAAAATAAAAAAAATTCTAATCAAAACTTGATTTACAGAAACTATACATGTAGCCAGGTCAGTCATGGCAAAACGTCTTGTTTGCGAGACAGTTAACATCAACCATAATGTGTTACATGTCATAAATGTGTTAGTGTTACAATGAATAGTTATCTTCATTATTATGAAAAAAGTGATTATAGAAATAGGGAAGTTTGTGCCAATTAAACATAGTATGCTCTCATTAGACAGGTGTGTAATGAAATACATCAGTCACAAATATTTTCCTATGGTCTCCATAGCCTATTCAAAACTAAAAATTTGCATCATTGATACACATTAAAAGATACATCAACTAAAAATATACACGCTTAAAATATACTTACATCTAAACCAAGTTCAATGGAAGAACTTAAAGGGATTAAGTTTGAGCAGCTACCGTCGACAACATCACCCATTTCAGGCAAAAGTGTACCACCACCTGGAAAATGAATCCTTATCATGTAAACAAACTGCAACCACTGTAAACTATCATTGTCATTATTACAGCATAACCTAAGGTATCTGATAATCAGCAGTTCCAATAATCAAGTCTATATAAAAGAAACGAGGCTTGCTGATTTTTCTTTTAATGGCAAATTTGTACAACAAGTGGTATATACATATATTTTATTTATATTACATAAAAATACACATATTTGCCCTTCAAACAGAGTTAAGATTGACTACAGGCAACTGTGTAGTGACCAAGTGAATGAACTCCTCACATCCCTGCCGAGTGTGTCAGCTACCAAATGTTGTTTTGTGCCTATTCACAATCATCTTTGCATATTTATAAGTTGATTGTTTTCTTTTTTGAGTTTCTATTTTTATTAACATTGATTAAATGATATAAGACATACTTATGATTTAAACATGAAAGATGGCTTTAATGAAGAAAGTAGAGCACTACAAAACACACATTTAGCTTCTTGAACACTGGATGATCCATCATTCATGTGGAAGTTAATGTGGAATAGAAACTAAGTGAAATGATGAACAAAAAAGAGGTAATTAAAATATTTTAATATATTTATATTCTGCCTTAAGTAACATTACTACCGACTATACAATTGTTTTCTCTCTTTCTCTCTCTCTCTCTCTTTTTGGTTTTGAGTTCACTTTTTACCATCATTCACATCGTTGTATGACACAAGCCAAAATCCTCTTTTCATGGATTTTTGCCCATGTCTTGCTACAATGGTCGAAAGAGAGAGAGACAGAGACAGAGAGGCAGCCTTTGGGCATTTTGATATTTACTTAATAATAATTGATGTTTAAAACATTATTAAACAACAACAAAGCATAAACTTACAGTATTTGTGCCTCGTAATCGATAAATTTACTGTATAGTGTTGACAGGCTATTGCAACTTTGTGCCATTGATTATATAAACACTTTGTAGATAAATGGCAAGGAAAGTGTACACATACTATTAAGACGAACCATATTCTTGTAGGTTACTTGGTGTAAGTTCAGTTTCAAGGTTTTCACCCATCCCAAAATAATTTTTCTCTCTCACTCCAGAGTTCTATGTATTTTGTTCCTTATGCATAAGAGAGGAGGGTGGGTGGGACAGAAAGCAACAAGGATTGCGATGACATTGTGCACCATATTATCACATTTAGAAAATGGGGATTATTAAAACTTTCTATCATTATGTTCATATGTCACTAATGGTCAATGAGTGGAAATTAATCATTGATCTATAGGTCTAGAATCAACAGCACACAGTTGCAAGAATGTTTATGTTATTATTGTGCCATGGGTGGATCACAATTTGTTATGACAATGGTATTTGTATATTTTATATATGTGGTACACACACACACACACACACACACACACACATATATATATATATATATATATATATATATATATATATATATATATATATATATATATATATATATATATATATATATATGTATATATATATATATAAAGAGAGAGATAGACGTATTTAATTTTCTGAGGGCAGACAGACAGATGCATTTAGTTTTCTGAGATTTGGAAAATCAAAGCATTGCTTTGATGTTAATATTATGAATAGCACCAACAATGAGTGTTGCTACAATTGTTAATTAAGACAAAACAAATAATATTGTTTTTATTATAATTATTACTAATGCTGTCAATGTGATCTCTCTTGCGCAATTAAGCTCTCTTCAATCATTTGTTAGTATTAGTCCTGGCCACACTGCTGTCATGTTGAAATATGCTGAAATATTTTTCTTTCATACAGCAAGGGTGAATTAAGCTGCAAGAATTTGTGTTCAATTGCAATACATCATATTGCAACAATAAATTATTATTATTATTATTATTATAGTTAATATTATTTTTGTAGCTGCTGAAACATGCATGTTATGTCCCAACATTCTTATTGTGAAGAGTCATACAAGAAAGTTTGTGATAAAATGGACCCTGAAAATTTTTTAATATGTTGCTGTTATTCTACCCACACAAGCAAATGAGGAGCACAGTTTCTCTTGTGGAAGGTATGAGGTAATTATATTTTCCGTAATGAAAGAGCATGGAAGATAACACTTGTGTACGACCTGTCGTTTAAGAAGTTAGTTAATTTTTTTGTACAATAGAGTGCAGCAGAGACCTACTGAGCACTTCCCAAACACTTCTATTCTCTATGTACTGCTTTGGTAGCCACAGAAGAATCTAAGGTTCAGCATATGTTATGCATTGTGAGTTTTATGTTATCTTGTGTATTAGGTTTAATGAATTTAATTTTAATCATTTTTCTTGTTTCTTGCTAGAATTATTTAAAAGTACAGTTATTGTTTGAAATGGTATTGATAGGTTCAGAAGGCAATATACATTAAAGGTCTTTTTTATTTTGTATTAGTAACACGTTTAGATTGTTTGAGATGGTATTGATAGGTTCAGAATACAATGTACATTAAAGGTCTTTTTTATGTTATATTAGTAACATGTTTAGATTGTTTGAAATGGTATTGACAAATATACTATGTCATAATATTAACAGCTTTTAAACACTAAGATGGAAAGTTCCAGCTACAAAGAGCTCTTTGAGATTACTAACAAGCTAATGTCAAGGAACAAATGTACACCACATCCTACAACCTTCTCTCTAGTTGACCTTCCGGACCAGTTTGCAAATTTCTTCCATGACAAAGTACAAAACATTAGAGATAAGCTTGACAACAAAGTTTCAATTGACTCATTGTCACAATACAGTTGTGATACAGAATTTCAGCAGCAACCATTAGCAACATCTGAACCTGTATCTATGGATTTAGTACGTACAATCTTGATGAAGAGTGTACCAAAGTCATGTGAACTTGATTCAATTCCAACATCACTGCTGCCTGAGTGCTTAGATCAGTATTGCCTTCACTAACTGATGTTATTAATACCTCTCTCTCATCTGCAGAATTCCCATCATTTTTCAAAACCACCATTGTAAAGCCTCTGCTGAAGAAACCAACACTCGACCATAATGATTTAAAGAATTACCACCCAGTTCTAATCTCCCATTCATATAAAAAATCTTAGAAAAGGTTGTTCTATCCCAACTTGTATCTCATCTGAATTCAAACAGTCTTTATAGCAATGTACAATCTGCATATTGCCCTTGTCACAGTACTGAAACTACACTTTTAAACGTAGTTAATAACATTCTCTCTGCCTTGGATAGCGGAAAGATTACAGTCGTCACCCTCCTTGATTTGTCTGCAGCATTTGACACAATTGACCATGATATATTACTTCACTATCTCCAGCAGGTATTTGGCATTCATAATACAGCCTTACTGAGGTTCAAGTCCTACTTGGTCAACAGGACACAAATTGTGTCTGCAAATGGAATACACTCCAGCCCAGTTAATCTATATTGTGATGTTCCATAGGGGTCTGTTCTTGGACCTGTTTTCTTCATTCTATACACTCAGCTGCTCTCAAGTGTCATAGATCATCATCCAGTGTCTCACCAATTGTACGCTGATGACACCCAAATATACAAATCTAGCCAACCAACTGAAGGTGATACTACCATCCAAGTTGTAGAGATGTACATTTCTGATGTGAAATCATGGATGACATGTAACAAACTGCAGATGAATGATGATAAAACAGGCCTTTACCTCAAACAATAAATATCAGCAATGCCAACATTAAATTCACACAATCAGTACGAAACCTAGGTATTACTTTGGACAGTACTCTCACATTGCACCAACATGTCATTAACATATGCAAGTCTGCATATTTTGAGCTGAGATGCATCAGCTCCATTCACAAATATCGTTTAGTTGATGCCACTAAAACACTTGTGTGTGATCATTAGCACTTTCAAGACTGGATTATCGTAACTCAACTCTGTCTGGTTCATCTCAGTATCTACTTCAGAAACTTCAAAAAGTTCAAAACACAGCTGCTCGGATCATACTTCGAGTACCACAATCAGAGCACACCTCCCTGCTGCTCTGTACCCTACACTAGTTATCCATTTGATCGAGAATTAAATACAAAGTTTATTCTCTGTGCTATGTTTCACTGATGGACTCCAGTCCAACATACCTATCCAACCTCACCCATGTGTACACACCTGCAAGATACTTAGCTCTTCTTCTGACAATCATATGCTCATTATTGCCACTATGAAAATGAAGTCATATGGACGATGTTCTTTTGCATACCAGGGCCCAGCAACAAGGAATGATAATTGCCCGCTGAACTTAGACACAAAGACACAGTGATCTCATTCAAGAGTGCTCTTAAAACCAACTTATTTTGACTGCAAGAACAAATTTAAAGACCTAATAATGTTTCCTACCTTAAATATTTCAGCATGCTTTTTATGTTTTCTAATTTCATGGTGTTTGTTTTTTGTAATAATAAAATTATATATGTTTTTTATGTTATAGGTGTTGTCTAATGTTGTAAAGCACTTAGAGTTTCTAAAGATTAGGCGCTATACAAAGTCATCATTATTGTTATTATTATTATTATTTTAAAACCACAAATTACCTTCTTTTGCAGCTGGAGCAAGATCTATCCTCAAACATTTTGTAGTTGTTGATGACGGATCTCCAAAGTGCTGAATCAGCAAGATTCGGTTGATGAAAAGCCAGACTGCTTCTCCCCCTCCTACTGTTATTAGTTCTGTTTCGGTGAATTTCAACCCAGCTCTGATAGTGCTAGTGAATCTACATGTATTACAATTTAAACTGTTGACTTTTTTAAAGAACAGCTTAATAAATGCACTATATTTTCAATTTTAAGACAACAATATGTAAACAATATTAGACATAAATATTTCACAGGAGTTTGAAAATGCATACATTATTTCAAGCATGAAAATAGTTTGGGAAATGAGCAATGCTAATTCATTGATGTCCAGTTGTCCTAAAATATTTGAAAGGTATCTTATCTATCCAGCATGACTAGATTGAAGTAGAAAAGAACAAATCAAACATGCACAAAGACATCATCACAAACAACAGGCAATAATTTGTTATACTACTTTTTCACTCATGAATATGCATTGCTGCAAGCGTGATCAAGTGCTTTGAATTATCAATAACTTCTAGTCTGATAAAACATTCACTTTCAATTATGAGTACGAAAATATTAAACAGTGTTAATGATGTCAATTGTTTTGTTTGTACGCATTCATGAAAAACCATGAAATATCAACACATATAGTTACAGTGATAAAGGAGTGTAGCGGATTATCACTCATGGCTTATGACAATACTACGAGGAAGACGAGTCGTGCTTGTTCATTATCTTTTGATATGAGAAAATCAGAATTGTAAGCATTTTAATCATACATTATATAGCCTCTTTATGGAATGAAACAAGCTCAAATCAATAAAGAAAAATTCGTTTTGAAAATGAAAAAGTAGAATACTCTTGTTTATGTGTTTCTTATTTGCAGCCATGTTCCACCAGTGCAATACATTATGAATAGGACTGCCACAGAATATCGATCACATCAAACTGACAATACCTTGTGGTTACTTTTTCATTGCCTAGAAAAAATTCAATTTATGCTGTGGTGTTTATGCACAATCACTTGACCTTTACATCTGAAGTTTTTAGAAACGGCATTATCATGCTTTAACAAATTGAGAGCAAAATTGATGAACTTAAAGACCCAAAGTTTATAATATTATAACAGCATTTTCAGATGCAATGGTCATTTTGCTCTTATTTTTGAGACCTTTTAAGTTCAAAACTCAGTCTACGGCTCACAAACTTGTAACAAGATAGCACAACAATAGAATGCATAAGTCACTTTAAGTACAGAAGTTTTAAAACAGTTTTAGAAGCTGTCACAATTAATAATATTACCACGATTACCAAACAGTTTTTATTTCTAACTTTTATAGTTTCATGGATAGAAAATGAAATGTTGAAAACAAAAAGAAACCTTGCCAAAACATAAATGGGCTGGAAATGGGCATCTACAGAAATAGGCATCTACAGAAATCCATATGAATTAGAGGTAATCGTGTTTCTAAAGAGAAACAAATCATTCTGTGGAAAAATGGTTCATACAAAATTATTATTATTTGCTGTCATTGCCATTGGTATCTGCATGACTGCCCTATACCACAATTATTCCCTCCAGCAAAATATACAATTTCCAATTAGCATTTAATATTTTTACCCAAAGTTATGCAGAAGACGAGAACAATCTTTTGTTGCTTCAGAACTATATCCTTGACTGTCCAATGGATAGAAAGTGTCGGACCAAAATCTGTAATATACAAATTCTATTTAAAGCATAATTGCAGAATACAAATTTTCCATTACCTCTCTATGACACCCAGAACAGCATAGTCAAAAATCTTTCATTTGTTTACAAGAACATTTAAAATTGGAGTTTGCATGATATGTCTACGTGCATGCATCAGTACCTCGGCATCCTTCTGCTTTTGGTCAATGGAAAATGGTCATAAGAGGCATTTTAATAATAAAATACTAAAGCCTGTGGATGATGGTAAAACCTTTGAAGAGGATGACCACAAAAAGTCATTAGTGTGCATAATGATGAAATCAAATATATGCTATGATAGTCTGATATTTTTTACAATTCATGGCAAAATGTACTAGCTGTGCATTGATTATATTTGCAGCAACATATGTACACAAGATCGTACAGATTAGCCAAACACTGATAATGACCTGTCTATTTGACATTTCGTTGGCACGGAACATTTAATAAGAGCACAGACCAATTGCAAAATAAGTATTTTTAGTGTATCCCATATTGCTTACTTGTACTGTGACACAACCATCACAGACAATGAATTCTGACCACTTTAACACAGGTTGGACAGTCAGAGAGAGAGAGAGAGAGAATTAGGCTGTATATTTGATATAATCAATGTGTAATTAGACTTCTTTTTTAAAAAAAGATGCTAGCTGAGTTTCATTTTAATGAAAATGTTTATAACGAGTAGTATATCAAAGATATACCACACATACTATACATATAATTTGTTTTTGTCACATATAAATACACACGTTTACGTTAGCAAACTCAAGTTAAGGCTGACAACATGAATCTGTAGTTGGTGGAGGGAGTGAACTCTTCATGTCCCTTTCAGCATGTCTGCTAAAAATGTAGTTCTGCAACTATAGTACCTATTCTCAATCCTTTTGGAAATTGTTTAGTTTGTTCCTTTTCTGAGTTTCTATTTTCATTGATCAAATAACTAAAAGAAAAATTTAGGATTTAAACATGAAAGTTGTTTCAGTGGAGAAATATTGCATGCCAAGCATCCCAAATAGCAAGTGAAAGCACAGTAAGCTGATGATCGGCAAGTCCATCAACATGAGTGGGGAATAGGTTCAAAGTACGGACAAGCCCCCAAAAAGTAATTCAAACATTTAAATCTATGTTTATTATGCTTTTCTTTTAACAACAATCTCTCTCTCTCTCTCTCTCTCTCAGTATATCTGTCAGATTTACCATTAGAGATTCAAAGACATCATCACACACCACTGGCTAAAATCCGCTTAACTCCTTTCTCACGCATATTTGTCTGTGGCATGCAATGATTGGTGAATGATGTTGGTAGCTTTAATGTCACTTTTAACAAATTATTGGCTATATCATGCTGAGGGAATTTAAGTTAAGTGCCTTTCCTTAGCTAAGGACACACCCAGGCATCCAAACCTTGCTGGATTGAGAGATTATCAAAATCGCAACACTTGTATTACAAGTCAGATGTTCTACCAATTCAACTACAGTGGCTTCCCCATTGATCACATTATGTATGTGTGTGTAATTTGGATTTTAATGTAGCTTTTAAAAATTTCAGTCTTATTGCTATGATGTCTGCAGTGTAACAGTTTATAGTGATGTCTCAATCTCATGATGGCATGATGTCCCACCCAGTCACATTATCCTGACACCAGGCCAACCAGTCCTAACACTAACCTCTTAATGCTGAGTGTCTAAAGAGGCAGCTGTTAGTACCATTTTTATAAGTCTTTGGTATGACTCAGCCGGGGTTCACCATTGGAGTAAAACTAAAATGCTGACTGACCATACAGCAAAGAGAGTGTGTGTGTGTGTGTGACTTGGATTTTTAACGTATTTTTAACAATTTTTCAGTCATATCACTACGATGTCTGCAGTGTGGCAGTTTATAGTGATATCTAGCACTGGGGCATCATGCCACAGACATGTAGCATGATGTCCCACCCAGTCACATTATCCTGACACAAGGCCGAACAGTCTTAACACTAACCTCTTAATGCTGAGCACCAAGCAAGGCAGCTGTTAGTACCATTTCAGCAAAGATGGGGGTTGGGGTGGGTGATTGTTATTATGGTTCATCTCACTATTTCTGTTGGTCAAATAGTCTGTCAGTTTTACCATTCGGGATCGAGATCGATCAACTGAGGACAAACTGACATGCTAACTGATCATCCAAAATACAGTGAGAGAGAGAACAGGAGAGAGGCCTTCTGAAATTTTAGTATTTAAAAATGGTCTTTTTTAAAACATTAAACAGGTTAAAAAGAAAGAAAATATATCATCAAATAGATTACAGTACATTAAGGCAGACATGACTTTTATAAACTTGTAATATACCTGTACTTATTTTTCTCTATCAAGGCTGTATTAATGTTGCTTTGGATTTTATAATTTGTTCCGGGTACGGATCGGTACCAGTCCGAGAATGTATCAGACATTGGTGAGCTGGATATGGCAAGCCAGGCGCCATAAGGACTTGGTATATACGTCGGAGTTGGAACTGATATTCCCGATTTTCCATCAAAATCGCCATGGTCTTTGCTGAAGTCATAGTATGTTATAATCAGTTTGAGATCTGTTGAACCGCTCGGTTTGTTTGCTGTAAACAAAGCATTCAGAACTTTCGTGAACAAGGAAAGAATCGTGTAAGAAGAGTCTCACTTTTGAATAAAATACAAGTATAAAATGCATCGTTAACAAAACACAACCTTTTAACTTCCGTTTAAAATAATCTAAGCATATCTTCAATTCTGAACAACAACTAAAGTCCTGACCCAAAAATTCAGATGACTATTTACGTTATTCTGTAAATTTGCATCATATGGAATCGTCCTTTATAACATCGAAACTTGTGAAAATGATGTTGTTTATCTGAAGAAACAAACAAAATATGTAAATACGTTCATCAATTGTTCATTGCATTTTAAAGAAAAGATCTTTTTTCACACACTAATTCCATGAATAGATAACATATACAGCGGTTGCCGTAAGTCACTAATCACATCTGGGAAAGTTGTACTTTGGCGTTTAAATAGTGATGGTTAATGTTAATACAAAATATTTTTTAAAAAATGTAAGAAAAAGAAACTCCATGTGGTTTTACTTTAAAAATTCTTATTAAAGACTTCAATTTAAGTACTTTACGGGCACTTCATATTCAAAACAAGGACAAATAAATCAAGTGAAGACGTATTGTTCAGCACAGGCACTTATTTTGTTCTAAAGTCTTGCGTCTTAAGTTGGAATGATTCACACATACACACACACACACACACACACACACAGACACACACAACCATGCATGCACACATACATGCAACACTTGAGCACTAATACCATTTGCATCCGGTGTTGTAACAAACACAGGGCTGCTCTTGGCGCTGATGAAACCTGCAATTCCCATCTGTATGGAACATTGGTAGGTTGTTCCAGCCTGAACTCCATCAGCTTGGGTGAAGCTAAGGTTGTGTCGCGTCACCTTGTCATCAGATACTACTATCACTTTGTGTAAAGTTGATGCTATCTTGCTGATACACGTAATGGAGAAGTTTCTGTAATTGGTAGCATAAAAAACAAGATGAAAGAATACATTTAAAAGATAAATTTTTTTGCATCTTGAAAAGAATTTTTTCATAAACAGATTTATTGCAGAGTATTAGAGTAAAAACTAAAGGCATTATTATGTAATAATCTACAAAGTACATCACTATAATAATAAAACGATGGTTTTATAGTGTTTGAACAGATCTTTCCAACACAAATTACCATATTTTGTAGCAAATGCGTTCTGTCTTTGGCATTTCTTTGTCAGCAATCGTAAAAATGTTGTCAGTTGTTCGTATCCTCTTATCCAAAATGACAATAATATTAAATGGAATGTACTTAGAGTCTGTCAAACATAGTTTCTCAAAACTGACTTATCTTTTTTCTTGAATGCCTGAGATCAAAGGTTTAATTATATATTTTTATTTAAATGTTTGAAGAAAGGCCCCCTACACACATACATTATATATACATATAGTACTTACAGATGGAGGATGAACGGCTCAGCACTTGTGGCAAAAATGGAATCAGTTTGCAAAGACGAGTTATAAGTATAGTTCTCTGTAGTCGTGAAATTGAATGGAACAGTTGTGCTTGAGAAGACGGTCGTAAGTAGTGAATGGGGCCACGCTAGGGACAATGGGAATTAGCATTACAGACCCCCCCCCGGGCCACTCTAGGGACAATGGAAATTTAACATGGGAAAAATTGCTGGGCCACTCTAGGGACAAGGGGAATTAACATTAGGGAATAGTTCGTGTGCTTGTCTAGGGACAAGGTTAATTAACATGGGGAATAGAGTTTGGGCTTGTCTAGGGACAAGGGGAATTGAACATGGGAATAGAGTTTGGGCTTGTTTAGGGACAAGGGGAATTTAACATGGGAGAAAAAAAAAACTACTACTTTAGGGACAAGGGGAATTGAACATGGGATTTTTTTAAAAAAAAAAAAAAAAATCAAAATAAAAAAGGGGTAGGCAATCGAAAGTCATTCTCTTTTCGAGAAATGTGGGTGGCCCTGAAAAGGGCCTTTGGGTTTCTTCTGCTTCTTCTACTATTTCCTCCATTTCCTCATCCAGCCCCTAATCTTTCCCCAAATTCCTTTGTTCTTCCTCTTTTCTTTTTCTGGTAACCAGTCTGGGTGACCCATAGCCCTGAACTTCTCTTGTATCTTGATCCAATTTTGATTGACTTTGTCAAAGGCCTCTTTCTTCTTTATTGTTTCCTTATCCTGTCTTTCTTGACTCCATTTTTCTTTTATCTTTTTCACCTCTTCAGTCATCACTTGTTTCATTATTTCTTCTCCTTTTTTCAACCTGTCCAGCCCCCTCTTCACATATGACAACTCCGTCCAATACACTATATGTTCTAGGAAGCACCGAACTTGGATGACATAATCCAGTGCTTCCTTCAAACTCCCCACTCTGACATAAGGTGGGTCAGTAAATCCTCTTGATTTGTTGACTTCATCTTCTATCATTCCTTCTATTATATGTCTGGCGGCCTTTAGACGTTCGACTTGACTGGTTACCAAGTGTTCTTTATCTTCATACTCCCATTCCTTTTGTATCCTTTCTATAGCATATTCTGCATCTATCATCCAGAAATAGATATGCCTCAATTGATTAAATAAATCAGTCACTTGCGTCATCTTGTCTAGATTATTCTGTAGAATGGTGCGAACGACGAACTTTGTAGGTTCTTATAGTTAAAGCGCGGACGTGAAGGAAAACATCCCCCTAAGACATAAAATTGATATTACCTAGATCATGACCAAACAACGCGCGGACGTGAAGGAAAACATCCCCCTACTTTCTCATTTCATATAATAAAACCCAAACTATACTCTCCACATACGCTAAGAAACAATTAACAAACCCATAATCTACTATTCACACTAACTTACGTGAGCAGTTACAAACACAAACACAAACACACAAACACATACACTCACATTATGAAAAAAGAGTCAGTGTTTATATTCACACTACTCTACCTACACACATTGGCAAATCGATGGTTATTTCTTTTCTAGAGTATTGGGTAGCCCTGAAAAGGGCTGTTTTTTTTTTTTTGAACTTCATGGACACCTGGTTAATGATGGCACCTTCCAGGCCTGGCGCCACATACACATCTTGTTCCCCAGTTGCGTTTTACTTTTTTTGGGGAGAGAGCAGAGGGAGGATAAATAGCTTCAGAATCCCAATTTTCTGTCTCTGGGATTCTGAAATTTCTTCTCTCCTTTTCCTCCTCTTCTTTGTATCTTCTCTCCGCCTCTTCTTTGTATCTTCTCTCCTCCTCTTCTTTGTTTCTTCTCTCCTCCTCTTCTTTGTTTCTTCTCTCCTCCTCTTTCATCCTTCCCTCTTCCACAATGGCTTCCGCGGCCAGTTCGTTCAACAGGCGCCTGGCATAATCCAGATGCACATGAAGTTCCAACAGTTTCGCTAGTCTGGTGTTCATTCTGGTGTTGATCAATCAACAAGGGTAGCTGGACTGCCGAACGAGTTTCAATTTATACTAAAAGTGCGGACGTGAAGGAAAACATCCCACTAAAAACATAAAATTGATCTTACCTAGATCATGACCAAAAACAACGCGCGGACCTAAAAGAAACACTCACTCACTTTTTTATACTACCCATTCCTATTCTAAAAAGATTTTTTTCATTAATCACTTCAATATACTATTCACATACGCAAAGCAATCAAACCCCAAATCTACTCTCGCCACACCTCAAACACCGAAAAAACCATCATCTTAATCTACTATCCACACCAACGTATGTGAGCACTTACAAACACACAATCTTATACACAAACACATACCCTCACACTATAAAAAAAGAGTTTGTGTTTATATTCACACTACTCTACCTACACACATTGGCAAATCGATGGTTATTTCTTTTCTAGAGTATTGGGTAGCCCTGAAAAGGGCTGTTTTTTTTTTTGTTTTTTTGTTTTTTTTGTTTGCTATGGCAATCTTTTTAGTTTCTAAGAATGCGACGTCCTCTGAGGATAGACTTTCTGACGATAGGTCTGCTTCTTCGGAAAGAGAAGAAGAACTCTTTGGTGTCGATACGACAATCGACAAAGCCTCTGTCAGTTTCAGGTTCCTGCTACTGCTGCTGTTGTTGTTGTTGCTGCTGCTGTTGCTGCTGTCTCTGAAGTCCTTACTTCTCTGTCCATTCTTCTTTCTCCCTGTTCACTTCTTCTCTGAAGAGCTCTTCTATCAGGTCTTCAGTGACTTTTAACATTCTCACATTCTCTATCTCTTCTGGCTTCGGTATCAGACTGTGTCTGACCCTATGCAAATTCACGTAGGCTTCGTTTAGCTTAGCTAGTTTGAGCACATCTTCGTAGGAGGATTAGTCGACAATGGATGGTTAGACTGGAAACTCCCCCCGGTTCTTAAAGTCAAAGCGCGGACGTGAAGGAAAACATCCCTCCACGGTTTTCGAACCGCAACGTTCAATGAGTGTCATGAGAGGGATAGTAAGAAGTCAAAGAGCATCAATCAAACATTCTTATAGTCAAACAAACGACAAAGGCATTTTTTTCAAAACACAACATTTTTTTATTCAAAAATCACTTAACACTAACCAACAACTTTAACATTTTTTAACAATAATCCAACACTATAACATCAAACATTTTTTTCAAATCACAAACTTTTTTTTTCAATTCATACTCTACTTTAAACAGGGCTGACAACGTTGTGAATGAAATTGTGATTTCCACTGTTGGAAGTCATTAGGCCATTGATGGACACTACGTTTCCTAGCTTGAGACAAAAGATAAGTATACTGGTCACAAAACCATCGATCTACTTTCACATCGTTTCTAGAAGAAGAACGAGGATCAAAATGAGTCACTAAATGTTCTAAGGAATAGCCCAGGCTGCGATGACGCAGAAAATACACACAATATTGTCCACACACCAAGGAATCTGTGCCTTGTAATTTCACATTATTGAATCGGGTGGTCTGAGCATTTCTTCTCATAAAGTCGATGATATCGTCTTCCAAAGGGGGCAATCCGTACGAATCGAAATATTCCACACATCCTTCTTGAGGAAAGTAGACGGCTACCCAGTGGGTTCCTGGGAGATGACTGTCGTCCGTGTTGATCACATAAGCTAGATGGTCTTGAGGTTTGCGATGAGGGAGTTCATCTTTAGCACAGACGACAGGATTCCAAGAAGACGTGTACGAACTGTGGTTCAAAAGGTAATACAGTTCCCAGGTATCCATTGATTTGTGTGTGGGTTTTTTTCTTCTTCTTCACAGGTAATAATATGTCATCAATTCGATCCTGACTTTTTGCTTGAAAATGTCTGACAAATAACCGTTTCTTCGTTTCGTCTCCTCACTCTGATTCAGGAGAGCTTCGATGCGATGGATCTCTTGAGTGGCTAATGGTGGACAAGAATGTTCACGCAAGTCTTTATACCACTGATACAACACGACTTCGTCCGAGATGAGACTCCAAGCTTCGTCCAGATACTCGTCCAATTTTTCTTCTTGACTCAGCATCAGGCATTTATCGTGTTGAATTTGACTGGGATGATCGTTTTGACATCCATAGCAATCTTTCTTGATCAATTCCGTCATTTTTTTCGACCAAGTGTTTGGCAAAACAGGAGACTAAATGCGCTTCTTGTTCTGGCCATCTTGACTTCATCATAACTTCGTCGTCTTTGTCTTGAGATTCTTTTTCCACGGTCTCCTCACATTCCATCTCCAAAGTTTCTCCACTAGGTAAAGAGGGATAACAGTCTTCCATAGCTTCTAATAATCTAGAATGACTTCTCTCAACCTGTTGATTTCTATGGTATTATCGAATTCTGCATACAGGATGACGTTCACTGTCTCTGGCAGCTCTTTTGCAAACTGAAGTTCCACACGAATCTGGCCAGATTTTATAGGGTGGAAATGTCCCTCGTCACTGCCTTGGTCTGGAGTGAAATCGAAAGCCCACAAAGCATAACCTCCTGCGTGATCTTCGTACGTAATACCGTGACTGGTGTTGGTTCCTAACTGACCTGTGGCTTCGTACAGGGACAAGTACGATCTCAAGTAATTCATCTTCTCGTCACTAAAGTCAGGTTCGAAAGGTCTGGTACACAAGGTCTTGCCATCGCGACTGACTTCGATTTTCTTCACCTTGAAGTGTTGAAAGTTGAAAGGATTTTTATTGAAGGCTCCGTTGAAGGCTGAATTCGAGACCATACCAAGGATTAAATGCTTGGGTAACTGTCCTTGAAACAGATGATCTTGGATCATGGAATGATGGTTAGCGGAAATGGTGAACGTTTTCACTTCCACGCGTCGTATGGGATACTTGGCGGTCGTTCTGCTCAACGTCTGACTGATGTCATTTCCCACTTTAGGTAACACTTCCACGCGTCGTACGTAGAGTTTGGCCTCCTCGATTTTGCTTTTAGGATTGCCACCAGTAGTAGCATCAGCATCAGCCAACAAATGGAAAGCGGTACTGTTACGATTCAGTCTCAAGCGAATATTTACCCCGTTCAGCAAATATTTCTCTTCAACCACATATCCAAATGCAAACGATCCATCAGTTCTAAACTCTTTCCACCTAGGATTTTGTTTTGTCTTTCTGCAAAGCCGTCATTGTCTTTTTTTAATGTGTCAAACTCCTTCGCTTCGTCAGGTTCCCATAGCACACAGGCATTGAGATGAGTATTCTTGGCATCTATTCCGTATGTCAAGAGATTTTCCAGGTAGGCACGGTAAGGGTAAGTATCCATGCTGCTGCTGACCAGTTTGTTATTCAAGTACAAATCCACTGAGCTGAACAAGGAATGCATGAAATTGTTGACGGGAGCTACTTTCTCGTCACCGTCTATAGCACTTCCATTCTTATCTAGAACTTTGACTTTCAAGTACAAGTAACTGCTATTCAGATCGATGTAATCTTCGGGCTGTCCTTTGATTTCAAACTCGATGGGAGCGGAATCTGTCAATGAGGAGACGGGGTGAAATTCCACCCACTGGGATTCTTGCATGGTCATCATCGTGGGGGGCATGGCAAACAGATCCAGTTCCGACTTGGAACAGGCGCAAGACTCTCGGTGCATCATTTTTTGTTGCTGTGTTTCAATAATCGAAAACGTCTAAGTCTCGAACGGTTCTTCTTTTCTTGGCCTTTCTCGCTTTAGACATGTGAAGTCTGGTGAAAGGGTGTTTTCTTTGTCGTCTCTTTCTGCCTTGTCCTTGCTGAATGCCTGACTCGGTAGTGTGCAGGGCATTTATAGGTGTTTCTCGGCGACCCAAAAGGTCTTTGCCCGTTTGTAGCAAGACATTTTTGCCTGCCCTCAAGAAAGCTTCTTTGGGGTTTTGTTTGTCGATGATGACATTTTGGAGAAATTCTTTGCCTTGTGTCAGTGCCGCATCTTTCAAGGCGTGCAATCCGCGTGTCACCATCGGTTTCAACACCGGGGCCACCGAACGAAAGGCCGATTTTAACATGTCTCCTAAGCCGTGTCCTCGCTGTCGAGCAACCCCTCGGTACACTGGATACATGACTTACGAGTCGTGAGAGAACCGTTTTCGAAAATGGAATTTCACCGTGACTTTTCCTTTGGTGAATGGAATATTTTGTCCCAAATCTCCTTTTATAGCAATGTTGACCGTGTCCAAATAAGACTTGCTGACAGGCAAATAATGAGGATGTACAAATTCGCGGTGGACGTGATAAGTGTTTCCACCTTCCTCGTCAGTGGCCGTGGCAGAATTTACTTTGAAAGGAATGACACGCAGTAATGGCACGGAGGTGTGTCCCACCACGTTGTACTCCACCACATCGGAGTACACAAATATCAAATTCAGTCCCTGGTTCAGTTCTACCGGGAAACGAAAGTACCTTGCAAAATGCACGTTGTTGTCAATCACTGCTTTCTCTATCTTTTTGGTCTCCTTATCCGTGACCATATTGAGGTCTCCACCCAAAATGTCATAAAATTCAGGGCAAAATTTAATACGTATACTTTTTTCCTCACTTTCAAATTTGATGAGCAGACGGTGAGACAGTTTGTGGTACTCAATGGTGACACGTTTTTTTAGTCCGGTCAGAACTTTGCCAATGCTGCATAGAATTTGTCAGCGATGGCCTCCACCAGATGTTGACCACTAAAATAATGGCCTGAGTTAATTTTAAAGTGATAAATGTAAAAAGGAGGAGAAGTATCACTGCTGCTGGGGGGTATTGGGGTCTTGGGAAGTGATTTATGTTGAGAAGTGGTCGTCATGGTTTGCTGAACTGTTGGGTCCAGAATTTCGACGTCAAAAGTGTTTTGAGTTTCAGTGATGTTTTTGATTTGTGTTGGGTGAGTCATTTCTACCAAAGCCACTTCCCAATGGGCTGCTTGATCTAAGGGGATGGCCTGAGGTAATTTGGCCGTGTAGCAGCACAACGTGTTGTGGGGAAACACCTCCATGGAACTGTCACTGGGTAAGGTTAAGTAAAATTGGTTTTGGTGACTCATAATTCCAGAGTTCTGTGGCTGTCCGAGGGGTTACTGGACGTCAGAGGCGTGTCTCCGCCCAAAATGGGGTTCTGGTTGTGGTTGTTGTTGGAGTGGTGACTGGCACTGGCACTGGACACAAGGTTCCCGTGGTTCCCGTTCGAGGTCAATTTCAGGGAGGGATTGGGAAGCAGGTAACCGATGCAACTGCTCAATAAAATGGTCCACAATTGTTTGTCTCCTTATTGCAAACTCAAATTGGCAATGGCTGCCCCGATGACACAATACACCACGAAGATTTGGCAGAAAAAGACGATTTGCGTTTTAGGCACACGTTCTCCACACCACACCCACAAGGGTTGTTTTTGTAAATCTTGCAGAGAAGAACTGGGTGAAGGAGTGGTCGACGTAGCTGCGTCTGTGTGTAAGGGAATGATGGTCACTTCTTTTTATAGTCGATGACTAGCGAAGCGTCGATCCAAGAATCAAAACTGGGTGGATATCCTTTCCAACGTACTTTGACTTCTTTGACACGTCGTTTGCCCACTTTACGGGTTCTGCGTTCGAGAATGCTTTCGATGTCGTACACGTCGTCTTCTTTTTTGGTGACACGTTGTAACTCGTGCAAATAAAACGTTCCTTTGAGCACTTCTCCGTTCATGTCTTCTAATTTATAGACGGCAGGATGACGGCCACGCACTCGTCCAGTGACACGAAACAATTCGGTCGTCCAGTTAGGTAAGTAACCTTTATCGAAAGTGCGTTTGGTTTTGCCAATGCGCACCCAATCTCCTACGCTCAACTCTCCACTTTTCTTGGGGACAGCCCTCGTCGGGGACGTACCAAACAGACGCTCAAACACCAGCACTTCGTTGTCGGGAGTCACGTCTTGCGGGGCACGTCCGATGCTTCGATGGTAAGATTGGTTGTGCGCTTGTACCAGGTGCGGTAAGATGTCGATGTACTTCAAAGTGTGGTGATGCGTAAAATATTTCCACATACGTTCTTTCAAAGTGCGTTGAAAACGTTCCACGATGCTGGCTTTGGTTTCGGGAATCTCGGTGGTAAAAAAATGAATGTCACGTTTCTTTAACTCTTTTTGGAAAGCTTGGTTCAGAAATTCGGTGCCTTTGTCCGTTTGCCATCGAAGAGGGTGACGACCACTTTGTTTCAACACCCGTTGCAGGGCTCGCACTAACTCGCTGCTCGATTTGGAAGTCAAGGGTACGACCCAGGCAAATTTGGAAAAGACTTCGATGACACAAAACAAATATTTGTAGCCACGATTGTTGCTGGCCAAATGAGAGACATCGGCTAAATCGGCTTGCCATTGATGATCGATGCCTTCCACTCGGGTGCGACTTCTGGCAAACTTGCGTCGAATGGGTTTGTGTAAAGTATAGGTAGCTTGTTCTTGTAACCATCGTTGCACTTGAGGTAAACGGAGACTTTTGGCAGCACGATACAATTTTTGAACTCCTGCGTAACCTGCAGGATGCGAGGGATCGTAGTAAATGCTGGCTAAGACTTTTTCCATTTTTTTTTTGTGTTGGTTGGTGTGTTAATAAGACACCCACTCTTGGAAGATGCTACTCTTTTTCTCTTGGGGTATTTTCTTGGATTGCAATGCTTTGCGTGTGCGACCGGCAATAGGTGTCGAGGAGGAGGAGGAGGATGTGTGAACAGGGGATATCGGTTCTTGTTTCACTTCTGTCTTCACTTTCTTTTTCTCTTGTGATGAAGAAGGGGTGGCCATCATCTTTTTAATCCATCCAATTCTGGAGGTAGGTGGTGTTGTTAACTTGCGTACTTTTTCTGGTGGAGTTTGAAACCCTTCTTCTTCTTCTTCTCCTTTTTCTGTCTTGGTCACTGATACTGGTACTGGTACTGGTACTGGTGATGGTGATGGTGCTAAACTTTTCATCAAGGTCTTAAAATCTTTCAGAGTGGGTTGAGCTGTTTCGTCTAAAGCTTTTTGGTGAAAGAGTTGCAGTCGTTGCAAGAGTTGACCGTACTTTTGCGATTTTTCTGTTTCGGACAAATCTTGGCGATCCATCAAGGACTGCAATTCGGGTTGTAACTGGGACATCTCGCTCAAATGGGGATTGGGAGGTAAATGCGGGGTGCGTTGTTCTTGCCACCGATGGTATTCCATCCATCGTTTGTAAGGCACTAAAGCTAGTTTTCGTCCTTCCATGGGGTTGTCAGGGGTCGATTCTGAGATCTTGGGACTTCCGAGGGCCTTTTTATCTTGCTCCCACCAGTCTTCCCAACATGGTTCCCAAGACTCCTTTTAGCAAGGGACCTAACAAGAGGGGTAAAATACCTCCACGTTGGACCAACATCTTCTTCTTTTGACGAATGGGAATTTTCTTTTGAACCATTTGGCGAAGAACGTGACGATGTTTGCTTAAGCATTGTTTCTGGTGTTTGGACAAAGGGATCGTGCCTTTCAAGACGTTCAAACAACATTCGCACACGGTATCGATGACCTCTTTGGAGGCCGATTGAATGAGTTTTTTTCGTAGAGGTGGAGAAGCTTTGGACAGGACAGATAACATGTCCCCATGTTTGACTAAACGTGGTGGTAGTCCTTTCCTTTTCTTTCCTTGGGGTTTTCTGGAGGGTGACATCTTTGAGTCTTCAGGAGCACCAAAAACACTGATACCCCCGACTTGGTCACAGGCCTTTTTTATACTGGAACGCGTCGCCACTGGTTGTCTTTACGTCGTATCTGTTTGAGGACAGGCATGACACGTTGTGCAGGGGTACGCAACGGACTAAATCGAGCCAGTTCTTGCTTGGACAAATCCAGTAAACTTTGTAACATGCCCGATCTTTCTTGGACTTTGATTTTGGGAGAAGGTACTTTGTGAGCAGCATCCACTGCCACTAAATTGGAGGGTCCTGCCACTGGGGAAGTTCTTTTTGGGGTCATCAACGGAGAAGTTCTTGGTGTGATCAACGTCTCCAAGTACTCTTCAGTTCTTGGTGTCATCAACGGAGAAGTGGATGAACGTGAGGCTGCCGGAGACGCAGTCAGCGCCGTGGCAGGTCGTGGTTTGCGAGTGTAAGGTTGCGTCCTGGCCGAAGAAGTGCCTCTCTTGCGACTAGTTTTCTTCTGTGGACTTTTCTTTTTCTGGGGGCTTCTTTTCTTTTTCCGGGGTGGTGTCTGGTAAGAGGAGGGTCCCGCCACTGGAAAAGTTCTTCTTCTTGGGGACCTGGTCTTTTTCTTCTTCTTGGAGCTTCGTTTGACTTTTTTCTTGGGGAGAAGTTTGGGGCATTAGGATCCCATCTTAAGAGAGAGCGAATGATGACCCCTCCTAGAGTACCGCTCCCTCCAGGTTTCAAAATGATTTGTTTTTTTGGTTTGAGTGTCGATGCGGGGATCGGCCAGTTGGACCAAAGCGACTTTGTTTCGATCGAAAAAGCGTTTGGTTTGATGAGGAATCTAAATGATTCCTTGGAGTATTTGACGTGCTCTCACCGTGAACCATCGTAAGACTTCTTTGAGACTAGCTTCTAAGACACGAGCTCGTATTTGTGGATTTTTTTCTCGACTGATGCCATACAAGGCACGAATCAATTTGACGGGAAGATGCGACTGAAGGGACGTCATGTTCACACTGTGTGAGACAGACGACAAGGGTCTGAGGTTTTTATAGATTTTTTTTTTTGTGGAGTGAAATTAAGTCGAGGACGGAGACGTGTACAGGACAGGCCCTCCGTCTTGGCACCAGTGGTGAAACAAGTGGGTACGAAATCGCAAATCCTCGGGAGTGGTAGGTTTCAAATCGACGAGTAAATAGGCGTGTGGCGTTTGAGTGGCATCGTCGTACGCCTGAGTCAGCCAAGGCGTTCCTAACTGTTTGGCTAAGACTTGCACTTGCGATTTATCTCGAGGGCTTTTAAACAAGACCACGTAATGCGCATTGAGACTGATGGTGCGATGGGTTTTACTTTGTTGAAACAAATTTTGGGTGATGTAAACGACACTGGCATTACGGTGATGCCCTTTGCGCGTGAACCACAGTTTAATTTCTTCTTCGTCTTCTCTTAACATGTCGTCAAAAATGACCAAATGGGTTTGACGGGAGTCAGAGACGATGCCGTCGTCTTCTTTAGGAATGCCTTCCACAAACACGGTGGAATCGCCTTGGCTTTCTCGCAAGAGGCTGTACGCCGATTGCCACTCTTTGTAACACCACACGATCCGCTGAGGTGGCCGATCGATCAAATGATGTTTATGTTCGATTAAACGTTTGACGAATTCGGTTTTGCCTGAACCGCTAGGTCCAGCTATGAGCATGTTAAAGGGATGGCGAAGATACAAAGCCTCCCAACTGGCACGATCTAAGTGTTCGTCGATGACTTTGACAGTGGAGGAAGAGGGAGCAGAGACAGCAGAGGTAGCCATAGTGTCAGGAATGTCACTTGTGACGCGAAAACAAACAAGACAAGAGTTTATATACTTTTTTCAGAACAAGTTTATTGAATGTTTTAAACATGAATACGAAAGACAAAAATACATAAAAGCCAAAGGCTTAAGTACAACGATAAAAGGCACATGATAACCATTAACGTGGAATAAACACAAGTGTCTGTACAACATGTTTTGGGTAAAGTTCTGACCAGTTCTATAGTAGGGGGTAAGGTCACACAAGTGTCCTCCCGAAAGGGTCTTTCAGGCCTGTCCACGACAGTCCTGTCCTGGGTGACGGGTTCTTTTGGCATCGTCACTAACACGGGTTGAAAAGTGACTTTTTTCCTTGAACAACTCTCGTGCATACTGGCCCACTTCTTGGGTCCAAGCCTCAAAATCCCATTCTTTCCAGGTACGGACATCTGTCCAATGGGGTTGTAAGTCACAAGCTACACGCACATCGTCATACACGTTTTGGGTAGCTAAAAGTTGACGAATCTTTTTTTCCCGTAGAGGTCGAGAAGTATCCAGATGAAAACGCAAGGCTTTGAGCAAAAGGAGTTTTTCGTGACCATTTAAGGCCATGGGGGTATGGTAAGTACTGTTCGTAAAGAGTCCACAAAGAATCGGCTGGTAAACGAAATCCCAGAAAACAAGTCACTAAGACACACACTACTTGTCGACCCAAATTGAATGGATACAGTTCTTGTAATAATCGATGGTAATGATCCACGGTTTGAATATGGTCATTGAGTTCCTTCCACGGAATCTGTTGGATTACATACGATAAAAGTCGTGGCATGGCAGCCTGTTTTTATAGTCTCTTTGTTTCGGAAACAATACACGTACTTTCTAGCCAGACATCTTCGTTCTCCAGTGGGGAATTTAAATGTTGCATACTGTAACCGAAACGTCAGACTTCGTTTAGAAGGTTCCTCTTCCGCTAAGTAGATTCCACGTAAAATATGTCGGTAATCCTTTACCTTGTCTTCCTCAATGTGTTGTACTAGGTGAATCTCGAAGTAACCAAAATGATCAACACGCGGATCATCGGGGGCCTGGAAGTATTGAACAAGGTCTGACCACTGAAACAATTTCTGACGAATCAGTTCTCTTATACCATTCAGGTACCAGTGCTTAAAGATCTGGTGACGTAACGGATGCAATTGTTCTTTACGTTTCACTTGTATTTTGACCAGCTCTCGGTAAATGCGTTCTCTCAACTCCACAGGCAAACCCAAAATGTTCTCTTGCAAAGTATCCATGAATAGGTCAGTCCGTACAATTCACAATCTTCTCCTAGAGCAAAAATAATCCACATAGTGAGTAATTTCTGGCCACTGCCATGCATAGTAACGTCCAAGAATGTCACTGAACTCTTTTGATGTAAACGGTCTAGAATAATACAATAGGACGAATGCACACTTGACCCAAAGAAATCTAACACACTGGTTGACTTTTTTCACTTTCCTCTTGTGAATTTCACGACACAAAAGTTCTACAGTCACCCATTGAGATTTCACTCTGGCAAGTCCCTGCCAAACTTCCTTGTAAATCTTCTCTTGCAGTTCTTTAGGTAATGATTCAATATCGTTTTTGAAATGAAGTTTAAATACTGGTCTCGGTGATGTCCAACATTTGACTCCTAGCCAAACTAGTTTCTTCTTCGTCAGCGACATGGTAAGTTACTTTAATGTCTCGGTCCCACTAAGGGTAAGTAATGACAATTCGGTGACCATCGAGCATGTTCTACGTGGGCCGAATCTTGCGGTTCCAAGTGGTGAAGTGACACACCGCAACTGAAGCACTTAACTTTATCCCCTTCGCCCAAGTAGAAAAATCCGGCTCTGGCTAATTCTTCGGGGGTCGGTCCTCCCAGATACTTAGGCCATTTTCCTTTGAACGATTGAAGACGATTTTCAAAGTCGCAGTATTCCGACAAACGCACAGGAAACGAATATTCGTCTTTCACAGGTTCGTTTCGATGAGGGTTGAGTGACATGGGCAGGAGTTTGCTCAGGGCTGGATGACATCCGTAGGGGGGTAGACGTGAAGGTGAACATTCCCCTTTAAAACGAAACCCAGTAAAATGTCCAAGAGGACGAGCGGCATCGCTTTCGCATCCTTCAGGTTTGACACGCACAGCATCCCTTTCCATGATAGGGGTAGTGAGAACAAAGTTCCCACGATGCTTTACGGCATCGCTAAGGTCACAACGTACAGCATCGTACCCATCGCAAGGCTCACAATCGCATTCCACTTCAGAAGCCTCACACTTGAATTGTGCCTGTCTAAACTTGTTTTGTGTTTCTCTGAAAGTATTCATCTTGTTCGCTCGGTCTTGTTAGTCACAATGAACTATCGATCTTGCCTAGGGTTCCATTTTATATACAGACCAATACCGACGTGTCCATACGGTAAGGTGAAATGATTGGGAAGTCGAACTCGCTTCTGGTACACGATTTGATAGACTTTTTCCAAGGGCCTACTGACGATGTGGTGAGTGGGTAAACGTACAATCTTGTTCGGTTAATAGGTGGTCACTTTAAAGTTTCCATCCTCTCCCGATTGCAAGGCTTCTTTCAATACCCCAAAGTTGACCACACGACTGGTACGATAATTCAGAGTCAGTCCTTTCACTTTGCACGTCGTGTGCACTTCTCCTTGTGGGTCCCGGTATTCGTAGCCGTAATTTTTTGGACCGCCACTGACAAAACTTAGTATCTTGTCGTCGGGATGTTCGTCTGTCCAGGCTCCTAAACGGTCTCCTTCGATGTCAGGGTGCTGTTGACTCGGGTGATGGATGTAAATGCAACTGTCCGTGTCAAAGTACAGGACACGTTCCCCTAACAGTTCTAAAGCTTCGTACAATTTTAAGCGAGCATGAGCTGTCACGTAAGCCGCAATGATGACATTTCCAAAAGGGTCGTCTTGTACAAAGTCCAGATCTTCTTCGTAATTGACCAAGATCAAATCCTCGCGAACGACGTCCACGTGTTTCATGTATTTGGTTTTGTCGTGAATCATCTGGAAGTAGCGGGAAGGTTCTGTCGAATACTCCGTCTTGGGTAAACACGGTCGTTGTGCCATTTTACCCCACAAGCAATTTAACATCACTTTGGCAAACGATCGCCTGCCTTCGTTTTTCTCGATGTGGTCTAAAGTGATGCCTTCTTGTTCGTAGTATTTCTCTTTGAATTGTATTTGGTCTTCGGGAGTGTGACACCAAGAAGGATAGCCACTGGCTTCTTGCTTTAGTTTCAAAAAGGCATCCACGTAGTCTGCGAAAATGCCTTTCTGCGTGGGGTCACCCTTGTGATATTGTTGTGTCTTGGGAAAGTGGCAAATTTCGTACACTTCTAACAGTTGGTATCCCATGTCCAAAGCTTTGAACAATTCTACGCTGACCCACGTCCCCGTCAAGACCCGTTCTTCCTGAGTGTGCTGACAAGGCTGATCTTGGTTGCACGTTTCGGCACAAGTACGGCACAAAGGAAACATCAGTTTGCCTTGACAATGGTGAGGTAACACGGGATGGTACAAGTCCGTGGGAGGCAAAACTTTGCACTTGATCAAGCCTTCGTATTGTCGAATGTTTTTCAGGTCGATGTGTTCGGTGAACAATTGCGGGTGCCCTGCAGGAAAGCGACCATATTTGCACACGTAGGGATACAGCGAACACACGTCCAAGTATTTGATTTCTTCTCCTTTCTCTTCGTCAGCTTGGTACAGCAAACAGGTGGCATTGGTCCTTCCTCCGTACAAACTATCCCTCGGGTTCAGCGGGTCCATGAACTGGTAACTTTCCACGAGGCGTTTAAATTCGGGATCGGTTTTCAAACGGTGATCGTATTCGTGTTCCCACATTTCCACCACTTGGTATCCTTGCTGTTCTAACTTTAGGCGTCGCTGACAAGTGGCCTGGTACAAGTCTTCCATGGTTCGTTGTAAAAACTGATTTTTAGTGCCACGGTCAGGGTAACAGACGAGACATCCGTGAAATAAGCAACCGTTAAACTCGTACACGATCTTGGGGTTTTCTAAGTCCCACCCATCAACCGAATGCGTTCCGATGGTCTTTTCGCCTCCTCCGTTGCGGGCATGCCGAATCCATTTGTCTTCCTTGTTGCACAAGTAATGTAACCAGCGTAGGGCTTTGACCGAGTATTGACGTTTGACATAGTTGGTCGTTTGAGGACTGATGACAGCCACGGTGTTTTCAGGCATGAATCGTTGTCGGTAGACTAAGGAACACGCTTTGGCAATGGTGCAAGCTTCTTTCAAAGGATCGACCCCTCGGTGTTCCATGAACAGTTCTCGAAATGTTCCACAGCATCGTCGTAAAATGTCCACGTCGGAACGACAATACTTTAGCATTTCTTCCTGAAAGTCGAAAGGGTCTGAGGCGTGAGCCTGGTACCAAGAGTAGAAAGCTTCTCGTTGTTCGGTACGCATGTTGTCGGGGTCGTAATAGTGAGCCTCGGGTAAATGGGGTAGAACGGCGTGTTGATTGGCTTCGGTATTGAAAAAGTGAGGAAAATACCCTTTAGCCATTTCTGTCATTCCAAATGTTTTAGGCATTCGGCTCAAAGGCATGGCCAAGTAACTCATGGAATCTTTAAACTGTACTTGTCCCACTTGCATGAAAATGATTTTGGCTCCGTTCAAAGTCACTTTAGGACGCTCGGTGCCTTGTTCCGTATAGTATCTGAGAAGAAACTGTCCATCGTATCCGGAGAAATTGTGAGCCATCACCGTGGCATGACGATGACAATCTCCGTAACGTTCGATGTCCTCTTGGCTCCACGTCTTGTCGATGGGGTCTAAGACCCATCGGGCGAAATCGGCTAGCGTGTTCGGTCCTCGAAAGATTTTTTCACGCCCTTCAGGAATCTTACTGCAGTGAGGGCAATGACTGAAGACAGGTTCTTGAATGCACTTCTCGCACGCTCGATGAGCCACGCAGAAATTAGGAATGTGAATACCGGTCTCTTGCATGCATTCGAAATCGAAAAAGATGAAATTGCCTTTCTTCTTGTGTCCATCCTCTTTCTCTGGTTGGGATTGATATTTTTGCACGTAGCATTGGTGTTCCAAGTCCACGATGTGGTGACAAATGTGACATTTTTTCTTTCCTGAACATTCGTGTGCCTTGGCATTATTGGTAAGTATGCCTTGTCCACAGGTAGAGCACAATCTCAGCAGTTGACAAGCACATTTCTTCTGTGAACCTTGCGTCTTCAAATGTTGTTGGTAACAGGCACGGGTGACAAACGTGCGCAGACAAGCAGAACAATGCACTGGTTCTTGCTCTTCGTTCAGACAGGGTGGAGAGGCCAAACATCCTGAGCATTTCGATCCACAATGCTTGTGTTGTTCTCGATTGTTATAGCCATAGTCACATTTCTCACAGTAATATCTGTATCCCAGGAATCCGGTGATACTGGTAATGGTATCGAAATGGTCATCGTGATAATAGACATGAATGTATTTTCCATCCTTAAAGTCTTTCCCTCGAAACAACAGAGGCCCACGCATTTCTTGAGGGTGCACTTTCAAGATGTAGCGTGGAGCTAGGACATCTTGCAATTTTTGCATTTCAGGAATGCCACAGTGTGTGTCTTTGGACAGGCCGGCTTGTTGTAACAGGAGTTCTGCTTCACTTCGTTGTTTGGCTAGGTCCGATTGTCGAATAGTTTTCCAGGCTCTTTTCCATTCTGCCGTGTCGTTCTTGTTAGCATAGGTTCGTCCCACCACGATAGTCCTGGCTAAACACATCTGGTCTTGAGGGTTGTTAATTCGGACGTGACTCTTTTTGGTGCTGCGAAGGTCGTTCACCAGTAAGATCTTTTTGCGGCCAGTCTCTTGAGGAGGAGAGACGTAGGTCATGTCCAGTGTGGCTTTTCCATCGGTGATGTCAGACTGGTCATTGGATTGTTGCACGTGTTGAATCTTGTCCATGACTTTGGAAGGGGTCAATTCTGCAGGGCTGCTAAACTCGATCCAAACAGGGGATTTCAAGCCGTCGTGTTGTATGGAAAGTCTCAAGCGATCGTCTTCTTTGGGTTGACATTGTCGCTTGAGTGTGGTGAGTAAAGAATCCCACATCTCGGTGATGAACCCTTCTGCTTTCTCTAACGGTACTTCGGACTTGAAATCTTTAAACTTCACCATGTATTTGTAAGCCGTGGTTCAAATTTTTCTAGAGGGACGCTTTTCCGTCTCTTGAATGGAATAGTACTTTTCAGTGTTGCCTAAGGGTGGTAAACTTTGTTTAGAGGGTTTGGATTCTGGTTCACTCATGTCCTCTTCAAAATCACTGGCATAAAGTTGTGCCAAGACTTCAGCCCTGGTACGAGGCGATAGATCACGTTTCTGCCTCTTACTTTCTTCTTCTTTCTTCTCAAATGAATTGGATCGTTTCATCTTGATAGCAAAACGTCAAATGACTAAAGTTTAAACACCATGGACTAATTTATAGTCATGGCAGACCAGCGTATATAAAAGGGTCTGTGTCTTGTCCTTTCACTATTCATTTCACTCTCAAACCGAGCACAACGATGGAAGAGACTACACAAATCGAACGTTCATCAGAGCTTTGCGAGGGATCATTAGAAAATTCTCTTCAGACCAGCCGACGGACTACTCTCCTTCCTTGCGAGATAAAAGTGAAGATACTTGTTATATCTGTCAGAAGAAAGGGCATTGGTCTTCAGAGTGTCCAGACAGTCAAAAAAGAAAAAAAGGGTTTAGAAAAGACAAAAGTCAAGATACCTGTTATTATTGTCAAGAAAAAGGACATTGGTCTCCAGATTGCCCAAAAAGAAACAAGAGGAGTCAGAAGAGGAGAGGGATTCTTCAGAGGAAGAAGAAGAGGAGGAAGAAAACGAAACAGGAGAAGGAAAGAAGAAGGGAAGAAAGTGAGGAGGAAGAGGAGGAAAAGACTGTGACGGTGAAGAAATTTAAAAAACAGAGAGAGTGAACAATGAGATTGAAGAAGTTTATGAACTTTTTAAAGTGTTATGTTGTGAATTGTGAATTGTATTGTAAATATTTATAAAAGAATAAATTAGGTATAAAAGGTAACTGTCTTTGGGTTTTGATTTTAAAATAAGAACGTACACTCACACATTCATACACACGTACTATAGGGGTAAAATGTTTTTTTTTGAGTTATTGGCAATTGAAAGTCTATCTCTTTTCGAGAGAAGTGGGTGGCCCTGAAAAGGGCCTTTGGTTTTTGGTGTAGGGGTGAGTTTAAGCAATCAACTTTAACTGTCTTAAGCCTTTGCCACGGCCAAGGCCTACTTCTGGACTGCGTACTGTTGATGATGATGATTTGGTTGAAATCACTAAGGGTGGTACGATAGGCTTAGTCACAGGGTTGGAGTGTTTAGCTCGGGAAGGTCGTATTCTCTTCGGTCGTAATAAAGAAGTCTGATACATTTGTTTCAGACTTCTTAACTCCGCTAAAATGTCTAACAGTACCGTGACCGTTTGATTTTCACACCCTTGTTTCTTTGCTGCTGCTTCTTCTTGTTGTTTTTTTCTTACCTCTTCTTCTTGCTGTTGTTGCTGTAGGAGAAAAGCTTGTTCCACTTCCTTTTGCTGTTGTATAAATTTCTCCAATTCTTCTTTCTGTCTCTGTCTAAAATTCTCCACGTGCGGTAATGAAGGAGAAGGTGACGAAGGTTCCGGAACAAATTCTTGCGAGTCCGGGTTCCCTTGGGTTGTCTCCACTGCTGGTGCACCCCAATTGATCGTTTTCTGAGTTTCCGTCATGTTGAATAACTGTTGCATGAATTGACTGCGCACAGGCGCTAGAGAATCTATATAGACCACGTGACGTCACAGACTGCTCTCTTCGGATTGGATGCGGGCTGACTGAATTTTGTAACGCGTGTTTGGATTGGTCAATGAACTCAATCCGTTTCAATCCTTCCTCTACCTATAAATAAGCACAGTTCACTGCATTGATTCACCTGTTCTCGGCGCCTCAACATGCGGACCAATGAGCAATCTTCTACGCTTGTGTCAACGATATGTTCAGGACGGACATACCGATGTATGTCCGATCCAAGTGGACAGTTGTCCATAGGACCGACACTAGCCTATGGATACGTAGGATTTACGTGGAGAGGCAAGGATGCCTCAAAAGAGTTTTAGTCTATGGACCTACCATTAGACGAAGCCTAAGACGAAGAAGATGTTGCAGATGCCCTTTATGTTAAGGGCATATTAACATAAACCCAAAGGCCCTATTCAGGGCCACCCACATCTCTCGAAAAGAGATAGACTTTCAATTGCCTATCCCTTTTTTATATATTTTTATTTTTTAAAAAACAAAAAAAATGCCATGTTAAATTCCCCTTGTCCCTAGAATTTCTTTTTTTCTCCCATGTTAAATTTCCCTTGTGTTTCAACAGACCCAAAATATATTCCCATGTTAATTTCCCATTGACGCTAAAGTGGCCCAGGGGTTTTCGTAATGTGAAATTTCCCATTGACGCTAAAGTGGCCCAGGGGTTTTCGTAATGTTAAATTTCCCATTGACGCTAAAGTGGCCCAGGGTGGTTTTTAATGCTAATTCCCATTGACGCTAAAGTGGCCCACTTCACTACTTTTGTATTTCTGCCAGGGGCATGTCCTGAGTTGGGATCAATTCCTTTAGTGGGTAAAAACGGGTCTGGCTTGGCAAGTCATATATATATGGATATATATATAGGGGAAGGGGACTCTGAGTTTTGTTTCACGCCTCAGCTAGATTTTGAAAATCTTTTTGTTGTTTCTAAAGCTACCATTACCTCCGTCATAGGTGGTCTTCGTTCTAACGGGATTTCCGTCATGTAAATTTCTTAGGTTGCTTCTGGATAAGCGCATTCCAAAAATGGTCCCTCCATTGTTTCTGTCCTCGCTTTGAAATATTTTCCAATTCAGACATTTTCTTGTTTCTTCTATGTGTCTCCAGGGTCCTTGTTTGCTGCTTACACTTGCATCAGTTGCTCGGGATTTTCAAAGTTAGAAAGCTGCTCACAAAGTTATATTTTTGTGCTAAATGATTTCTATAAGGTTCCTATAACTCCATCCGCAGTCTGAAATACTGGCTGTTTCCTTCGAAAAGTGTTGTTTACTCTCTAGTCGGTCGTCTGCTTTGTACGAGCCAGAAAAAAATATTGCGAGACTTGCTTTCTTAAGAAAGATTGTTAGAATGGTTTACGAATTTGATGGGAAAATGACCCACATCCTAGTCATTTTATTTTCACTTACGTTTGCATGTAAGTCTCTGATAAACTAAATTAGTCGATTCTATTTTAATATTAGTCTAGTGGAATCATCTTTAGTGGTGTTCAAATATAATTTGAGAGGGGTCATTATTTAAATCATTAATTGAAATACTAAAGTGCACATTGACTGGATTAACACTATTTTGGATTATTGTATATTCATTCAAAGTTATTCTGTATTATATCATTATGATACATCAAGACTGGTCATACATCAGCTCATTGAAGATTGAAATTCATTAGGAACACTTTGCTTATGGGCTTGTGACAGATTATTTGGGATTTATTTCACAATACTGTCAGTTCCTCTTATATTATTGATTTTATGATTTTGAAAGATAAATTATTTGTCCAATTTTACAACACCCGTTGGTTTAGCTCTCGTCTTATATATATATATATATATATATATATATATATATATATATATATATATATATATATATATATATATATATATATATATATATATATATGGGGGTAGGAGTAATCAATTCCATGTGTGAATCATGGCCCAGTCTGAAATTTTCTCAGGGTGGGCGTTTAATACACTCTTGATGAATAATGGATCGGACGAGTTACATAGACTGCAATGAGAAATCATCTGCAAATAATCGGGTTCAATGTTTTACACATTCAGTTATTCATTAATATAAACTGTTATGTATATTAAATTTGTATTGTGTGATTGACCTTTGTCCATAATCGATGGTAGTAGTTTGGGTCTATATGACAAAAGTCGTTTTATAATATGTTTTTACTTGGTTTTGAGTTCTATATACAGCCTTAAATCTAACCCTAGAATCTTCCAGAAACGAATTATGTTGACCGTTTGATGGAAATTTCCATTAAGATAACATTCGTCCTGGTCCTCTTATTGTGTCTTAGGTTTTTATATTTGTTATTGTCGTTGTTGTTCAAGGGTTTAACGCCATTTTTCAGCACAAAGATAGGCTATACATGGCAGCCAGTATAACTGGAGGAGGAAGAACCCTAGAAAACCCAGGGAAGAACCACCGACCCTCGAGAAACTACTGGCATGCTTTCCCATGTACCCACAGTAGCCGAGCCTTGGACTCGAACCCACGTAGACATAGGTGAGATGGCAGTGATCCGGAACGGTGAGCGCTTTAGACCACTCGGTCACTCGGGGCTTCTTTTATATTTGAGTTCTTTACATCATAATTCTTCATTCCTATCTTTAAGTTCAGTTGTGTTCAGATTTAATTTGAGATGATTTCTTTAGTTGAAGTATACATTGGAATTACAAAGTGTACATTGATTATTAGGACTAAATCACTCCTTTAGAAATATTGTGAGTTCATTCAATGCATTATGTATTATGTCATTCTGATACATAAAGATTATTAACACATCTATTGGTAGATCAGCACATTCAAGATAGTAATTCATTCGAAACACCACTGGAATAGTAATTATCTATGTCACACCCTATGGAAAGTTATAAAACATCTTAGAAAACGAAATGAGGCTGATTGACCAGGTAAAATTTGTATTGAAAAGCTTTTTAGTAAAAACAATTCTACACGTGTTCAAAGATTATTGTTTCAAATACTTTACTGGAATTGATGAGAAGTGAAACAGGTCTCGGTTAGACTGGACTTTTGCTTAATATAGGTTTTCACTATTTGGAAAATATCTTTGAAGTTAATGATCTATAAATAGAAGTTACATTTCTTAATCAGATACCTCATAAGAAGAAATCAAACAAAATAATCATTCAGCGAATTCGCTTTTTTCGGAGCTGGAAATTGCTATTGTCGGGTTATTAGCGAAAAGTGGAGGAATTATAGACATACATTCAATTCATTTCATTGAGTTCTAATAATATTCCAAAGTGTTCATTTTTATTTATCAAACGGTTGATTATGTTTTCGAAAACGCTTTTCTTGACTACCTTGTTCAGTCTATTTACTCTCTCCTTTGCATTTCATATTTAAGTTTGTGTTTTTGGATTTAATGCATTTATCCTCAATCGACCCCTTTTAGCGTCATTGGTCCGAATGAAGGCAAATTTTGTCCCCGGGACCGAGTGTTATACACTCGTGAGAAAATTGATTGATTACATTATTTCACAATTTCGTCAATATCCATATGTACATTTAATGACTATCTCCCGACTTGGTTCATCGATTATATTAACCAGATTACTTTGCACAGAATGTTCGTGCAATCTATTGTTTTATGACCTGATCTGTACGTCGACTTCTAGAACGAAATAATATCACTTGCAGCCTCAGTAGAGGACTAGCAAGTGTCAATGTGTGAGTTGGATGGTCTGTAGAAAGAGCAGACCGACACATTCATCTCGCAGCCTTCATATTTCCTATAATGTCTTCGCTTGCAGTGTATGTTTTCGTTTATTAATTTCAAAATAATGCACATCTTTCCGAAATAATTAGTAGCTTTCTCGTCTTAGAATTTGTATTCAGAGCAGTATTACCACACTGAATATCATATTCGTTTAGTTCATCGACTGTGTTCATTATACTTCCGATGCTTAGATGAAATATTGAGTTCATTTATATCGGTACAAAGGCTGGTATTCAGATGAATGTTGCTGTCACTTTTTAATTCAATAAGTGGTATGGGGACTATACTGTTTAACTGTTCATTGGTAAACAAGATCGTTTCAATGCCATGAAGGCAAGGTGAAAAACTGCGATTAGTATGAGAATGTAAAATAGGAATTTGAAGTAGAATATTTCAAGGTGAATAAAGTAGGTCCTTCGTTTGGTACGTTAGTGAAATCAGTTGATATGCATCTGCTAGACATGCCACTCATCCATTTAATATTTTTTACCTACATCTAACAATAGTAAATTTCAGATCACTTTAAAAAAAGAAAGAATTAAAACCTGTACAACACATTGAATATTTTCTAGTACGTTTCCATTCACAGTGTTTACGATACATACACACATACGTGACTTTTCATGCACATGTTTCAACCCATTTTGCATTGCTTGTAGCGAAATAATGAAGGAACTTCAAGTAGTACAAAATCAATTCGAATATAATAATGTAAATAAAAATAAATGTGCTAATTTAGAAACGTATGGTACAATCTCATGCACAGAAAATGACTAAAAGAGATACGTTTATGTCGGATTCTTCATTATCAAAATATAATATTGATACCATGTTGTATTAACAAGCCTAGCTTTAATATAATCTTGATACCACGTTGTATCATCAAGTCTAGCTTTAATATAATCTTGATACCACGTTGTATCATCAAGCCTAGCTTTAATATAATCTTGATACCATGTTGTATCCTCAAGCCTAGCTTTAATAAAATCTTGATACCACGTTGTATCATCAAGTCTAGCTTTAATAAAATCTTTATACCATGTTGTATCATCAAGCCTAGCTTTAATATAATCTTGATACCATGTTGTATCCTCAAGCCTAGCTTTAATAAAATCTTGATACCATGTTGTATCATCAAGCCTAGCTTTAATATAATCTTGATACCATGTTGTATCATCAAGCCTAGCTTTAATATAATCTTGATACCATGTTGTATTAACAAGCCTAGCTTTAATATAATCTTGATACCACGTTGTATCATCAAGTCTAGCTTTAATATAATCTTGATACCACGTTGTATCATCAAGTCTAGCTTTAATATAATCTTGATACCATGTTGTATCATCAAGCCTAGCTTTAATATAATCTTGATACCATGTTGTATCCTCAAGCCTAGCTTTAATATACATTATTTCAAGGGTTAAATAGGAGTGAAATACAAATGGAAAATCTCATCCATCCATGTACTTATCTATCCACTTATCTGCATACATACATACATACATACATACATACATACATACATACATACATACATACGTACGTACACACACACATACATACACACATGCATACGTACGTATACACATCCATATAAGTGTAACTAGGTAATGTTAAATAAAATTAGTTATTCATAATTCCATGGTTCTGGTCTCCGAATAATCATTTATATGTCAGAGAATACTGTTTATCCAAATAATGATTATATGTCAGAGAATACTGTTTATCCAAATAATGATTATATGTCAGAGAATACTGTTTATCCAAATAATCATTATATGTCAGAGAATACTGTTTATCCAAATAATGATTATATGTCAGAGAATACTGTTTATCCAAATAATCATTATGTCAGAGAATACTGTTTATCCAAATAATCATTATATGTCAGAGAATACTGTTGATCCAAATAATCATTATATGTCAGAGAATATTGTTTATCCAAATAATCATTATATGTCAGAGAATACTGTTTATCCAAATAATCATTATATGTCAGAGAATACTGTTTAACCAAATAATCATTATATGTCAGAGAATACTGTTGATCCAAATAATCATTATACGTGAGAGAATACTGTTTATCCAAATATTCCAGACTAGGGCTGCTACTTTCATTGGAAGGGTTGTTGTTGTGAATGGCGTTGGTGAAGCTAACGATTTTGTTGTTATGTCGGTATATTTCAAGGAAGGACTAGGAAGAAGATAACAAATACGCCTGCTGAGTAAACAATTTATCTCCTTGATACAAACTCAATATTTAAAAGGTTGCACTAACTATAGACTTGTTTTAGAAGACTAGGGAACTATCCAAGCCGATTTTGAAAACACGTCAGTGACACAAAACAAATATTTGTAACCTCGATTGTACAACGCTGAATAATAGACATCAGCTAAATCGGCGTGGGATTGGTGACTGATGCCAGCTCCTTTCGTTTGCTCGCAAATGTTTGTCCAATGGGTTTGTGTCAAGGCGTACGTCGATATTTCTTTTACCCACTGACGTACATCTCGCAGAGATGTAAACTTTTGTGTTTGATTTTAGCGGCAAGATACAAGTTTTTAATTTTTCCATAACCAGCAGCATGAACAGAATTATAATAATAAGGTCTACCCATGTTGTTTCTTCTCGTCAATAAGTTGTGTGATCTGTTTGTGTGTTTTTTGGATTTTTAACGTAGCTTTAACAATTTTTCAGTCATATCCTACGATGTCTGCAGTGAGGCAGTTTATAGTGATGTCTTGCACTGGGGCATAATGCCTCAGACATGTAGCATGATGTTCCACCAAGTCACATTATCTTGACACCAGGCCGACCAGTCCTAACACTAGGCAGCTGTTAGTACCATTTTTATAAATCTTTGGTGTGACTCAGCCGGGGCTCGAACCCATGACCTTCCGCATCTGACGCGGACGCTCTAACCACTAGGCCACCGGAGCGGTCCGACAATAAGTTAGGCAAATCCCGATGCTCTTTACGTCATATGACATTTTTGGCGTATAGCAGTTCTTTGAGAAGAAGAATAGGAATAAAAAGTATTTGAACAAGGAAGATTGATTCCCGCTTTATTTCTTTCTTCACTTCTTTCCGTTTTTCTTCTGCTGGAAAGTGCGTTGACATAATCCATATGATCCAAACAGATGTTGGCAAATTGCGTATTCGTTTTAGCAGTTTTAAACTCTTCTTCTTTCTGTGCCATTCCTGTAGCCGTGTCTGTAATCCTCGTGGAGCTGTTGCTACGTTTTGTTTGTGTTTCAGGGTGGTTTTGTCTCAAGCTTTCTGGCGAAACAGTTGAGGATTTTGTACGCATACTTTTTTCTTTTGACTGGCTGACATTTTCATTTCTCCATTTGGCGAAGATAATGTGTTGTAATCCTAATCGCAGTTTCTGTATCTTGGTCAAAGGCACCTTTCCTTTCAAAAGGTTCCTACAGTATCCACAGACTGTATCAATTATTTCTTTTAGCTGCTGTTTGAATAACGAATTTGGTAAATACTGACAAAACATCCCAATGCTTAGTTAAACGAGGTAGATGTCCCTGTGTTCCTTGTTTGGAAGCTTAAGTTTCTTTGTACGTGGTTGATGATAATGGTGTGAACTTCGTGGCTTCTTTGTTTCAGGAAGAAAAAAACTGAAGTGAATTGTATCTAGCACTTCTCTTTTATACTGGAATTTTTTTCCATTGATTGTCGGGAGGCTGCATAACATAAGAAAAAGTACTACTGGACGGAATCGTCCCAGGTCTTAGTTGGACAATTCCAGTAAAGTTTGTAACATGCCTGTGCTTTTGTTTCAAGAGAGGTCAATTTTGGCAGCTAGAGTAGTAGAACAAACGTTGACAGAGTTTCAAGTTTTTCATCAAAATGGGAAACAAATCAAGTTGTCAGGCGTCATAACTAACGAAGAAGAAGCACAATATACAGGAGAGAAAGTCACCATGTATCGATCTTTCTCGCAAGGGATGCTATCATTTCGGTTTGGTTCATTTTATTAGTGAGAACTTGCTGAACCTCTTCATTTTGGTCTTTCATTTTCATTATTTGTCTTTCTAGGTGCGGTATTAGGATCCCATTGTAAAGTGAACAAGTAATGACACTTCCTAAAGAGCCACTTCAACCGCGTTTGTCTGAAATTTAGTTAACAATACTCTCAGTACCTCTGAAAGGTTTCACTTTGCTTAGAGATATAAATTATTTTTTAAATTTTAATCAACTTGGTGGTTTCGCTTCTTTCTGTTACTCAGTATAATACCATACATTCGTAACAAGTACTTTCTTCCATGAAAGTATGTGTATACTGAAGACACAAGATGTGGTGGCACAGAAAGTCCTGTAATATCTTCGCAGGTGACCAACGCCTGACTATTTAAACTATCTACTATTTCTACTATCCAAAACATTCTGAAGTAATCAGTCTTCTTATAATATTTGGATATTAAAGATTCAAACGTCTATGCCGTTTTAGATGCAAATGGATGGGTGGGTGTGCGGGTTTTCGTGTGCACTTTACTTGAATCTATATAAAGTAGTTGTAATTGCTATCTCGCAGCTCAGGATAAAGAATACGCAAGTGCTCCTCTAAACCGTCCATTTTCAGGAATGTCTAATGACCATTTGAATAATTTCAAACTAAATCAGATTCTTCTAGCATTCAAATACCGTACATCTATGTTGGAAAGAATGCAAATGTTCTTTTTTGCAATCAGTTAATTTGCAAACCTCACAACCTGAAACATTTTTATTGGCACAAATATGTGTCCTATAAGTTCTAGTATGGAAATATCCTAATAGCAAACGCTTTCTTATTAATGAAAGAAATTTATGGAAAAATAAATTTTCCGCGTCGCTTGTAATAAAGTATTTATTACGGGTAAAACGGATATACCGTAAACTAGATTCACTAGCAACAGACCTAGTGTCCACTGTCTACAGAGGTTGTCTGTCGATAAAAGTATCAAAAGACCCGATATGCGAAAAATATAGTCCATGGAAACTGATTGGAGAAAATCCTCACTCATGTAAGTACATAAGGGCTGTTAAAAATTTCGGTGCTTCTGGATTTTTGTCATCATAGAAAGTGTCGACCAGTTTGATTGAAGTAAGGTTTGAAAGATCATACCGACTCTGAACATGGGGTGAGAACTCAAAGCTTAGAGATGTTCAATATCCATTCTTCAGTTTAATTTCCAAATGTAGTTTTTCTACTTTGATTTTTTTACATTTTTATTTTCAAATAGAAATTGTATTTAAAATGTCAATTTGTACATATTCATTTTAAATTTGCAATGAAAATTTCGTAAGTTAAATTTCATTTTGATTCATTTTAAATTGTTTTTAAAAAATTTGATTAAAATATAATTTTTTATATTTAATTTTCAATTTCATTTTTATATTTTTTATTTCTGTAATTTTTATTTAGAAGTATAATTTTCAAATATCGTCTCTTTTTTATTTTTAACTACAATCATTTTCAATTTTCATTTTCAAATGTAGTTTCTAAAATTTCTGTTCATAAAATTTCATTTTCAATTTACTTTTTGATTTGCACTCCTTAATTTTACTTTTTTCAATTTTCATTTTCAATTTTCAATGTTTAAATTTCATTGTGAGATGCTTGTTTTAAAGTTTTCATTCGGAATCTTTTATTTGAAATGTTCGTTTTCAACTTTTCATTTCCAATTACCATTTTGTAAATTGTTTTTATATTTTAGTTTTGGTTTTAATCTTGTAAAAGCTTGTTTTTTTAAATTAAAATTTTGTTTACAATTTCATTTTAATTTATCATTGTAATATTTCGATCTTGATTTTACTTATTTCATTTTCTTAATTTTCTTTTATTTAAAATTTTATTCCAATTTTTAATTTGTACGCATCACTTGCATTTTCATTTGGAAATTTAACTTTTTAAATTTCATGCTTTTATGTTTTCATTTTATATTTATTTTCAAAAAGAGTTTTGATTTTCAGTATGATTTTGATATTCCAGTGTAATATGTTGCTTTCACTTGATCGTTGTCAATTTTCATTTAAAGTAATTTTAAATGCTACTTTCTCAATTTGTATTGATGTAAAATGTTCATTTTCAATTTTAATTTTCAATTTACCATTTTTAATTTTCAATTGTCAATTTTCTTTTTCAGGGGCCACGGGTGTCCGAATGGTCGAAAGTGCTCGCTTTTACCGATCACTACCATCTCAGCTTTGTCTGCGTGGGTTTCAGTCTCGGTCTTGGCCGATACTGGTATGAAAGAAAGCTTGCCAATAGCTTGCCGTGGATCGGTCGTTCTTGCTGAGTTTTCCAAGGATTTCCCTCAACTAGTGAATACTGGCCGCCATGCATAGTCTCTCATGCGCTGAAATGTGTTAAACCAAAATTACAACATAATCATTTCCGTATTTTGCGTTTGTCTATTTTAATTTGTTAATTTTCATTTTCAATTATAAGGATCTGATGTTGCTTCAGATAAAAAATCTGTTTTGTCAAACAGGATACTGCCAGAGAAAAATCAAAATATTCTGTTTGATATTGATAACGGTCAAATTTAGTAACAACAGCTTTTGATATAAAGAAAGCAAATTATGCATTGTAGAAGAAGTGTTTGCGAGTATAGTCGTGCTTAGACATACTAAACAACTACTAATGTAATGATGCTTTAGGTTAAGTATTTTGTGAACGACATAGACATACACAACCTTTTGTACAGATCACTTGGAAAAGAAACACTCCATTTTTATATGCTAATTTTTGTCTCCGATAACCTTACATTGTCAGAATCGTGCAGTATTTTACGATACTGAACACCTCGATATTGCACGCTCGTGAAGATAAGTGTGCCTAAAAATAGCATAGTACATTAGGAACTACTTTGTAAACAAACCATGTACACGCTCATGTTTTAGACTCTTTGTGAATGAATTAAACAAGCTGTTTCGTCTATTTGAAAGTATGGAAGATAAAGGTAACGATGTGGACGAGTTCACGAGTCACAAACGTAACCTTCAAAGAAGCAAACGAAAGAACGTTATATTTGCAATGCCAACAACAAACGTGAAAATACAGTTCTGATGGTTGAAACAGTTATTTAAGAGAAATATTCGTAACTTTTCGCAATTAGAATGGTTCAGACTATGACCAGTTCGCAGGGATCTTTAACACTTTGGCAAAGAAAATCATATTGAGACCAAGAGCTATCGCATATTTGTCAGATACGTACCATTTTACAAATCTGTCAAAGTACTAGATTCGAGAAAAAATGCTACTGAAGATTTTGGTAGGAACCTAAGAGCCTCAGAGCCAGTAAGTCAAGACCATGAACAAATATTGTTTCCGCTGGCTAACTGGACATTCACACAACATCTGCTTTGCCATTTTCCCTGTTTGACTATTCTGATACAATATTAGGCTAGCGATACAAGCCATACACTGTATGATACAGGCCATTGATCCGGTCCCTCCAACAGCGAGATGCAAGTGACAGGGCATGAACATATGTCCACCTTTGCTGGTAATAAGAATGGAAATAAATATACTTTATTTATGCGTCTTGGATTTCCTGAAAATTTACTTATTAAATAGTTTTGTAAATCTGAATAACGTGTCCTGCAAATCTTGATACGTACCGAAACTATACACGAATTTCGAGTAAATTACAAAATGAAATCTCTTTCTCCTTACTGTACTAAATTGATCCAATAATCCAGTTCATCATAAACAGAATAGCAGAAATGAGTTGGATCAACATTGAAGCAAACTCCATCCGTACCAGACCTTATGGAAAAGTTGTATTGCTCATTTATTCACAATATGACACTAAATTTCAGTTTTAAGTAGACCAAAACTTCCATTGTTTTTGAAGTTACTGTCGAGCGCGCGACGAAGTCCTAAGGTCACTGAGCGGTTCTATGTGCCCATTATTATTGTTATTGTGTCTTGATCAATCTTCGGTTAAGTATTTGTTTTCTAATTCAGCATACATTCAATTACGTTTTTGTATTTTTATTTAATAACTAAGCCTTAGGTACAATTAAAAAAGTTCATGCAGTATAATTTCCAAAAAAAAATAATTCATCTTTTCCTATACAAATTCAGTAACCTATACATATTGATTGGCTCTCTCTTGTCGGACGAAGTACCGTGGATGCACTCTTGCAACAGAATACAGATATTACCCATGGTTCATAGACTTACTTGACAAATGTTTAAGCAAAAGGTCATGTGTGAATTAATAACATACAGGTAATTTTTAAAACAAAAAGATAAGGATGGAAGGGATTTCTGGGAACTTCATTACATCCTTACACATTTTCTTGTAATCATGTGGTGCGTGCTAAAGATAACGTTATACATCGAAAACCTAACAATGTTCAAGTCTGTCTAAAACACCGACGACATTGATCGTTCAGGAACTCCTTGAGTAAACGTCTACGTTTGTAATGATCACAGCGTGGAATGTTTTGATTGTTATGGATTACCTCCTCTTGAAAGTCATCGTTTTATTGTTTGAAGAAACGTTGCATTGGCTCAGTTCAATAATGTGAGATTACAAGGATCAGATTCCATGGTGTGTGGACGATATTGTGCATACTTTCTTCATCAACGCAGTCGTGGAACATTTGGTGACTTTTTATAACCGTGTGTATTCTATAAACAATAAACGATGATAAAACAGAAAGGCAATTTTGTGAAAATTATGGTTAATTATTATCAATAACACAGAAACGTAGTATATACATCGATGGAAAAATGACATTATTTTAGATCACCGCAAGCCTAATCTGACCCATCAGTGATGTCAACCTTGTAAATACGTTCGTGCTTAATGCATGTTAGCACTTATAAATATAAAGGAAGGGATGTGCTCTAATCCTCCATCTTTATAGCTAGCGGGGCTGATTAAAAAAATTAATTTATGTAAAAATTATATTGGCTACTTTTTGGGAAACAAAAAAAAATATATTTATTTGGACATGATCTTTTAAATTCTCTATGTCGATCTTTGATTTTTATCTGAGAGGGAAGTTTACCTTCACGTTCGCGCCTCCGTTGAGGAATCTTAAGTTGTAAAATATATGAAAATAGTAAAACTATTCTGCTTTTTAAGGTTTCAAAATTTTGTGACATATTTTCTTAATCAGAAAATTCAGGAAAATTTATTTATTCTTTCATTTCAGAAAAAAATATTTGGAATTGTCACTTTCAAAACTAAGTTTTTATTAATTTGTAAAACTTCTTTGTATATTTTTTATATTTTGTGGAAATTTATTTTCAGTCTTCGATAAATTACGTATTAGTTTATAAATTTCAGTGTTACTTTCAGTCTCGACCATATTACAATTATCCGGACCATTTTCCGGACATTTTTCAGTCTCTCTTATGGTCAGTATGTGTTTCAGATTTGTAGTACTACTTTTTGACTAGACCAATATTTTTACATTGTAAGATTTATTTTCAGTCTAAGCGAAATCCCGCGACTGTTCAAAAGTTTAGTATGTTTCTGGGTTTTTCTATTCTCCGCTAAAAGCCCTGACAAATCGGATGTTAAGCACTGCATTTAGTCTAGGCAAATATATTTTACGTTGCTTTCGGATTCTTTTGTCTTTGTTTAAGTCTGTGACACTTCGGAAGTTTAGTATGGCTTTTAGTCGAGGCCATTATAATCTAATGTTCCGAATCCTTTCAAGTCTCCGCTAAAGTGTGCCCTTTACAATTTAGGACTTTTAGTGCTACTTTTCATCACGTCAATTTTAGGGTTATTATGTGTTGGTCCCGTCATTAAAGCTATTTATGACATCGGTACAATATATCCAAATTTACTGACACCTTCAATATAACACGAGGTATAGGTAATTCTTTATATATAAATCTTAGTTACATGGCTGTAACCACCGTGGATGATGCTACTGTACAAGGCCTGTTGATGGCATGGTGTAGGGTGTTGGATATTGGATGATGACGTATTGGTCATTATACACGGCGTGTCGTAGAGTATGGTGTGGAGTGATGGATAGTATATTACTGGGAATTGGAAACTGCACCCGGCGTGTTGATCGTATAAATGTGGGATGTTGGATAGTAGATGTCTGAGTATTCGTCACTGCATACGGCGTGATGGGTAGAATATGTAATGGATGTTGAGTACTAGATGATATTTTCAGTCGCTACACACAACCTATTGATGGTATTGCATGGGGTAATAGATAATAGACGACGGGATATTAGTTAATGACTGTTGGATAGTATAGTGTGGTGTGTTGGATAGTAGTTTAAAGAGTATTAGTCAATACTCGCGGCGTGTTAATGTTATAGTTTGAGGTGTTGTATTTTAGATGACGGGGATTCGTTACTACACACGGAATATTGACGGTATAATGTGGGTTATTGGATAGTAGCTGACGAATTATTCGTCACTGCACGACATGTTGGATTGTAAAATATTCGGTTTGGATAGTAGATGACGGGGAATTATTTACTATACACAGCATACTGGTGGTATGTTATTGGGTGGTGGATATTAAATAATGGGATGTTGGTCACTACACACAGCATGTTGGCAGTATTGTATGATGGTGGAGCTTTGGTCACATCACATGGCGTGTTGGATGGGTATTGTCTGGGTGTTGGATAGCCGATGACGCGAAATTCGTCGCTACACACAGCGTATTGATGGTATAATGTGGGACGTTGGATAGTAGATTAAGATAATTTGTTATGGGGTTTGCACCGAGACAAAGAAATCCCAATCAAATGGTTACAATTGCAGAGCCTCATGGGAGGCAAAAATGTAACCCCGCGACTGGGATTTCCTTGTCTTGGTCCAAACACCGACAAAGATTTTTTTTTTCTCACCCAATGTTTCCAATTAAATTAAAATAACTCCGCACTTTTGCAAATTAGTAAATAGATTCAAAACAAAGTATTTTTTTTCAGGTCTTATTATTGCTTTTCACTCTATATAAAAGTCATCAAGTTCATGTACTTTTTTAATGAAAATCTGAATAATTATCTTAGTAGAATCTAGCTGTATATGCCGTTCTTAGAAAAGGGAGATTAAATCAAGAAAAGAGTTATGATTGTCATTAGCTGAAATTATTGCGCAAAGAGCGTCTCGAGACACGTGTTATTGTTGTTCAAAGTACATGTACTGCGCATTTATACCAATGAGGGCGATGAGGCGACCTGCCGACCTTAAGTAAAGAAGTTCTTCGCATGAGAAAATAGAAACATAAAACCATTTGATATTATTCTGTATTATCACATTCAATTGATGGGTGTCACATGAAAATAACAATAATTAGTTTAAATCGTTTATACGGATAACTTTTAACTTTATCAGTTCTAATTTGGAAATAAGTTATATTGTGGGCAACGGTATGATACATTATAATACTGGGTGCAGATTACCATACTGTTCTATCCAAGTGTGTATTGACGGATCAGATTTCTAGTTATAGATATTCTTGGAAATTATTATTTTTGTTTCATGGAAAATGGCAAGTGTTGCTATTACTGGTGGAATGAAATATATGATGCATGGAAATCTTTTTGTGGAATAGCGTGTGGACTGACGAATGAACCACTTCGATTGGTAATTACACGGGTTTTCATTAGTTTTACAAACAATTTTATATCCAAATGGTGCTGTTTGGGGGTGTTTGACAAAGTTTGAAGAAGGCAGGTATAATAGAACACTTCCAGCTGTTGCGGTCTTTCCAGTTGCTCTTTTGTCAGCGATGTTTAAAGTCCATGAGCCTGTAACAATATTTTTTATCATAATTCGTTCCACACAGCTTCGATAAATAGTTCAGTAAATTTTCAGGTCATCGTCATTACATGTAGCTAAAAGTATCTAATTCATTTCATACGAAGTACTTGCAACTACTTATGTACTTTTACATTTAATGGCGCTGGTCTGAAATTTTATTGAATTAGGCCTAAAAATAGGATAAAATTAATCCATGCTGTGTGAAACAAATTATAGTTTCTAGCATAATACCAAATAGTTCCACTTCGTGCGCGTGTTTGTGTCTGTCTCTCTCAAAATGTTTTATAGGGTCTGTTCTCAAAGTTAGAGAGACTTTAAGTTGCTCTATATTTTTCGTGTTATATATCTGTTGCTGCTGTTGTTTGATTTTAGAACATCTCCGTCAGGCACAGCATAATACAAAAAGGGTTTGGTTTTTAAGAAGTAGTTCTTAGCGCGTGTACACCATGACTGAGATGACCTGACTGAGACAAGCAGACTGAGGCTAATATAATCTATGTTAGGGTTTGGACCTAGACAAGGAAATGCCAGTCAAGGGTTATATTATTTGTCTCTCCATGAACCAATGAGCGTGATTTTGTGTTTCCAAATACATGTTCTACGCATTAAAACGATTATGTTAATGAATGCACTGGGGTGAACTGTCGGTCCTAAGTATTCAAGTTCTGCGCATAAGTTCTTTGTAAATTCGCATTGTTTGTGTTGAATATTTGTTGTTGCTCTTTTCTGTTACTTAGTTTAAGACCATAGAGTTGGAAGAAATCACCGTTATGTCCACATTAGATTGGTTAACTGTAGGCCCATTAAGCAATCTTTCTAAAACAAATTAAATATTGAGACCCAGATATGTAGTGAATTTATTACAATAAATAATAATTTAATGGATATTATTGTTAATAATAATAAAAGTCTAGAGAAAACGATAATTAATTGATTAAGTTACAATATTTGCAGTCATTTTTCACGTCCTTAACTGTGTAGTATAGGCCTTTCTTGATACCATGAATTTAATCCACAGTGCCTACACTTTCTTCCTATAAACATTTACATATAGTACAGTAACCTGAAAAAATGCCTAGAATGAAAATTCGAATTGGGCTGTTCGAATAACGAAACCGACTTCACGCGTGAGTGCATTATTATATGAATTTGAAGGTCATATCATTATAATAGTTGAATCACCACTGTGTTTCCTAAAACATTATTTTCGTGTGTTTATTCTGGATGCTGTAACTTTCTAGCCACTCGCGTGCACTAGTGCAGCTAGTCAGAGCTGGCGGGTCTTTTAGAGAATATATAATGTAGTTCTTATCATTTATTCAATGTATTTTTCATTGAATATTTTGCCTTCATGGTACCTCCACACCACATCCTCTCCATTTTGTCATCTCAGTGTATGCACTCATAATTAAACGTCTGCAGATTAAAATTCAAGCTGGTAGAAAGTAATTTTTTTTAGAACGTTTGCTGGTTCCTTTTTAAATTTTAAAGTATGGTCAAATGAAATACAATCGCCACTGTGTTGCATTTTGTCTGTTGGTTGTTGTTTATCAGTAATTTACATGTTTATTTGATATGCTGCTTTCCATGGCAGACTTAATCGTGTCTGTCACTTTAGATTGATACGTATATATATATATATATATATATATATATATATATATATATATATATATATATATATATATATATATATAAAGTAATGGGACAAAAATGATAATATTTCGGTTATTCTTTTTCCTATCTTAAAATTCTGAAGCCTATTTTATCTTGTTGGACACATGACATTTTACCATAGCTGTAAAACATATACACGTACATTACTTACAAAAAATAAGTACCAGGATTTTGTGCGTTTTTTTTCTGATGAAGGACTACATACGACAATACTTCGTCTTGGATCAACAATATCTTTCGTTGCGCTCTTGCAAACATTTATATACAGTCGACTGTATAGTTTGTTAATGAAATAGATACATTTTAAAGCCAGTCATGCAGGCTCTAATGATATATTATTAGAATGTTTAAAATCCTTCAAGCATTTGCAGATTTAATATTTAATAATATCAGACGCAGTTAAATAAATGTGTTAAATAAAGAAGAAGAAAACTTAAAGGTTATCACTCAGAAGTAGAGATATACAATTATGACAGATACCCAAACTAAATTGTGTTCATGTTTTTGTTGTAGTACATTATTTGAAAAAGACCCGTACCGAATCAGTATAAAACTATTCTTCAAGAGAGGGGTTTATAATTTACTTTTAATGCTGGATGATTTAGCAGAAAACAGGTGGAGCCTTTTCCTTTTGAACCTATGCATAATCCCGGTGTATAGACGAAGTCCTGCCGTATGTAGTCTTTCATCAGACGAAAAAACGCACAGGCTGATTTGCAACATTATGTAATTGGCTGTTAAACTGAACAATGCCTATGCTATTTACATTCAAAAGAGATGATAATATTTTAAGTGAATGCTACAATGTTAATTAATAATAACTGGCATAAAGTACATTCCTTTTTATTGGATATGTTATACACCTTCTGTCAAGTACTGGCTCAGATTTTGCTGCATCCGTCCTCGGTTTTGACGACGGCAGTACAGGGGTGTGACATAAATTTTGTCAATTGCAATAATAAAAATGCCGTTAGTAAAGTGTTCAGTTATATGTAACAGTGAGTACAACATTGTTAAATATTGTACAACATGACCTTAAAAAAAAACGTTTCGCTGTATCTTGATACTATTACATTTTCCAGTTAGCAAAATCATCAATAATTTAGACCCATAGGATATTCGTTTCTTCCGTCTGAGAAACTAAGGGATTATAGGTTTTTATTTGTCTACTGTTCTAATGTTACTTGTCTTTATAGCTATTAATTATTGCATCTTCGATACAAGTGTTGAGGGACCAGATGAACAATCAGTGCAATCCCTTCTATCAGGTGACAATACCGAAAGAGTTATCCATTCACAAGAACCCTCAAGTGACAGAAAACCATCAATTAAAGACCTGGAGTGGGATATGATGCGGCTGGAGAAAGAAAAAGTAAAGCTAGAGATTGAAGGTGAAATATAAGAAAATTTTCGAAGAGACGGAAGTATTTAAATTGCAGAAGGAGCGCTTAAAATTGCACATTAATCGTTTCAGTGAAATCTTTGGGATAATTATCCATAAACTATGAGAGAAATACAACTTAACTAACGAAATATCAATGAGCATAAATATTGCGCATTTGTACCTGTAGCGATATGAAATCTGAAGATAATGTATGTTACAGATGATTAACGATTTAATTGATTATACTGACTGACAGGTATATGAGAGTGTTGGATATTCAGTGATACTGTACATAATTATGTAAGCTGACATAATCTTTCAGAAATATATTTGATTTCCACTGGGTGAAAATTATTTGTTTAACAGATGTATTTAATTTTCATCGCTTAATAGGTTGGCTTTTCAGCAATATTGTACATAATTATATAAACTGAAATTATTTTTATAAATTTATTCCATTTCGATTGCCTGACAGATGAGCAAACCTTAATGTTATTTGTTTAGGAAAGTCAAGCATAATTATATAAATTGAGATCATTCTCTTATAAATATACTCGAAAGTAGTATAGAGGGGCACATAAGAGTTAATGGAAATCCCAGTCAAAAAGGTCGTGTGCACGATTAGCGTCAAGACTTTTACTGACCCACTGTGCACGTTTAGGGTCAAGGGAAATTGAACATGGGGAATACTGGATCTGTATAGCGTCAAGGGAAAGTTGGGGTGTTGTACAGGAATAATAGGAATGGAACAGGTGAATATATGTCACGGTACTGGACATTGGTAACAGTATGGCATGGGGCTGACCTTAATATGACCAAAACGTGGGGGGAGAAAGCTAGAAAGCTTGGCGAGACAAAGAACTGGATATGCATAGACATAGACAAAGAAAGATTCACACACACACACACACACACACACACACATATATATATATATATATATATATATATATATATATATATATATATATATATATATATATATATATATATATATATATATATATATATCTCTTTTCGAGGCAGTGGAGTGGTCTTTATATTTCTTCTTTTTCTTCTTGTTCTTCTAGTTTCTTTTTTTCCTCCACCATCTTCTTAGTTTTGTTATTGCTGTTGTCTTCTTATTTTTATTTTTTCCTCCTACTGTTTTCCTTCTCCTCTGCCTCTCACTTCCTCTTCTCATTATCCTCTTCCCTTTCTATCTTTTCATTCCATTTCCTCATTCTTATTCTATCTACTTCATCATCCTTCTCCTCTTTTTCTTCTGTAATCATTCCTTTAATTTTCTTAGATTATTGATTTCCAGCTTGACTCGATGTTGACTTTAAGAATAAAAATCGTGATCCAGTTTGACAAACATTTCTTCAATCGTTCCCAAATCATCCAGAACGTCTTGCAGCGTCTTCATTTTATCAAGGTGGTTACTTGCCAAGCTTCAGTTTTTGGGACCCTGAAGACTCTCTTCCTTCCAATCCTTCGTCCTGCTTGTGGATGCTGCTGTGGTCTCCTTACTTGTGAGGGACGCTGTTGTCTTTCCAACTCCACTTCCCACTTTTCCATCTGGAGGATTATCGCTCTTGGTAGTGGTTGTGGCAGTTGGTGTAGCTGATGTGGTTGTGGTGGTGGTGCTATCGCCTGTGGAGGTGTCCTCACCTCAGACTTGACCTCACACATCGGTCTCAGCATGATGTGAGACAGGACCCCTCTCTTGGTTACCTTCTCTATTTCTTTCCTTTTCTACTCTTTCTCCTACTCTCTCCGGTCATTTTCGGCAATGACCGCCATAGCCAGCTCGTCTAAAATGCCCATGGCATACTCCAGGTGCATTTGGATATCCAATAGTTTTGCTATTCTGTTGCTCATGATTCTTGTGGTTGACTGCTCAACGATGGATAGCCAAACTAACGAACGCTTCCCTTTATATTTGTGAAGCACGGACGTGAAGGAAAATATCTCCGTGCATTTAAACTTACATTGCCCATATCATCACCAAAAACATGGAACGCGCGGACCTAAAAGAAACACTCACTTTTTACCTACCAACACTAACTACAAACACAAATACACACACAATTCGACAGACAAAGCTAGGGAAACGAAGTGCTTATATACACGCTTCTATTTTTTAACGTAAAACAAAGTAACGAAGTGCTTATAGACACACTTCTATCTTTTAACGTATAGAAAAACACAAATACACACATTTTTGGCAATTGAACTAGTATGTATTTTCTAGAGCATTGGGGTAGCCCTGAAAAGGGATGTTTTTTGTGGACGGGGATTATCGCGATCCTTTATCGTCTACGCTTGCGTCCCCGTCTGGCGGCAGGCTTTCCCACAGAATAGGGTCTGCTTCTTCGGAAAGAGAAGGAGAGCTCTTTCGTGTCCACACGGAAGTCGCCAAAACCTCTGTCTGGTTCCTGTTGTTGTTGTTTGCTGCTGCTGCTGTTGTTGCTCTCTCTCTCTCTCGTCTCTCTGCTTCTGAAGTCTGTACTTCTCCTCCACTCTTCTTTCTCTTTCTTGATTTCCTCTCTGAAGATCTCTTATATCAGATCCTCGGTCATTTTCTTCATTTTGACATTCTCCAGTGTTTTCATGGAGTCACCTGCGGTTGCGCGATCATCCAAGATTTGTTGCACTTGTTCGTCTTTAACTTCGACCTTAAAAGTGTTTTGATTTTCAACGATGTTTTTGAGTTATGTAGGGTGGAAGATTTCGACCAAAGCCAATTCCCAATGGGCTTAGTGATCCAAATGGATGGTCTGAAGTAATTTAGCCGTGAAACAGCATAACGTGTTGCTGGGAAACATCTCCATGAACTGTAAAATTGTTTGTTGCTGTTCATAATTCCAGAGTTCTGCGGTCCGAAGGGTCACTGGAAGTCAGAGGAGTGCCTAAACGAGGATTGTTGTTGGGTCTGTGACTGCTGTGAGAGTGACTGACGTTGAACGCAAGGCTCTCGTTGTTCCCTTTCGATCAGTATTTCAAGGAATGATTATGAAGACGGTAACCGATGCAGCTGATCAGTAAAATGGTCCAAAATTGTTTGTCTCGTTGCTGCAAACTTAAATTGGCAAAATCAGCACAGATGACACAATAAACCACAATGATTTGGCAGAAAAAAGACGATTTGCATTTTAGGCACACGTTCTCCACACTACACCCAAAAGGGTTACTTTTGTTGACCTTGCAGGGAAGAACTCGGTGAAGGAGTGGAAACTGCGTTGGTAGCGGTTGAGGCTGTGTTGAAGGGCATGATGGTCACTTCATTTTATAGTCGATGACTTGCGAAGCGTCGATCCAAAATCAAAACTGGGAGGATATCCTTTCCAGCACACTTTGACTTCTTTGAGACGTCGTTTTCCCACTTTACGTGTTCTTCGTTCGAGAACGCTTTCGATGTCGTACACTTCGTCTTCTTTTTTGGTCACGCCTTGTAACTCTGGCAAGTAAAACGTTCCTTTTAACACTTCCCCGTTCATGTCTTCCAATTTACAGACGGCAGGATGACGGTCACACACTCTTCCAGTGACAAAAATCAATTCGGTGGTCCATATGGGTAAGGGTCTTCACATCTTTCAGAGTTGTTAGATCTGTTTCGTTTAAAGCTTTCTTGTGAAAGAGTTGCAGTGGCTGCAACAGTTAATCGAACCTTTGCGATTTTTCCGTTTCTGACCAATCACTGTTTGGAAAAAGAAGGAGGAAGTCCTTTTCTATTCTTTCCTTTGGGGTTAGAAGATTGGCTTCTGAGGGAGGCATCTTTGTTTGTTCAGGAGCACAAAAACAACGATTCCCACTCTTTTCCTCGTGTCTTTTTATACTGGAATGCGTCGCCACTGATTGTCTTTTCGTTGTATCAACTTGATGACAGGCATCATTCGTCGTGAAGAGGTTTGCATATGACTAAATCGGGACAGTTATTGCTAGGATGAATCAAGTAAACTCTGTAACATGCCCGATCTCTCTTAGACTTTGATTTTGGGGGCGGGCACTTTGTGAACAGCTGCCACTGCAGCTAAAGAGGAAGATGGTGTCCACGCTTGAGAAGAAGTTCTTAGAGACACGGGTTTCGATTGTTTCATCATTCGAGTCAGAATGGATGTCAAATTATGTTTGGCAGGAATCACTAGCAATAGAGAAGTCGAAGAACCTGAGCCTACTGGAGACGAGGTCACCGTCGCTGCAGGTTGTGGTTTGCAAATGTAAGGTTACGTCCTGGCCGAATTGCCTATCTTGCGGGTAGAAGCTGATTTCTGGAGGCTTTTCTTCTTCTGGGGACTTTTCTTTTTCTCAGGCCGTGACCTGGTCTTGACACCGTTGCTCTTTTTCTTCTCCTGGGTCCGTTTGGCATTTTTGGGAGTGGCTTTTTCTTGGGAGAACTTTGGGGGGCATTGGGAGTGAATGATAACACATCCTAGAAAATGCGACCTCCAGGTTTCAAAATGATTTGCTTTTTGGTTTGAATGTCGATGCGGGATCGACTAGTTGCGTCAATGCTACTTTGTTTCTCTCAAAAAAGCGTTTGGTTTGATGTGGAATGTGAATGATGCCTTGTAGTAATTTACTTGCTGTCACCATACACCATCGTAAGACTTCTCTGAAACTAGCTTCTAAGGCATAAGCGCATATTGTGGATTTTTTCGCGACTGATGCCGTACAAGGCACGAACCAATTTGATGGAAAGATAAGACTGAAGGGACGTCATGTTGACGCTGAATGAGACAGACCCAGAGTGACCGAGGTTTTATAGATTTGTTTTGTTAAGTCGATGACGGGTACGTGTACACGACAGAATAGTCGGGGTGGTAGGTTTTAAATCCACGAGTAAATATGCGTGTGGGGTTTGAGTGGCATCGTGTGTGGGTAAACTTGTGAAGCTCGAAATATGGTCACTTTAAAGTTTCCATCCAGTCCAGAATGCAGGGTAGCAGAGGGGACATCCGTGAAATAAGCATCCGTTAAACTCGTACACGATCTTAGGGATTCAAGAATGTAGGACTCATAATCCAGTGGTCGCAGGTACGATGCCCGCCCTCTATGTACGGATAATCTTAGAATCACTGGTTCTCTAGATCAATGCAAAATAATTATTTCTAATTTAAGAGATAATCTGCTGACACAAAGTTGTAACAAAACTATGAAAATTATCAACCGCTATCAAAGCTACTATTAGTATAAGCAGAAAACCTTTTAGACAACGTATCAAGCTCCACTCCACATAATGTGAACAAATTTTTAAGTATCATGCTGAAGAAAAAGGTTTGCCAGATTGAGCAAATGGTTGCAGTACATCATCAAACATGACTGAAACACAAATAACCTTTAAGGATATTTTTGTTATTTTTACGTTTTGTTTCGATTTATATATGTATATACTATAGGTTCAATTTGTAATTATGATAAATTTTATAACTTCTGTAAATTCTATTCTTACCAATTTTTATGCGTTTTTTAATGCATTATATTGTGGCCACATGCTACATTTTCCACATGTTTTTCCTTATCTTATGTCATGTGTTTTTAATTGCTGTATTTACATTATATTGATTTCTCTATTTTCCAAATAAATACTACTGTTTTTTGGTGATTTTTTTGTCAAGATCTACATTTATCCATTTCTATAGAAATTCTGAAAAAAGCTAATTTTGGTTGGATTAAAAGAATCTCTTAAAAAGTAAAAATTGACATGTCAAATTATATTAAAGACACGGAATATTAAAAACGTCTTGTATAGCAAACTTAAGTTGACTATTACCTTTATCGTTACAAAATTTTGAATAAATAATTTATAGTAAGAATTTTATACTTGTTAGAAATAAGTGTTGCAAATGTGCCAGCCAATATTTTGGTGTGTTTTGTTTCTTTAGGTATAGGAAAATGTGGAACGATTCCTTGTCATTTGGCCGTATAAAAACACATAGAGTTTTATGCAACCGTTTCATGAGTTTGATTAATTATCAAGTTATTTATGCCCAGCACGAAAGATAAAAGAGACATGTGGGAGATTTCATGTTGTTTTTTAATCAGTCTGTCACTTCACTGTTGTAATTTAAAAGGTGAAAATGTATATAATTTACTTCTGGAGTGTTATGTGAATTTTATTGAAATAATGCAAAATTTTGAACATTATTTTGAAATTAAATCTTATCAGTCTATATTCATTAGTTCATCTAATCTATGATATTTTTTCTAGCTTTCAAAGCATATCTTTATATCACTCTATATCTCTTTTACTTCCTTTTATGTTTTGGCATTCATTGCTTTTCGATCATTTTGGTTTATTTGGACTTCTACTGGAAAATGTTAGTTTGAGACTAAAGACCTTACGCAAGTGTGGAGTGTACCTTTGTACTATGCAATTTCTTCGTCAAGGGTTCATAAATTGAGTTATTACGTCTCCAAATTTCAGTTCTCTGCTTTAAAACCTACGTTAATTTATTTAGACTTCATGAAGATGTGCATGATGAGTTAATCTGTCAGCGAATATATTTCCTGAAAAGACAACTGTTATTTTATGTCTGAGAGTGACAACTTCATATTGTAGAAATGATGAAAGTATGCCATCGTAAATGGGTAAAGATAGAAAATGTGGCGAAGCCTTATAACAATATAATCATTCTCTAATAAGCAATCAACGTCATTTGAAGCAAGGACTATCGGAAAAATCATACTGATAAAGACTTCTTTGCCAGCTGATAATTGCTTGAGCTTGTAGGTTTCCGTCAGTCTCACGAGACCATGAATCTGCGCCGATGGATGTTAACATATGTTTGTCAGTATCAATTATGTCTACAAAGACCGATGTGAGAGTGGCATTCTTTGCTACACTTGGGATTTGTAGTCGGGTTGTTTCCTAGGCGTGGGGCCTTTCTGTCGATCGTGTTTCTTCTGCTTTCTGCCTAAGATCCGTCTCGTTCTTTGTGAGTCGCCATGTACATCATGCTGCCACGCACTTCTATCTGAGTCAACCTCTTCCCATGTGTCTGTTACGATGCCAAGTGTCTATAGGTCATGCTTTTATGTGTCGTTATAGCGTAGATAAGGTATTCAAATCGGTCTTTTCCCTGCTTCCCGTTCCCCATATGAATGTATTTTGGATTGTGGCGTCCTCCATTCTGGACAAGTGACCCAACCATTGCAAGCTTCTTTGCCTCTGAATCGTATACATGCTTGTGATCTCTGCTCTGTCAAGCACTGCGTTATAGGGAACTTTGTCTCTCCAGATAATGTTAAGGATGCATCTGAGACATCAAGTGTGGAATGCACTACGCTTTCTTTCTTACTGTGTATTCAAGGTTCAAGATTCAGTCCCTTATAACGTTGTGCTCCCCGCACAAGTTTTGTATAATTGGACTTAGTTGTGTCCCGTCAGAGTGTGTTCTGTCTGTCTGAAGAGTGTGGTGGCAGCCTTCCCGCTCCTGTTAAATTCGTTCTCGAGGAAAGATTATTTGTGATTACTTACCCGAAGTAAAGGAATTCATGAACTACTTTCAGCTCAAAATCCTGGATCTTGATTGATATAGGATCATTAAAACCATGCCCTGTCACCTGCGTCTTGTTTAGGCTGATGGTGAGCCTGAAGTACCTACATGCGTCTGCAAAACGAGTCACTCGAGGTCCTCGTTCGAGTGGGTTGTGACTGATGTATTCTCTACAAATAGAACGTCCCTAATACATTTCACTTGTACTTTCGTTTCCGCCCTTAGTCTGGAAAGGTTGAAAAGCTTCCTGTCTAATCTAGTTTGGATTACGTCTGAGGTTGATCCAAAAACCCTCTGAAGCAAGATGGAAAAGAAGGTACCAAACAGCGTGGGAGCAAAGACACAGCTCTGCTTCACGCCGCGTATGACGCTGAACACTTTCGATATAGAACCATCGTACATAATGGTCCGCTTCATGTACTTGTGAATGGACTTCACAATACTGAGTAGGGTGGTTGGACAGCCAATGTTCCTAGGATCTTGAATAGTTCCTCCTTGGTAACAAGGTCGAAGGCCTTGGTGATATCAAGGAAAGTGGCCTAGAGTGGTTTCTTCTTCTCTTTGCACTTTTCTTGCAGCTGCCTGAGTGAAAATAACATATACGTGGCGGATCGCTTGGCTCTGAACTCGTACTTTGACTCTAGGTAGACTCGTTTTGGAAGCACTTGGAGCCTCTTATGTACAACTTTTGCAAAGAGCTTCCGATGATGCTCAGAAGGGAAATATCACGACAGTTGTTCCAGTCGCTCCTGTCACCTTTATTCTTGTACAGGGTTACAATAATGGCAACCTTCATGTGTTGTGGTACTGAGCCTTGTTTCAGTAGTTGCAGAGGAGTTCATGCAGATTTTTGATGAGGGTTTAAGCGCTTGAGCTAGTTCTTCGAGTGTTTGCTATCTTTCAAACTCGTCCATGGTTGGTAAGTACTCCACATCATTTAGGGCAGACATTGTTTTTGTCTTGTATAGAGATAAGATTAATGCTCCATCCAACATTCCATCCGCTATGGACAGACTGTTATGATCTTGCCGGTGGCAGGCTTCAAGTAGTCCAATAGCTGCGATGATACCATTATGCATGCCCTTTATGTCAACGATATCAGCAGAGGTGTGAATTTGGAAGCAGTGATGTAGCAAGAAATTATTCGCAGTCTGCTATACTTTGTTAGTCTGTCCTGCGAGCTTGCTTGAAATTTGCTAGATGAGCAAGGCGATATTGGATGAAATATGGGTAGTACAATTCTACTGCTAGTGCTGATACTAGATCTGCTACCGCTACTAATAATGTGAATACCGATATTAACGTAATAAATATTTACATATAAGAAATTTCTACATTATGTACACACACACACACACACACACACACACACACACACACAGAGGTCCGACTTTTATAACCCTTTGTTTAAAATCTATAAAAGGTACCTATGGGTAACTACAATTAAATGAATAACTCGAATAGAAGTGATAAAACAAAAAGTTAAGAAAATTTAATGCAACTTTAGACCGAAGTCGTGTTATTCAAGCAGTGCTGCCTTAAGGAGCGAGTACTGTTTACTGGTGTCGTAAGTCAATATGACAAAACATATCCTTATTTTGTAAGAGTTTCTCTTTGAAAATAAAATGTGTATGTTAATATGTTACTGTATTACTATAAAGTCTCTCAAGATGTGCTTCGAGTTTCTTGCTATTCCTTTATAAAGTTTAAAGGAACAGATGTTCCACTGTTGCCCTTTCGCCATTTTATTCCTGATGTACAAGGCCTTTATGCCTCAGTTACTTGTGCCCATTTGGGCAACCAAGCAACATACTATGTGCAACTCGTGTTTATTTATCCATCGAAGTGCACATTGTACACTCGAGTTTAATTGTCTGTTATTCCGCTAGGCGGTTCCTTACCTGTGTTCGGAGTGTCTGTTGATTTAACATTTCTGCCAGCACTGTTTCGAATTTTGCCGCTCTAGTTATTTTATCTAGAACGCACCAAACGCAGTTTACTGATCGTGTTGAGACTGCTTTGTGTCCCTGCAAGCAGTTCTCAATAGACACGTATTCATGAACCCAATTGTATCGAAATTAATTTGCCAGTACAACCAAAGACAGCGATTACTATTGATAGAGCCTCGACAATAATTCCAATTGGTGCATCCATGATAGTTGTTTTGTGGTTGCCACTCCAGCCACACCAAGACCAGCAGTTGTTGCTAGGGCAAGTCCACAGCTAGCATTTACAACCAAACAACGCGGTTCTCTTAGTAATCCTACAGGATGAAACACAAGTTACCCGCCTTAGATTTTAATTGAATTGAACTAGCAGTATAAGCCCATGACACTTCCGGATGGATAACGCATTGTCGAAAAAGAGAGTGAAGTGTTTGTATGTCAAAGTTTGATATATTCCTTGCTTACTACAACAAATCAAGATATTTTACTTAAAACACGAGCTCGTTGGTAGAAAGCATGTAAACGTGGACATGCGCTCATATATTTCAATTAAAATGAGCTAGGTGTATGCGCCAACCAGATTATGGGATAGTAAACCCCTTTCCAAGAGGAAAACAACAAGCATATGCATGCCAAAATCCCGAGCGATTTTGCAGCAATCAAGAACTTTTAATTAAGACGTTTGTTCGCTGGTATAAAGGAAACTTGTTTAACCGCACACATATTCAAAATAATATGATTGAACTATTGGTATGATCCTACTATATTCCAGGATGAAAAATCAATTTGCAAAAGGAACAACAAGGACTGAAGAACAAATATGGAAAACATACCAAACCTGTATTTGGTGGATTTAAGATGCATGAGTCGAGGAAATGGTTAATTTTGTACATTCTAATATTGTAAATTAGAAATGAAACAATATATGTGGCGATCCGAGAAAAGCTTGCTTGCCGATAATAACAAAATTGCGTATATGTATTAATGTAGACATAGCTTTTACAGCACTATTCTGACGAATATTGGAAAGATGAAATAGTTAGCCTCCCTAGGTAGACAAGACAATTACATATTTAATTAACAATTAGCCATGTCGAATGTCTGTTTGATAAGTACGTGCTTTAAAAAGTAAACGTTGTTCATTTTGGAATGACAAAGAAGACGGAAAGGTATTAAAGGGATGACCAATAGCATTAATTTCCAAAACTGAATGTCGCTAAGCAATGATTGCAATAGTATCATACAATCATTGAATGTACAAAATTATGATGAACAACTGAAAACTTATCTGGTATACAGTTTAAAAGACCTTATTAGCAGTTTGTGACATAAAGGAAATTCTTGAGTTATCAGATTCGTCGTTTTATAAATCTTCTTTTATTCTGTAGTAAATTAAAGTATTTAACAACTAAATTATATTTCTAAGCAATTACCCACGGTGTTCTCTGGTAATGTCTTTTGCAAAATAAAATACTTTAAGTCATTGTTTCTTCCCGCGTCTAACATGTAATGGGCAATAATTAATTAAAAACAAAGGGCGTGTATCTTTATTTGTTGTCCTAAAATTTTAAATTTAAGTTCGGGAAAAGAAAATCGTCAGGTGGAGCTAATAGGTGAACAACTGAAGTATGGACAGGCTGCATATTCAATAACCCGAATTGTTTCAATTATACAGAAATATGCTCAAGATTTTCTTTAACTTACAAAGCTTGAACATTTCTGCTTTAAATTTATTTTCTAATTTTCTTAGATGTATCTAATAAGCAGCATCACAAGAAATATGTGTTATTTTCTTATATGTCTTAACCACACACACACACACACACACACACACACGGAAATAGATACCTGCTTCGACGGGTGATCTACAATAATTCAAAATTTACATACACCGTTTTGAAGGGACAATTCTTCAAGCGTTTTTTTTAAAAAACAAATTGTGTAACTCTTAGGATTCATTGTATCGTAGCTCTAATTTTGCTTACAACAATAGAGGACATTTAGGACGTTTCTCATTACAAAAACAAATGTACGTTTATATATATATATATATATATATATATATATATATATATATATATATATATATATATATATATATATATATAAACGAATTAAACCTAATAATATTATACTTTTGTTTTTCCACACATAAGTTAATTTAAGCAACCGACATATTGAAAACAACTATTAATGCACATCAGCGTGATTCGAGTGTAGCGACTAACTATACCACATCTTCTGTTCTTATGCGACATTAATATTACTACTATTACGATAATCCACCCCCACCCATAAAGTTGAAGGGGGATCCCGAAAAGAAATAGCAATAAGCATTGTTCTTGGAGAACAGTAATTAATAAAATCATCAAAATAATGAAGTAGCTCAGAATCTTTTTAGCATTCGATGGTGACGAGACACGTGAACATTTCCCCATTTTATCAGTGACAAAATTTAATGTAACAATGGTGATTTATGTCATGAGGAGAAATATTCATCTTTCGATGACATATTTCATAAGGTCTGTCAGAGTGAACCCGCATTTATGAATTGCAATTTTCAAATGTATGTATTCAAGAATGACTTTTATTTTGTTTGCTAAAACTTGCTTTCAACCAACCTCTAAGGATATATATATATATATATATATATATATATATATATATATATATATATATATATATATATATATATATATATATATATAATGATAATGATAATAATAATAAAGCAGTCACCACCAGTGAGTTAAGTGCATGACGGCTGCTCGTGAAGTGGGTTGATTGCCGAGATCTTGCTATTTGATTCAAAGTCAAGAGGTCACTTCAACAACCAACTTAATATTTTCCTGTAAATAATTTTAACAAGAGCTGACACGGTTAGGCTTACTGTACAATGCTTAAAATATAGTTGGCAAAATGACTATCAATGCAGTAAAATATGTCGGTACCCTCCTCTAGTTTGACCACTTATGATTCTCCAGCCAGAAGAAAGTATTACCTTTCTTTACGTGGAATTATTGAGACATACGGATAAACTACTCTAGTGTGAACCATTTGATAGTATGTACTCGAAACAAATTACTATGCTGTTTGGAATTTTATGATATAGAAAGCCCATAATATTGCATCGGTTACCTTTTGCTATAAATCAATAACATTATGTAGGTGTGCGTGAATGGTTTCAGCTCATTTCTTTTTAGAAACATATTTTGCCCAATTTTTATCGAAAAGTCCGTACTGTTTGACTGTTGCACGCTCGACATGGACCTCGTTCAGGAAAGCTGTTGTCCGGAGGATTCCAACGTGTCCATCTGTATCAAGCAGCTAATTACGAATTATCCGGCGCATTCAATTTTACTTTTTCACGAGTTCTGAGCAGACATCGTCGTAATTAGCTCGTTTCCGGCATTTTCGTCGATAGCTGTGGAAGCATGCGTCTTGTGTGCGGAAGATATTGTATCGTTTCTCACAGCCATATACTTGTCATTCTCGTCCAGGAATGGTTTAGAATTATACTGAACTTGGCTTTGGACAACACGCGATTCTCCTGTTTTCTGTGACTGTGTGTGGTGAGGTGATCGCCGTAATCAGACGCCGACAAACGAATATACGACTACCTACAGCCGACCACAACACAGCAACGCATTTCGGGTCGGTTGTGATGGAAAGGCGATGATTGTTGACAACAGTTTGATTACGCAACACTGACCGCTACAACCACAACAGATTTCCATTGACCGCATTTACAGCGGGGCAGTATGTTTTGTAGAGATCACGCCGCTGTTCAGTCTCGGCATGTAGAGTATTCTCAATCATCAACATTTCTTTTTAGCCTAAATTGATGGAAATCTTCGTTCTTTGGGTACGACAGCACATTATAATTCATTAATGATGAGCGTATTGTAAATGTTTAATTGAGTGGTAGGGAACTCCTTTGCGGATTGCAGACACATACCGGAATCTATCGAAATAGTGTATTAGCAAGACGATGATGATCTCCAAGAAAATATCAATTACCTTAATTATACATACAGACCCATAAAAGGCTCGGTCTTCAACAAGCCCGCCAACAAGCTTTCCAACAAGCTTGCCAAGAGTCACAACTAGAGTGCAGCCTGTTCACAGGTTTAGTGATTGCTCCTTTCTCTCTGACCGATCACTGTAATATGAAAGAACACATCTTTTTCGAAAAGAACTGTGTTTATCCTGCCGGAAGACAAGTGATAGATGGTGTTAGATGCCCCTAAGGATATGTTATTGCTAAGTGATGTCTAGCCAAATATGAAAATGTCTTTGAACTAGCAACCGGGCCCACGAACCCCATCAGGGCAGTGCTTTTAGATGTGCCAAGCGCAGTTAGCATTATTAACAGCAGGTTGGCTCAATGCGTTTTGGGTAGGATCCAGTGTTCAATGTTTTAACGATTTGCATTCTAGTCCCATCCCATTCTGAAATGATACTTTTCAAACCCAGCTGGCGCAGATTCTCTTCTACCAAATCATTTATATTCGTTGTCGATGTCAAATTGGTTTGCAAGCTGTGATAATACTCCGTTGTCATGAGTGTATGGCGGCATCAATGATTCGTATTTCATTTCTAACTGCACGCCCCTAGATTTTTTGTTTTAGGATATGTTGTTAGAGTGTTTAAAATACGTATCGAGAGCTCATAGATATCACTGTCACGTAATGTGGTCTTCTAAAGGAGACGATAAGCTTATTGCAGTAAGACTCACTACAGCACGCAAAACTTTGAGCAGGGTATTCGTTCGAACACTATGATATGGTATTGCCGCAAGTACTTCGCTTTAACATCGTAGAAAAATACAGCGTCCGCGCAGTCTTTAACAATAGAGATGCAGAGATATCCAATAGCAATGCAGACAGACCGCAGATCCACCAACTCTTGCTCAATAACCATGAGTAGGTTTGGGACGATATTGTTAGACATGTTCCATCAGTACCCGTTGCCCCAAATCGAGACGAAGAGGTTTATAACCTCTGGATTTCAGGAATAAAGAATGTGAAATGAAGTTCTGGAAAAGTCAGATAAGCTTTGCCGTATGGTCCGCGATCAATGGTTAGTGAGCACATGTTGCCAGTCGTTTCGACTGGAACATCAGGGCTAACAGCATTGGTGCGAACTTTCTACTGCATTATGTTTACTATCAGATAAGAAACATTAAAAATCAAACGAAAGAACGATCATCTCGTGCTCCTCTTGGGTTCTAAAGTACCAGCCATCTGTCTTAACAAACTCCTCCACCAGAGTAGGGCTGATAGTTTACCGCCTCTTTTACTAGTGACTCGTCTCTTGTTGCTCTCTGGATGGCATTTCATTCGTCGCCCTCACAGCATTAAAAATTTTACAACTCGGCAAGGTGAACTCCACCTCACGTCAGTATCATTCATGGTAGTTCTGTAATTGAAGACGTCTTAGTCTGTGATTTCCCTTAGGGTAACCACACACTTAAGACTTTCTTAAATGTTGGCTACGTTTGCTCCTCTTTCACTGATTGGCATTTCGCACTGCTTCAGTTTTCTGCGAGGGACCTCTGTCAAGCTTTGTCCTTTGTCCCTGACTTTGTTTTTAAGAATTTTAACACCCGCCGCGAGATTCACTTTAGATCTGCGGTTGGGTTGACTCATTGCATAGAGGTTCTATACCAATAGAGAAGTTATCTTAATAGACTTGTCAATGTCGTTGAGAAGCGTGGATGTGTTTCCCTCGTTAGTGTGATCACATACATACTAGGTGTTTACGCATTTATTGGGTCGAACATGTCCATTACGATCCACTCGTCAACGTACCGAACCTGGGTGATAACCCTAGCGTGCATATAATATTATCTGCCCGTCGGGGGGGGGGGGTGCGAGGATAGCGGTCTCGCGCATTTCATTCATCTTGATGCTCAGAACCAAAACAACCACATTATGTTGCCTGGTATCACGTCGCAGAGTGGAACGTCGTATTCGAACGCACTCGACCTCAGACTTTTGCATGGGTGCTTTACCAACCCAGATCCAAATTTTGCTGGGAACATGCCCAGGGAAAGGCGCTGACTTGTCGAGGTCAAATTGATCTCCAACTGACGCCTAGAGGGAATGCTTCCTATCTCGTTCTTTGAGTTCGCTCTGCCTCCTCGAATCTTGCAAGCTCCACATGGTCTGCTATCAGGTGACCAGTCACTCCTAAGGGCGTTTGGACAAGTGCTCCTCATCCACGTCAAGCTCGTACTCTTCGCGACCATGCTTCCGATGTCAGGGTCATCACGATAACTCAGTATACGTTTCCGGCAGTGTAAGCTACACAACAGGATCAGTTTATACTGGACAACATTTTTCTCTTAAACAGCAATTATTATTTGCTCACTAGCGTGCACGTACTACCCACAGCAACTCGGCGAACGCCAGCTTACTGCGATTTAGCCTGTCCTTTCTCACGCTGAAATTCCTCACGCTGTCCTTCCTCGCGCTCTCATCGCTGTACAACTTCTCTATATGTGTCTTTCTTCAGAACCTGCACGGCATTTTAAATCGTTTCTTTTCTGCAGCATCTGCCGGTTCAGTTTCAATTAATCAGGCAAAAATCACATCCACACGAATTAGTGTCCTTCATTTAGTCGATACATACAGGAAAAATATTTTCTGAAACAAAAATCATTCCGCTAAGACCTAGCGAGAGTAGGACGGACTAAATTAGTGTGACCACCCTCCCCTAGTCCTCAACTTCTCATTTAGTTGGCCTCACGGGTCACTTGAGATCATTTTGCGTTAGAAGGGGCCCTTAACTATTCGTCCTCACACCTGTTCCACCGCGTTTATTTAATCGCCTTTTAAAGGAGGTGAGTAACATGGGAACTTCTGGTGGAAGTGTTATTTTTTTTTATTTCAGCTGGTATAAGCACACCCTCTGTTGCTCTATGTGGTATTTTCCGTGTTATGTCAATTGAAGATATAGTAGTCCTATATGATCAGGTTAGTAATAATGTGGGGGGTCCCATCATCATGGAGCTGTCTAAGTATAGATATATACACTTTATATGTAAAAGAACAAGGCAATTAAGTATGTTACATCCGCACGATTTTAGTATATGGCAAGATTTTTTTCAAAAAAAAAATAAAGAAGAAAAACACAAAGCAGCTGGAAAATTTTCCTTGTTGTCATAGTGGCCACCAGTGTTAATTAGTCTTTATGCCTTTACTAAACACCCGATGTTAACTTTACCGTGTAGCCAAGAACACAAGGTCATACCAATCCCCGTAACTAGTGAGAGAAAAGCTGCGCGGGAGTTGCCACTTTCACGCATAGAACTGCGAATATTGAACACAAATACGTCAGGAAATGCAAGACACTTTATCATATATAAAAACGTCTGTGTCAAGTGTACACATGGTGAGATATCCTGATTCAATGATTTTAAGAGCGTCGTGGTACGTGGAACAGTTCGAAAATTATTTCCAAAAAGACATAACATTTTGCGACCTGGAAACTTTTCTAACCGGGGTAACGTATAATATGCTTTCATAATACATATGTTAGAATTTTGTTACTGTTAGTGTGCTCTTTACTAATTAGAGGACATCTACGTGGTTTGACTTATGATAAAAAAGTCGAAATATTATATTATCACGGTTGGCGAAGTCTCTTGACAATTTGTAGATACTAGGTACGATGCTAAATCAAGATAGAATTTCTCCTGAATATTTATATTTAAAGGTTGCAAACGTCCATTTCCTTGAGTTTTTCTCGAGTGTATCGTGTCAACGATGGTTATCTTGTGGACAGGTAATCCGTATTACTACACCAATAATTGTATAATAATGAAGGACAATGACACGTACCAATAGTTATCATCAATGTAATGCACTGTATCGTGTCCTTTGTTCAAAATTAGTATTTTACACAAAAAATGTTTTCTTTAATACATATCTGATGCGGATTGGTATCAGGAAGATTGTTCTGGGTGGGGTCCCATCATCATGGAGCTGTCTAAGTATAGATATATACACTTTATATGTAAAAGAACAAGGTCGTAGTAAGTATAGGTAATGGCATTTTGCGTGGATCATGCTGACTATCAACTAATACTTAAAACCAACCTGATGCGCATTTAATATTTTTTATTTTTAATTCTTTGGCTTTGTTGTTGACTGGCACTTTTTCGTTACTTCACAATACATAAAGAAGGTCATGGGATAGTCCATGAAGATTTGATCACGAAGTCTAAATGAGAGAGAGAGAGAGAGAGAGAGAGAGAGAGAGAGAGAGAATCAGAAAATAAAGAGTTAAATATAGAAAACACATATTATCTAAAGGCGGATACAAAATAGTCCCCAAAGTTGTACCGTAATTGTTGCGATATCACTTTTATCGCTACTTAGGCTGCGGTAATATTTATTGCAATAAAGCGATTATTCCATTGTCATTTAGATGCTAAATTCATCTGCATATTAAATTTATTTGCATACTAAGTTACCACTTACCACACCCTGCATTACATGTATGCGTGTGTGTTTTGGATTTTTAATGTAGCTTTAACAATATTAACGGCATATCACTACGACGTCTGCAGTGTAGTTTATAACGATGTTCAGCATTGGAGTATCACACCGTATACATGCATTTACATGTCCCACCTAGTCACATTATCCTGACACCAGGCCGACCAGTCTTAACAATAATCTCTTAGTGCTGAGCGCCAATCGAAGCAGCTTTTAGTACCATTTTCAGAAGTCTTTGTATGGCATGGGGTTCAAACCCACGGCCTAGAACGACTAGGGAAAGCAAAGATTGTTTTAGCGTTTTACTTGAGACAGGGATGTTCGACAATTATAACCGATAAAAAAAATCCAAAATGATCATGTACTTGTCGACGGCGTTTGAAATTCTTTTAGTAAACAAATTATACTGGTTTTATTATTATATAGCTAAAAATTAACATACATTTCTATAGATGCATGTTATCATGAGAGTAAAACAAACGTGAAATTTGCCATCCAATGAAATCGTAAATATACATGGAACATGTATCAACGGTTGAAGGGGACTTTAGGTCGCTGAGTGGTCTAAAGCGTTCGCCTTTACCGATTACTGCCATCTCATCTCTATCCGCGAGAGTTCCTGTCTGCGGCTCGGTCTGTGTGGGATTTTTTTTTTAGAAATCTTGCCAGTAGCTTCCCTTGAGTCGCTGGTTCTCACCGTTTTTGTCCGGGTACTTTCTCCTTCAGCAATCACTAATTATGCAAACAATATCCTCATGCCTGAACAAAGTTTCGTATCACACCTCTGATAGTGTCACTTCCAGAACTAACATAACCCAAAAAATCAACATCCTTGTTACCAAACCCAATTAAGCGTCACGCACAAGGGCGAGAGGAACATTATAAGCATCGTTATCGCTGGTAATGGCACTTGTTTGCTCATTAAACTTTACCTTTACAAAACTGTTTGCAGCACGTGGAAATACCATGCCTTGCACAGTAAATCCTTTTGATTGCGGACATTTAATTGACACACCTTTGTTGTTGTTGTTGCTGTTGTTGTCGACAAGGTCATTTAGGCATCTTTGTATTATAGAACGTTGGTAACTTGACTTCTATTCCTAATATTTTTGTTTTGTTCTAATTTCGTTTTAAGAAACATTCATTTTATTCTCACTGGTTATTTTTCAGGAATTTTCGCAACAGTCACAATTGAAAATAATGACAAGAAATTAATTTCACGCCGTATGTAATTAGTCTACATGTTTGTATAGAACTAAAATGTTACGAATCTATGGTCTTAAAATAATTAACAGCTTGTCATCTAAGTTACATAGTGAAAATTTAAGAGGAACTTACAGTATTGTGAACTAAATTCCAAACAATCATAAATGTTCCATCAAAAGTCTAAAAGTATGGAATGTTCGAAATGAATTCCAATCTTGAATCTGCTGATGTACCAATTGTCTTGTATATATTTATGTTCCAAAAGTCTTGCTAAATCACAATGGTATGATCCAGAATAGTATTCAATGCATTCTTAATAATGCCAAAGTGATGTTTAGTCGAAAACGTGACTGAACACTTTGTAATTTTCCATTGAATAATTGAAATAAATGATTCCTCGCAAATTATATCTGAACACAACAGTAAATGATTACACAGACTGAGCTTACGATAGAAATGATTCCATTGAACCAGCAACCCGTGATTCTAAAGTACCGATTATGAATCAGGTGTGATTATCACGCTTTTGTTACCTAGCCTCTTTGTTAAGATATTTACTGGTTATTAATGACGTGTAATTATCATGATTTTTGGCGGACCAAACAAATTAAACTCTTTAGCCAATTAAACGTTGTAAGAAAAGAATATTATAGCAAAGCTTTTGGAACACGTAGCAAATTGGAATTTGGACGGAGAAATTAAAGTCAAACGTTCTAACAGAGAAAATGATGTATCCAGGAATGTAATAAATTGTTATTATCAAGTATATGAGTAAGAGTTATCATGTCATCATCTGAATAGGTCTTACAATCAAGTACGTTCGTAATGGAATTAAATCTTACTTTTATAGTATAGTAAATATACACACTTAAAATTCTTTCAGAGTTGTGAAAGATTCACATAGCTCAACATATCCAGATGCCGCAGAGAAATAGCAGCTTTGAGAACCATGCCAGGTCTGATATGCTTCCAGACTATCACACATCCTGGCCAAATTCTTCGGAAAATTCTATGGTGAATGGTGGACAAGACAACCGTCATCTGCATTCAGATCTTAGGTTAGATACTTTATACAAGGATTCAGATTCAATATACGATTCAACCAATTATTTCGAGTTCTTTTACCGATTGCACGATTTTGAAGAGAAGATTTACATCTACATTTGGACAGTCCTGGTAATTTTAACGGCCTCTGCTAATGTGCTCATCGTAGCCGTTTTTATCCGAAAAAGCATGCGAACAACCACAAACCTAATCCTTCTTTTTATCGCAGTATCGGACTCTCTAACTGGACTTGTCACCCTACCTACGTATATACATGTCTTCATCAGTGGAAAGCAAGGATGGGTCGGTCTAAATGAAGGCTGGTGTGAGGCATTTATGATCTCTAAGTTTTACATATCTAAAGCTTTCCACACTGTATCCATATGGCAGACATTGTTGCTTGGATTTCAAAGATTTTGCTGTGTCTGGTTCCCGTTCAAAACAAAATCTTGGTTTACGACTTGCCGAACTTTGATCGCAATCACTGTCATTACTCTATGTGCGTTCGTCATCCATACGTACCATCTTGATGAGAAGAAAGCAGACAAAAAATTAGGAATGTGTCAGTGGACCATTGAAAATCCATGTGTAGAATCTTGCGTCTTTCTGTGGATAACTCTACTTCTTGTAAATATACTGCCATGCGTGTTATTACTTGTTCTCACAATCCTAATGATCCAAAAGTTGTTTCATCGAAACGAGTCCATCAGTGCTGAACAAAGTCGAGGGAGGGACCAACACAATAAGAGAGCCTCCATTATTGTGGTTTGCATTGCCATCGTCTTTCTGATTCCAGAAATCCCATACGGTATTTATCTACTGGCGACTGTAATAAAAACGCATAGCGGTCAAGAAATCCTGGAACTAAAACAAAATCGTCTTTTCCATGTTATATACGAGATTGTCTTGCTGCTAAGTTTCCATGCAAACTTTTGGGTCTATATAATTATGAACAGACGTTTCAGGGACGAGTTGAAATCCATCTTCCTAGATATTATGAGAAAATTGTTGCCAAAGCATACCACAGTCACCCTTACTACTGCTTCCATGGAAACGATCCAAAGTCAGTCCTGTAGCACAAAGGGAACGGATGTGAAGGAAATATCTACATCTGTATAGATGTACATTTTTCATTCGTTACAAAAGTTGCAGATATATGGGCCAGACAATTTATGAGAACAACTTAAGGCAAACATTCTTCTGAAGACATTCAGGCGCTCTGTCAAATGTCTTATATTTCTGTAAGAAACTTGTTGCATCGACCACATAATTCACCTTGTAAAACTTGTCTTCAAGACAAACGGATGGATGAAAGAGGAGATATATTTGGTTTATAACAAGGGACGGACATATCTCGCTGACTTTAATATGTAACCAGTTGCATAAATGTGATAACAGCGCAAACAGATTGCAAATACGTAACTACGCAGCACGCGAAGATGTATTATCCAAATTGTGTGGTTAAGCCCATGTCCACATTAATAAACATTCAATCTTCTGTCACAATTAGATTGAAAGTGGAATATTTTTTATGTCCTAGTACACAATAAATTCGAAAATGTTGAAAGTATAAAATTCACCACTAATATTGTGTAAATTCTAATTATGTACAAGTCTATGGACCTTTACATGCTGTATCCAAAAAATGGTAGCATTTAATTGAAAATCAAGAAATGTATTAAATTATTTCAAATTTTTATAGAACTGGTTTTTGAAAAATCTTTACATCATGCCTTTACAAGCAATGTATTCTACCAGTTCTTAATTATTGTAATTTAAAATTCCCGTGAACGCTTAGAGCACCTTAATGAAGTGTAATTAATCTAATATTCGGTTTTTCTACGATTATAGTCATCGGAAGACAACACGGATCCAGTATACATATTTAATGTATTATCATCCTTACACAGAGCCAGAATGCAATATATAATGTTTAATGATAGGGAATGTTATCATTCTCTAAATAGAAATTAATTGAAAGTAATAAAATTAGAATATATACATTAATTTCTGCAATATAAATATTTAGTAAATTTCGGTGCAAAGGAAAATAAAAGCCAAAACGTAGATGACTTTTACGTGGGGATATAGGGCCTTCATAATGCTATTTAAGTACATTTGTATGACTTTATATTTTTATCGTAACAGAAATAATATAATAAATCCTGTTTTTCTCATTCAGATTTTATGTTGTCTATATACTTAGATAGATAAAACGTTTGTCACATATAAGTAGCTAGCGTAAGAAGCATTATTTCTACAGGGTTTTCGTCTGTTATCAGACGACTTTCTATAAACTACCAGTACATTATAATATTGCAGCCACTTCTATGTCTCAGTTTAAGGATTTCCGCAGATTCGAAACAGGCAGTGATTTTCTAGATATAAGTGAGCTTGCGCTGGAAAATTAAACCGGGATGAACGTGTTACAATAGAAATAAAAACTTATGATTTTTGCAGAAAGTATGTTTATGAGATTTTGACTTAGGTATTTAAGTTAATTACTTACGCAATTTGTGGCTTTTATACTGAACTAATACTACCACCAACCCCTCTTGTTTCATTCATTTTTGACAGCAAAGAGCTATTTTGAATATTTTCCTGCGACAAAAGGTGGTTAAAAGAATCAGTACATGCCTTATGTATGACTAAAATTCACTAGTACTATAACAAATTAGCTTACTTCTCATCACTCCTCAACCGTCTAGATATTTAGATATTTATCTCTGAAGCAGATATGCGTAATTACGTAATCCAAGTCGGCTGCTCATTTGCAGCCCAAGTTACTATCTCCAACGCTAGTCTAACTGTGACAGGCTGTGACCAGACAAGCCAAGCCATTTTCATACCAAACCCAAATTAGGCTCATTCCTTCTACCTTAAATATTATACGAAACTCTCCAGTGAGACCTTAATAATTCATATACCAGTCTGGTTAGGGGATATTTTCTACTTATTTTCAGAACTTTGGACAATTCCGAATAAAACGTAACTTCTAACATGTGTACAATTCAAAATCGTTCGTTTCCAATGATTTATTAAATTTATCGATAACCGAAGGCCATCATATAGAGCAACAGCTTCGAGACACCATCGTAACTCATCTTTTACTTTCCCTACTTAAACTTACAATTTCTTTATGACATGTCCTTTTCATCATTTTTCATAGCTAGTACACCCTGTAGTGTTAACGCCTGGTGGTATCGGTGTAAACGAAGCCAGGCTGTATCTCTCGTAAAATAACTGCAGACTGTGCATGCGAAGTACTTAAAAGAATGTGAACGATGCACATGATATATGAACTGATCTGCACTCTCTCACCGATTTGATAAAGGTCAAATCTATGCTACAATAGAGAAATCTGAGGTTGAGTATAAAGAAGGCAACTCCTCAAGTAACCCAATATATATAGACCAATGTTTGTAAACTGAACCACTTCATTTTGGGAAACTTAAACATCAAATTCCTAAACCCAGACTCAGCCCATCTGCTAATAAAACAATATGTATGGAAATGTATTTTAAGGTCAAATGAGAAGGTCAGATTCGGGTCATTTTCACACGGCAAGCTCATACTTTTGCTAAAGCTGCTGTTGTGTTAAAGAAGTTTTTTTCCTAGCGATTGTAACATGCCTACAATCAAATCTTAAGCAAATATAAAGTCATGCAAAAGAAATCAGGGGAGGAGAAAAACACAGTTTAAAAAGGAGCATCCATTTCACACGATTCACCAATTCTCCAATCAAGTTGATGCAGTTACACCTGTTCCTGTGAAAGCCCCACAATAACTAGTGCGACTTACACCCGAGGAAACCTGTGATGTCGTCAAGGCTAGCAATATCACTTTAGCAAGTGTGCTACCATATATAATGAGGCATAGAAGAAAAGAAAACCTGTACAGTCATCAGATGACTCGGATGAAAATGCAATTATTAATTTTAAAAACAAACACATTTTTTTTTTTAAGTTTCTACCCCATATGTGTGATTTTCCGACGCCGCAAGTTATCATTGAGAAACGAAGGGACTGTGCATTACAGCTGCGTTCACTTGTACAAACTGCAGTTTCAAATCTACGGGTGTAGAACTGTATGTAACTGTTAAAAAGTCACGCGGGCCTTCTGCTGGTGTGCTTAATGAAGCCCTGGTTTTACCATTTTTAATATCCAAAGCTGGCATTGCAGATGCACTTTTAGTCCTCTCATGTATGAACATTATGGTTCCAGATGCACATGGATTACAAAGAAAACTTAATATTCTGACAAAATGGTAGATCTCAGTGAAGAACAAATGTAGAAAAAACAGAAATATGTGCGCCAAAAATTATTTTCATTGCTTAGAGTATTGATGATGAAGCAGTTGATACAGAGTAGGGTGTGCCCTATGCTAATATGACACGGCTGGGTTGAGGTATTAACATAGAATTTTGCGCCATTAATTGAGAGAAACAGCAGTTGAAAATTAGCAATTTCCATAAAATTTGGCTACACACTGTGCCGAAAACTTCTGTGTAATCATAAGAACAGCACATGCAAACAAAACAAAAACTTCGTGAAGAATCATTTGCCTCAACTGAATCAAAATTTATAAAGAGAAATTTATAAAACATTCAGGCTAGTAAAAACCGCCTTGTGGGCAATGGTGGCGGTTTATTGTCGAGTTGCTTGAGCGAGTTTTAACCCAATCATCCGTTTAGTTTCATTGTTCAGCGTTGCAATGACCGACTGATATCGTCTTACCGACTCGCAAGATCTCGCTTCACGATTCATTAACAATTCCTGCACGTCATGTTGTCCGACTAATCGTTGATTGTACTGTTGAATTGTTCCACATTGGCCTGGTAACGATGAATGTTAATGTAATCACGACGAACTAGAAGATTGTGTGTTGGTAACAACGATGGGACCAGATAAATATTTTGCCCAGGTCTACAAGCAACAGCGGCAGCCGCAATAGTGGTGAAAATGTATCAATAATAATAATAATAATAATAATAATAATAATAAGAAGAAGAAGAAGAAGAATGAAGACTTTGTATCGCGCCTAATCTTAGAAGCTCTAAGCGCTTTACAACATTAGACAACACCTAAAACATAAAAACCTATATTATGATATGATTACAAAATACAAACATCATGAAATTAGAAAACATAAAACAGGCTGAAAATATTAAAGGTAGGAAACAGTATTAGGTCTTTAAGTATGTTCTTGCAGTCGAAATAGGTGAGATTTAAGACCACTCCTGAATGAGATCACTGTGTCTCTGTGTCTAGGTTCAGTGGGCAATTCGTTCCACATTGCTGGGCCCTGGTATGCAAAAGAACGTTGTTCATGTGACTTCGTTGTTATAGTGGGACTAATGAGTATACGATTGTCAGAAGAGGAGCGTAAGTATCATGCTGGTGTGTACACATGGGTGATGTCCGATAGGTATATTGGACTGGAGTCAGTCAGTGAAACGTAGCACAGAGAACATACTTTGTATTCGATTCTAAATCCAATGGATAGCCAATGAAGGATACAGAGCAATGGGAGGCGTGCTCTGATCGTGGTACTTTTTTCAAAAAACCTTTTGAAGTTTCTGGAGTAGATATTGAGACGAACCAGAAAGAATCGAGTTACAATAGTCCAGTCTTGAAAGTACTAATGAACACACAAGTGTTTTAGTGGCATCAATTGAAAGATATTTATGAATGGAACTGATGTGTCTCAGCTCAAGATATTCAGCCTTACATATGTTCGTGGCATGTTAGTGCAATATGAGAGTACTGTCGAGAGTAACATCTAGGTTTCGTACTGAATGCATGAATTCAATGTTGGTGTTGCTGATATTTAGTGTTTGAGGTAAAGGATGTGAATGAGAAAGTATTTGTGTTGTGATTAGAATGGCCTCAGTTTTATTATCATTCATCTGCAACTTGTTACATGTCATCCATGATTTCACCATCAGAAATGCACCTCTCTACACCTTGGATGATAGCATCAACTTCAGTTGGGTGGCTAGTTTGTATATTTGGGTGTTATCAGCGTATAATTAGTGAGACACTGGATGATGATCTATGACACTTGAGAGCGACTGAGTGTACAGAATGAAGAGAACATGTCCAATAACAGATCCCTATGGAACACCACAACACAGATCAACTGGGCTGGAGCGTATTCCATTTGTTATGTTGAACGAGTAGGACTTGAACCACAGTAAGGCTGTATCATGAATGCCAAATACATGCTGGTGACGGTGAAGTAATATATCATGGTCTATTTGTGTTCAATGATGCAGACAAATCAAGGAGGAGGATGACTGTAATATTTCCGCTATCCAAAGAAGAGAGAAGGTCATTAGCTACTTTCAGAAGAGTAGTTCCAGTACTGTGGCAAGGGCGATATGCAGACCGTACATGCTAAAAAAGACTGTTTGAATTCAGATGAGATGCAAGTTTGGATAGAACAACTTTTTCTAAGATTTTCTTTTTATGAATAGGAGATTAGAACCTGGGCGGTAGTTCTTCAAATCGTTATGGTCGAGTGTTGGTTTCTTCAGCAGAAGCTTTGCAATGGCAGTTTTGAAAAATGATGGGAATTTCCCGGATGTGAGAGAGGTATTAATAATATCAGTTAGTGAAGGCAATATTGGATCTAAGCACTCAAGGAGCAGTGATGTTGGAATTGGATCAAGTTCACATGACTTTGGTGCACTCTTCATCACGACTGTACGTACTAAATCCATAGAGACAGGTTCAAATGCTACTAATGTTTGCCGCCGAAATTCTGTGTCGCAAGTGTATGTGACGACGAGTCAACTGAAATATCGTACAAATACGTTTAAGCGATTCTGCGACACTCGCTGCATCTTTGGATGTCAGCGGCTACGCTTCTTTATACACGCTATCAACATCTACTATGGCTCGCGCATATTTGTGTTCTCGTTCCCGTACGTGATCACGTGGAAGAAACAAAAGATCTGCCTGATGAACTTCCTTTCGGGCTCTCATATAAAACCATCCACCGGAAATAACTCTTGAGGGGTGTAGCTATATTTACCACAATGCTTGTTTGGGAAACCACGCTCGAACCACCTCGAGGATAACTATTAATTTGCTCTCTATTTCTCAGCAGCAGTTTCACATTTCCAATAACGGCGGGGACTGTAGTATAATGCTGCCAGCTTCTTATTCATATGTGGTTGCCTTACTTCCAATGAGCGGACTTTGTCCGTCTACACGTGCAACCTTTGCCTTCATTCCTAGTTTGATGATCTATCTGGCGGTTCTTTCTCCGACACCTAACACCACCATCGGGTTTAAGTCATGGATGAGATCTACTTGAGAACTTTGATGCACACTGATATCGTTTTATGCTTGTATGCGATATTGTGACCCTAACATGCAGCACTGATCCGGTTTATAGTTTCATTTTTAGGTTTAAATGGATTGGTACAGTCCACTCTTCTATCAGACAGTGTCCCAGGCAGGCAATAATTATATCGGGAAGAATCTTTTCATACATATATTTGCTCAACAGAATCCAGGGTAGCTAAGATTGGGCAACAGCGACTTTTCTTTTAGATCCGTGTTTACGTCCGCCCACAAACGTAAACTTCCTTACTCCAAAATGGATGCATGTCTCAGCGATTGCAGCTTTGTTATCACTTGTCTGAAGACAAGATGGATTTGCGTTAGATTTGTCATATGGCATGGCACACACTATGAAGTCATGATTGTGTTATGAAACAAATGAGATTTAATTTGGCACCACGAAAGAAAAAATTTAATTTACCGTCATTGACTAAGCCCAGATAACCAAAGCACGTTGACATATTTCCAAATCTCAGATCTCGTGCTGGTTATCGGCCCTAGCCGAATCATGGAAAACTCAAATGTTGTTGAATTTAATCATGAGATGGTCAAAGTGGGATCGATTGTATTCGATTGCACCATCCGCAAACGATCAGCTTTGTTATCGTGTACTCAATGATTTTACGGAAAGGCTTGCATCGTCGAAGACGTCATCAAAGTCCAGATTAATATTTTTCCAACTATCACCGAAGTCAGCGCCATTGACGACTTGGACACGACCGCATATAATCTTGTTTTGTACGACTAAGTATTTCCTAAGCACTCCTCGAGAATATTGTCAGCGGCCGACGCGATCTATGTAACTCAACGACACTCATACGTGCCTTAAGTGATCAAAGATAACGTCAGCATGCTGGTGGTATATCATTGTCATTGCAAATATTAACTAGACGTGGTGTTCTGACACCGCTCGTGGGATGAGTTTCGAAATATGCTTGCACCGGTCACACAGGACCCGTGTAGGTTCTTCACAATTGACCTGAGCGGACGAGTACGATTTAAGTATTGTGTGGGTCTTGACGCAAATGCATCTAACACGAACAAAATTTTACGCGACAGTTTAAAATACCGTAATAAATATGTTAACCTGCCAGTGATACCACAACAGAGCACAGTGAGCGACGCCGTGAAGCTGCTGTCGAACACCTGGAGCTGATCCGTCATTTTATAGCCAGACACAATTATGTCAAAGGTATATTACAGTCACGACAAACTGCAAGGGGAAACCACACCGTTCATCAAGCCTACGCACGAAAACACGGAACAAGTATCAGCGATGAAGGGGGCAGAAAAACAAACTGGTTCTGTTGTTAGGAGAGCCCAGCCATTGAATGCTTGCCAGATGCGATTGCTGCAATCTAAAAAGTCATCAGAGAAATTGGAGACAGCGTTCGTGTGACCACAAAAGGCATCTGTATACTCGACGAAGAGGTCAGAGGCACATGGGACTCTTTCAAGACTACCACAGCCAGTCGTCTACGGGTCAAGGCAGAAAGCAACGAAGCAAACGTTTACTTAACGAGGTCGTCAGCGGATTTCTAAACACCTCTTAAATGCCGCTTTTACATTACCCTGCAAAAAATCTGTATTAACCAAGTGGGTATGCATTAAAATTAGTGGATTTAATCAAGCTGCAAGCAAGTTGTTTGAATTTTATAATACCATACATAAAACAATTAAAAATGGAGACGTTGAAAAAGATAACACAATGTTTGTAGCTTTTATTCAAGACACAATGCAGGCAAGATTTATTAAACAAGGTTGTACAAGTGCACGCCAACTCTAACCCGATCCCGACCTTGACGACCGTGATCCTGTATGTATAGACCAATCCGTATATGCACATGCCGCCGAACCTGTATGTCCATGCAACCTTTACCTATGCATAAACTAGTAGCAATTATCCAAGTCCAATATCAAACAACGCAACAGTAACGGCAGTAGCTACAGCAAACACGTGCAATTGCACACATATCGGCATTGAAAAGCAATATCAACAAAGAGGCATTTACACCCACACCTGAACTCCAATCGCAAAGATGTGGAGCAACCCTCCTAATCAAGAACAACAAGAATTTACAAGATTTCTAAAAGAATAAGATGATTCAAACAGGTTCTTCGCAGAACAAATACATGCATCTAAACATAGACAAGAAGAAAAACTAAGAAGGCAACCAAAACAACCTAAGAGAAGAGAAGGGTTTGGTGGACAGTGTGACCCCCATAACTTTGTGGATCGATCGAAACACTTGTATGCTCGGTTCGTGCGGGCGACAATGCACCAGAAGTCATCAATGATGCCTCATCAATTTGTCAGCGACATCATGAACAAGGGAGCGTTTCGCACGTTGATGAACTAACTTACTGAAGACATCGATGATGTATTTTACAACACAGATAACTAATTGGGAAGAGATTCTTCGCGAAATTATTGCTGCGTGTTGTTTTATATAAAACCCGAGTGTGACCTTGATGATCACGATCTCATCAGCGAAAACATATTATTAGGTAACATTTAATTCACAAATAACCGCCAGACAATCCCGCAAACTCGAGATCCTAGTAGCCCGTTGGGTGTGTATTACAGTTGTCCTAATAATCGATTGATGACATTGGGTGGGTGGCCTCCTCAATAATAACTCGTTAGTGTTATCGGAGGAGGAGGATGTAACCTTGGATATTGTTAACTTTCCACGGATTTGTACCACATGAAATTATTGAATGAAGATATTCAATTGTGGCTCTTTTTGAAGACTGGCAACGACTGTACAATCTCCTTACGCTCAGCTCTGTCATCTGGATTAAATATGCACAGTAAGTGGTTGATATCACAGGGTCGTCAATGAGAACAATTTTCGGCTTCCCCAACAAACACATGTAGCGTGAAGGACCAACCGGATCTGGATACCATATCTCGCCAGACATTGCTAGGATTGCCTCAACGGTTCAGGTTAATTTAACTGTTACAGTACTTACCAAAGCGGAGCGTTGGAAGGTATAGCTGACATACAGTTTGTTATCTACCGGTTGTACTTCCATCGAAAGCGACAATGTCAGTAACGGTTAATAATTTCATTAGTGCTAACGGCTCTTCAACACATAGTTGATTCGAAAGTGCAAATCTGGCAATTAGAAGCGAATTAAAGTTGTCTCCGAATTGGTATCAGACGAAATCGATAACTCAAAAGTGAAAACCACAGCAAAACGTATACCCAATCCTCTACGTTGGACATGATAGCGCCTGTGATGGTATATCACAACAATAAAGATTTCAGAATCATTATTAGGCCATTAAAATAGAATTACAAGTGCATGACACGTCTCTCTATTTTTCTTCCATTGTACGTGCCAACTATAAAGTGTCGAAGACACGGTTTAATTTTAACAATCTCAACACGCCGTTTTTTGAGAGCACATGCTATTCTTCGGAAAGAAAGTATCATAAGCAACGTATAAATATCATTAGTCGCCAAAACTGAAAGTCAGTTCCAAGGACTCGACATCTATATTAGTGATGGATTCCGAGCGCGGTGATAATGTTGTGGAATTTGCCAACTGTGTGTTGCAGTCACTGACAGCGGATGCTAAAATTGATAGCAATTTTGTTGCACTTGTTGACGAACATCATCAGTTCACAATTATGACATCTAGATACCCTCTTATAAGCTCACATACAATCTTGTTACGGATGAACTAGAAATTAATAGTTGGGACCACAATGACTTAACAGTGTCAGCTCGAAGCCAGTTAGGAATCAGTGCATTAGCACGTGAAAACAACAGTTCACTGATTGCACAGCCAGGCGTAGAATCATTGCGGGATGGTTTCTACAACTGTGAAGTAGAGTTCACGGACAAATCCATCCCTGTTGCATTCCATGTCGAATATGTTGCACCAACATTGACTAGGCCAAAAATAGAAAAATCCCAGCAAGAACGCACGTGAACGTGTAACAATGTGTATGCAGAAAAGATAACGACTGCTTCAGGAACAATTCAATGGCGTTATCAGTATGGTCCTATAAGGAAAATGTGCCACGATAATAAAGTTATATTTAGTTACTGATACAGATGAAAACCTTCTACCCCTATCGCAGGAGCGCTTGCATGTGATACAGGGAACAATTCATGAAAGGCTTTAACCTAGATTAGTAGTGACAACATCTCAGACTATTGTAATCATGCTAATAATCAGTTGATCCGTATACTAAAATATTTGTAGTCATTGGTATATAAAAATTATTTATCCCATAATATGCTTTAAAAGTTAATCTGCAAATAAATATGCAACGGTATGTACTTTCTGTATCTTCAAAACAATCACACAATGGGTGATCTCCCAAACGTTTAGATTATAAATTATTTTGTAGATCTCTACAGTTATATTTCATTCTAGCATGAGTAATAGAAAATGTTATGTTACCAACAAAGAAATGCACTTATGTTATAGTATGTTGTCCTTCTATGTATGGAATAGTCACTTTCATGTTTTATTGAACCTGGGAATTATTTCCAAGCATGAATGGGAGGTGTGATGGTGGTGGTGTAAAAATAAACTTCTTCTTACTTCAAGTCCAGCATTATTGAGAATAAAATTATTACTATTTCTATTATTAAACCTTTCTGTCTCACCAACTAGTGGAGGTAGAAAGTCAGCAAATATTTTTTGTCACTCTGTGTGATTTTTTCTTTCAGATTATTGTTGTGTTTTTTTTCTTCTTCTTCTCAACATCAAGCTCGCGTCGAGCACCTGTGGTAGAATACATGGAACGTTGCATAGAATATAAATCATACAGAAATTTCGTTTAGCAATGCATCGCATTTATCTTGTCTCAGAATGTACCTCTGTACATGAAACTAATATGTGTGTATCTACAACATTGAAAGAATGTAAACAAATGATGTGACGTACTGGAGGTGCCTCCAACACATGAATTGCCTCTAAAACAAAGATGGCGGACATGGTAAAATATATGGATGGTTGTACATAATATAAATCATACAGAACGGCATAACATCTTAATCAGCATAATTGGACGTAAAACCAGAATATTTGTATTCATATAAAATTCTTAACAGTATCTGTAATGTAAAAGTGTTCTCATTTTTCTGCAAGAGGTCATTGTCCGATGAAAATTCTCCTAAAATTTTTTTTCCAGTGAAGCCCTCACTGTGAAGGCGGCGTGAGTAAAGGATAACACCATTAATAACTAAGGCCAGCTACACTAATTAATAGTTAATACAAACGTACTCATCTTTCCTAGTCAGGTATAATACAACAAAAAATTATTTAAATCTTCAAGACAGTTTAGAAAATGAGATACAAATGTACCATTTTGTCTAATACAAAAGTTAACTACAATAATAAATATCTAAATTTGGCACTGTATTATACTAGAATTAAATCTTGCATTGTTTCTATCTCATCCTCTATCATTTCTACATTTCTTTACAGTATACGTTTTAGCTACAATCACTTTATGTATCCTTTATCATGTAGTTGTTTTCCGCATATTTAAAAGAAAAAAAGATCAAAGTCATGCATTTTACTGTCAACAGTCATCTATGAATGCACATAATGACAGTGTATTTCTCTGGACACAGTAGACGACTGTTTAAATTTCCAATTTAAATATGTTATGTTTTTAATTATTACATAAAATGAAACTAGCAGTATATGATCTTGAGATTTATGAAATTGTTTGCAGCAGATGCCTTCTGTGTTTTGCGTGTGTGGAGGACAGGATGGAGGTGGGGGTGGAAGAGGAAGAATGAGGATCAGATAGGTTTATAAATTATTTTAATTCTTTCAAAGTGTGGAAATAGACATTTCTGGCTTTTGTTGAAAATATTTGGTGCATCACCGCGCTTCCTACAAAATGTGAAACGAAAAAAAACAATATTAAAAGCTAAAAAATAATAATAATCATAATACTCCTACATGCCGATCGAAAAGATCATATATAATTCATTCGATTTTATCACCAACAGTTAATCTGAATTTTATCTTGTAACTCTGCTGGGCTTGTTCACTGAGCACGTGCGTAGTGTGCTTCATGGGTACTCCGGCCCTGCATTTAAGACATACTCATAGCAAATTCATGTAGATGTATTGTAACATATGTAGAGACGTAAGAGGTTGTTCTTCCTATAAGACGATGAAAAAATTACAAAAATTCAGGATCAATATAGAAAAGATATGTTTCAAGTCCATCTGTAGAAGTTCACCTAAATGTGGAAATAATTTTTATTGGTATAATTCCAAATGAATATTTTCATAAGTATGATTACCACATAGGCGCTTTTAACACTTCAAGAGTGAAGAAGATAGTGGAAATTAATTTTGCAGATCAAGCCCAAAAATCAAATAAAATGATTATTGTTGCCTAAAACATGTGTTGAACACAACACGATCTCACCCGCATCTGTATACTTATGTATATACCTTGCCAAAATCATTTCAACAAAATTAGCACAAAAGCTTTACATGTACATAGTTCACACTGCTTCCGCCGTCAAAGCCAGAAAAGTGACACCTTTGGGGAAAAAACGCTCAAGCTGTGGAAACAATTCCCCTTGGCGAAGTCTGTAAGTCGGTGTAAGTGACATCCTATTAAATGTTGTGTGTGTGTGTGTGTGAAAATGTTTTGTATGGAGCAGCAGGGAGGGTGGACAGACCAGGTGGCACAGACGAAATTAACCCTTCTAGACAAATAATTTCCGTAGAAGCCTCAGAATTCAAAAATAAAGCCTCCTACGCGAAATAATCTGAAAAATTCCCCCCAAATTTGCATTTTCGGACACAAAAAAAATGGCAGCTTTTTTGGGGGGGTATTGTAAAATTTATTTGCTGTAATTGAATTTGGGTTGTAATTTTATGAGTAAATCTGATCAAGACCGATTCGATATCTACTACGAGGATCATGAAGATTAATCGTGACAAATCCGTGCGGTGTCGCCTGAGCGTGACTAAAGAAATTTTTGAACTTATTTATGTCCATATCGCCATTGCACCAAGTTTGATGAATATTCCTTAGCGTGTGAGTATCAACGCCATTAAATACCGATAAAATATTACAATTATCTCTAATAACCTTTGGAATTTGCGTATATCGCTGCGTCACGTAAATCACATCGGTGTTCTTGTGTCGGCCGCGCGAGAATATCCTGGCCGGATTAGTTTGCTTATCCAGCATCACATCGTCGAAAACAACAAGATTATTAGTATCGCCATCTAAACTTTCTACTGATGGAGTTTCATTGATATCCGTTATAAATTCTATTGTACCATCTTCAGTATTATCGCTAAATTCTTTTAGTACCTTATAACATCGCTGATCATCTACGGACGGCGCAACTAAATACAATTTGTCCCATTTTAGCCATCTCATTATCAAATTTAGCAATAACTGAGTTTTTCCAGAACCGGATGGTCCGATGATTATCATTCTAATCGAATTCGGTAGTGCGTCGACGTGTTTTACTTGCTCGCGTTTTTTCGTGGCTGAAAAATCAATTACATTCATGTTATTAGAATATTATGGATTCATATTGTGTTAAGTGTCGCACTCGAACTGCTACGCTAAATCCAATCGAAGTCGTTACGCGCAACAACAGGAATGCAATCAGAGGAGAATGTGCTGTTTGCGGAACAAGCAAATTTAGATTCGTTAAAAAAAAGATAGAACCGGAGGAGACATCACCGCCTCCATTAAAAATCTACCAGGATTGCCCTGGGCAAAATATCCCGGAGAGAAACATTTGCCAGGATACAACTACTGCGGACCCGGTACAAGATTAGATATAAGACTTGACAGTAATAATCAACCAAATCCCGGCGAAGAACCAGTAAATGCTATTGATAACGCATGCTACTATCACGATCTCGCATATCGCAGTGGAGATTTAGAACAACGACATCTCGCTGATGTGAAGCTAATTCACGCAATAGACGCAGTACCTAATAAAAAATTCAAAGAAAAATTGGCAACTTGGTTGATAAAAGGAGCAATGAAAGGTAAATTAGTTCTCGGTGCTGGTAAATTATAATGGAGCAGATATATTATTCTCCGCGAGGATTTTGGAAAGGAAAATCAGCAATTGCCAAACTTGCCAAGGCCGCAAAAGTAAAACACTCCACCGCTGCATCATGGTTATCAAAGCAAGCTGTTTGGCAAATTTATCTTCCTCCGCCTAAGAAAATACCATATGCGAGTTTCTCTGTCAGTGTACCTAACGAAGTTCATCAGGCCGACTTAATGTTTCTTCCTTACGATACCGTTGACGGAGTTATATACAAATATGTTCTGACGGTTGTTGATATTGCAAGTAGGTACAAAGAAGCGGAACCGTTATCGAATAAAACAGCAACAGATATTGCTAAGGCGTTTAGCGAAATTTATTCACGATCTCCATTAACATGGCCGAAGCTTCTCCAGGTTGATCCAGGTCGAGAATTTCTTGGCGCGGTTACTTCATTGATGAAAAAGAATAATGTTAAAATCCGTCGCGGTATTGTAGGTGTTCATCACAATCAAGCTATCGTTGAGAGATTCAATAAAACTCTTGCAGAACGATTATTCGGATATCAGTACGCGCGCGAATTTATCCAAGATAAACGATCTCACGATTGGGTAACAAGATTACCTCACGTGATTAACGCACTAAATAACGAAGTAACACGAACAATATCAATGAAACCCGCAATTGCAATTACAAAACCAAATATACCACTAAAGCGAAGTTCAATAATTTCGCCGGTGTTAGGTAGTGTCACGGTTAGATATTTGTATAAAGAAGGAGAAGCCGAGGGTGGCAGAAAAAGAGCAACCGATCCAAACTGGAGTGTTACAACGCATAAAATATCGGCCGTAACAAGATCATCAGGAAGGCCAGCAATTTATTTTCTAGATTCACTAGCACCACAACGAGGATTTACCAAAGAGGAACTACAAGTAATTCCAAAGGATACTCAATTACCGCCATCTTCGTTAATGTGAAATCTAATTCTACCTAACTGAGATAATTTTCTTACTCGAGACACGGCTAGATAAACTAAATTTGACCAGGAAATTCTATCATCAACAATCCAAACTTGGCCATCTACTGTTAATCCCTGCGATGAGTGTATCGTTGCTGCATATCCAAGTTTCCATGGAGATCTTTCAGCATTTATCGCATCATTGACAAGATTAATATCAACGAAAATAATATCATTCAAAACTAATATTTTTTCTTCTCCGTATGGCAAAGTAACATTAATATTTTGTTTTCTGGTATCAGCAGGCCTATAGCACAACGGAACCTGCAACGTTGGAAATTTCTCGCAGTGAAGTTTGAATAGTATTTCCTGAATAGCATCGCGAATAATTTTCCTACTAGCAACAATCAAATGATCTGGACGCCACAAAGTTAGAAAATTATCCATCGGAGTCTCATCAATTATTTTTCTCATCACATCACATTGAAATTTATTAGGTTGCAACCGAATCATTTTTTTAAACTCGGTCAGTAAAATATCATTAGATCTATAATCAGCATCAATCTCTTCATAATAATCCACAAAATTTCTAAGCCATCTATGAGGAGATTCACCATCAATAGGATCAGGTTGGCCGTGATCGCCGCACATTATTACTGCGGTGTTTTTTTCTTCTAACCAACTTAGGAATGATTTTAGTATAACTAAATTTACTGTGCAAATTTCATCAAATACTATAATCTTGTTGATATATTTGTTTCCCATTCGAGCCGGATCCCATAATCTACCACTGTACTTGAAATAACTGTGATACGTGCAAGAACTAACGCCACGCTGCTTTATTTCTCTTGCTAACCTGTGAGTTGGAGTTAACACTATCATATCAGAGTTTGAAAATAAGTTTATCGCTCGTGTGGTTTTACCACTACCGCCAGGACCATTCAGATAAACGAATTTGTTTCGTGAAATCGGATCAAACGCAGATGATGCTGCTGATACTTCATCGCATTGGTCTTTGTGAAACTTATCGCAATCTTCTACATCAGCGTCTTCACAATAATCTAGAATATCTTCATTTTTTATTCTCCAGGTTCCCCAAGACCCATTAGCGATTAAATTTTCTAATCTGCACTGATATTTCTTATCGATATAAAACGAGTCCGTTGCAACTCTTACCGCGATATCGGCAAATTTATTTATCATCGACAATAAATTAATACTCACATAAGCGAGCATCGATGATCTTAGATGAGTATACTGCGCTGACTCTCCATCGAGATAACTAATCACGGTACCTAGTTTCGTTCCATCAATAATAATATTTTCTCTATTGCAAAATATTCCACGCGATACTGTATCAGTAATAATAAAATCCATCTCAGCATCATTGATGAATAATCTAGCGTGTCTGTGCTTATGATCAACTGATCCTCCTTGAGTGAATTTACCAATTATTTTTCTTCCAATATCTTTCGCGTTCTCACAATCTGTGGGTAACCACACTTCAGTTTGTTTCCTATAGGATATAATTGCTTCACTCACTATCAGCGATAGTAACATCGACGAATCCAACATATATCTCAACAGCACTATGGGAACCCATCTTCGCTGAGATAAATGCCGACCAAACCAAATATAGCAAATCCTATGCAAATTCTCAGCAAGTTCGAACGAAGTAACATGAGCGAATCCGGTCATGACAAAATCGGGTAACGGTCCGTTAATTGCCACTCTCGTCATCTCGTTGGTTGGATGGCCGAATTTAGCAAAGTAATCCGCACAATCGCCATATCCGAGGAAACTTCCAGGATAGCACGCGCTCATATCAACTGAAATCATATCTTCGAAATAATATTTGGTATTCCATAATCCTCCATGGCCATATTCGATACAGCTAAGTTGAATATCATTAAGAAACTCATTCTTTGTAGGTTTCCACGAATTTCTTTCTCTAGCAGCATGAGCGGCAACAGACGGAACAGTAAAACAATTTGTCAGCAACTGATTTGGATTTGATGAATACTTCTCCGCGATATTTTTCATCGCTTCATGCAGTATTTCATTACGGTAAATATCTCCGCGTGGCAAGATAAATTGATCATATCTTTCTTCGCTTGAGAATAACCAAACCGATATTGGATCAGATGCGGCTAATAATTTGATATATCGGAACATTGCATCAGCGCCATCCGTGGAAAATTCCGCGGGATAGAATTTAACAACACGATCCTTCGGGAATATCATCACTGACTGCGACCACGCATGTGAATTATGATCAACGATTTCGATTGGTGTTCCTCGAGAACTATATGGTGAAGAATATAATATTTCACCCGATAGCGTTTTAACCGTAATAGGAAATTTAAGTTTCTTGCTCAGCGCAGCAACATCATCAATCGATGCGCCATCAGCAACTGTCTTTGCCCATGAATTAATTTTATCCAATCTCAATTGGGTCAGACCAGATCCGCGACGAGCATTTTTCATGTGCTCGATGACGCGCTCAGCAACGCAATTTATCATCGGTGATTCTTTCATCGCTGGTAAATTTTTCGCATCAGGATTATTATTCAACCGATAAATTCCATAAACTACAGCACTAGATGGATACGCTCTAGCGTAATAAGGACCATCAATTCCCAATAACAATCCTGGTTTTGAATTTTTATCAAGAACGACGTTTTTCTTACTGCCGCGTACCGGATCTCGTTTATCACGAATAATCCAAGTATCATCCGGCATTTGTGCAATAAATTTTATTCCAAATATAAATCGCTCATCTTTGTGTTCAGATTTTATATGCTCGATTATCTTCTTTGCTCGCTCTAGATTCATCGTAGCATCAATAAAGTTAGTTTTCCACGTCGACCAAGTATGAATCGCTCCATCATCAAAAAATTCCTTCTTTGCACGATCTACTTCAGGAATTATATATTCTGCCTCATCAAGATCAAATAAATCCATTATTATATTTTAGACAAATGTTTAAATTATAATGAATCAATGTTCATGGATAATAGTTGGATCAACAAAATCATGTGATAAATCTTGCAGAGGTGAATATTGCGGCGCTCATATATACGAAGTTCGACGAGGCAACAAAGGACCGCAACGGTGTTTAGTTTGTCAAGTTGGCATTCGAGGAAAGACTCGATTATGTTTTTCTTGTGGTGGAAAGAAATATCGTGAGCTACGGAGATATTATGAAAAGAAATCTTCCTCAGTAATTTCTTGTGAAGAAGATTATATTAATCGTTTCAAAGCAAATTATGATTTAGAAGTATAAAATATTATATATGGAAATGAAATCAACGATTCCTATGAGTGAATATAGATCACATCCTACCATTGATGATTATGAAGCATCCAAGGATGGAAATGTGAGACACATCAGAACGAAGAATCTTGTTGGTAATATTAATATGAATGGATATCTCAAATTCACAATCAGCAAAAATAATAGGCGAAGAAAAACAAATTACTTCGTTCACAGATTTGTGTTCGAATGTTTCCATGGACTCATCAGAGACAATTTGGTTATAGATCATATCGATGGAAATAAACTTAATAATGAATTAACTAATCTTCGAACTGTGACTCAGAGTGAAAATTGTTCCTCGGGTAACACTGGAAAACATCCGAAAGATGCCAAGTCAGTTAAGTCGGTAAATCAAGAAACAAATGAAGAAATTGCATTTGAGTCGATATATGCTGCTGCGAAATTTTATGAAATTACTCCAGTATCGATATGGCGAGTAGCGGAGGGAATAAACCACAGAACATTTTCCTACAATCTCGGTGAGTGGATCAGATTCTTCTATGTTCCAATAATATTTGATGATGATGAAGAATAATTAAATACTACAAAATTAGTATAATGGACGAAGAAATAATAAACGATATTATGGGAGAGATTAATAGTTTGAAAAGAAAAATAGATCTCCCATCGGACCTTGATGTGAATAAAATCAGATCAGAATTCGAAACAATTATTCTAGGGAGACTCGAATATAAATATACCCTGCCGTCAGAATATAAATTAATAAAGAAAATTCAAATTGCGATGTACCAATCACTTGCAACGGTCAGTGATGATCACATCGAGGATTTTGTTAAATTATCAACGCTAGTAGAAAAAGCTAGATTAATTTTATCCGACGCATATGAATCAAGGAAAATCACAAGTTCTCGTGTCAGACAACTGAAAAAACTTGTTGATGAAAAAACAAGAGAATTTTCCAATCTTTGAAATTTTACAAAATAAAAAAAAAGATTTAAATTTCCCTGGATTTTATTTATTTTTTTAATTTTGGCGGGGGTATTTACCTAACGGATTCACGAAATTATATAAATTACTTCGATTTGAGGGGTAAATACCCCAGCGGATTCACGAAATTATATAAATTACTCGATTTGAGGGGTAAATACTCAACAAAAAACATAAAATTACGAAACTTTCTTAATTTTTCTGATTTTTATTAATTTTTTTTTATTATTTACCAAAATAATTTATTTACTGAAATTACACAAATTTATTAATTTTGAGGGGTAAATACCCCAGCGGATTCACGAAATTATATAAATTACTCGATTTGAGGGGTATTTACCCCAGCGGATTCACGAAATTATATAAATTACTCGATTTGAAGGGTAAATACCCCCGCCAAAATTAAAAAAATAAATAAAATTCAGAAAAAATATCTTTTTTTTTATTTTGTGAAAATTTCCCTGGATTTTATTTATTTTTTTCGTTTGTTTTTCCCTGGGATACAGATTTAAAAATCAAAAACTTTCGCTTACGATTTTACCAACAAACTAATACTCAGCGTTTCTCCGCGAATATCAAGTAAATTTCCATCTTGATTTGTTAGTTTGAAATTTATTCTTGATAATAATCGATTATGACAGCGTAGGTAAAACGGATTAACCGGCTCCTTTATTATCAAGTAACCAGGAGAGACGTTAGGAGAGAATGTGTATAATACAAATCCCTGCTCCGCTCTTGATATTGCAGGATCAACATTATAGCTACCTTCTACAACATCAGCGTGAAGATAAACAGCAATCACTTCGGTTATATTAACTATCCCAGGAGAAATGTGTCTTCCTTGTCCAATTCCATCATTATCATGCATCAAGACTGATTCTGCTTGTGATTTCTTCTTAACCCACGCGTCGTGTAATTTAGGAAATAACCTATCGACTGTATCAGCGACAAATTTTCTCATCTCATCAACATTGTAGCCGGGAAATTTATAATTTGGCAACGTCCTCTCGGTTAGATTATGTCGTTGCATAAACGCGTTAATAATAAAACCCATACCAAAGACGGCGCTGTTTTGTATATAGCCCGTTGCTAGTTCGTTAATAAGTTCCATATCAGCAGCTAATTTATTTATCCGCTCTGTTGTAATTATAATTTCGTTGCATGAAGCTTGTACGTTAAATACGCAATCTTGGAAATAATGTTCTAACAGTTTCTTTTGTATTTCGTATTCGTTGATAATTTTAACAAATAATATTGTAATACTATCCTCGAACAAATCTAGCATATAAACTGATCCTGATGAAAAATCAAGACTCGCCTTAGTTTGTTCATACTGATCAATATAGTCCAAGTCAAGTCCGTGGAAGTTTTTTTCATTGCTGATAAAGTCGGATTTCTTTGGTTCTGGTGTTGTTATTCTGCCAGGCGGAATATCAGGCCAGCCTAATACTGTCCTAATAGATGAACGGTAAATATCTACCATATACGGCGACGATACTTCAATGATTGATGATAACGTTGGTTCATGTGCTGATATCTTTATTCCTGGATGAGCATCGCCAGTAATATTCGATATTCTAGTGTTGAACTCGCTATTTATCTGTTCAATCTCATAGCTGCCGGTTGGTATACTAACGACAAACCAACTAGGAGTTCCATCGGCGTGTTTCTTATCAGCAACAACAAGTGAATTGTTTGATAATAATTTACCGAATGATTTTGATCTGATATTAGGCCAGCTATTATAAACACGCAATTGTATCAATGCCATTTCCTTGACGCTAATTGGAGTTGGAAAACTAATACTAAATTCTGGATTAGTTGAGCTTAGTGATATTAACGTTGTTGTCGGCGGTGTTGTGTTTGTCACTATCTGGACTAACTCGGACATTATTAATATTTATTTGTTCAATCTCAGAGTAGATGCTGATCATCGAATAAAATTCTATATCGGATATAACTCCATCGTTGAGACTTTCGGAAATCAGCGATGATAACTTCGAATATGCGTCGTTAATTTTAGTTAGTTTATTTTTGTACGATAATAGTTTCTCGCTGGTGCATGAAGATATTTTTCTTGCAATAATATTGAGAACGCCAGCTATCGTTGTTGTTGATGAAATTATTATTGTTGCTACGATCGGCGCGATTGTTGTTACTACGGATAAAACAATACCCGCGCCGGCGATTATTGCTGATGCGGTATAAACAACAACATCAATAATAACTAATCTGCGCTGGTATTTCTTTATTTTTATTTGATATTCGTCTATTTGTTTTTTTAGCGAATCTTGCCATGATCGCGCAAGATTATATCGATAATCTGATGCTGTCATTTATTTAATCTACAATAATAATTACTATATTATTTAGTTTTGTACGGAATATTATCCAACCCGGATAAAAACTCATAAATTGCAAGATATTTGATTTCTCCTGTGATGGTTCTATCTGGTGGTTCTAATGTAAATACCTCCCGAGTATTTTCCTCCATGGAAATAATAAAAATTCCAGGATAATACTCATGAAATGTATTAATTTTGTGAAATTCAGTTGTTACCGTGAATTTTATTTTGGATATGAAATATACTCGATATACGCCAGTAATTGGTGCAATCCAACTCGTAATATTTGATTCGGGTCTCCATATCTTGTTTATCGCTTGTACCACAAATGATATATAACAACCAAGTTTTTCTACATTTTCCACATCCGGTGAGATGACAATACGGGACAATTTTTCAATTTTTGTGTTGATTTCTTGTGTTTTCTCGCTGAGATCATCGTGTGATGTTTTATCGACTTTTTCACCCATTGCGGTATTTATCTTGGTAACATCTGCGAGAATATCATCGTTGATTTTCTTTTGTTTCTTTTGGAGGTTATCGTGTATTGTTTTATCAACTTTCTTAATTGCGATTTGGCGTACTGCGTTGATATCTTCAATGATCTTAGTATTATCTTCAATGATTTTCTTGTGGAGGTCATCGTGTGATGATTTATCGACTTTCTGCTCACGAACTGCGTTAATATCCTCATCGATTTTCTTTGTTTTCTCGTCGTGTGATGATTTATCAACTTTCTGAAGCATTGCGGTATTTATATTTGTAACATCGGCGAGAATGTTATTAACGTCCCTGGTTGTTCTTGTTAGTTTTTCACCAAGATCGTCGTGTGCTGATTTATCGACTTTTTGATTTGCTAATCCACGAACTGTTTCAACGTCGCTGCTAATCTTAGTAATATCTTCGTTTATTTTCTTTGTTTTCTCGTCGTGTGCTGATTTATCGACTTTTTGATTTGCTAATTCACGTACCGCTTCAATATCATCATTGATGGATTTTATTTTCTCGTCGTGCAATGATTTATCAATTTTTTGAATCGCTAATCCACGAACTGCGTTAATATCGGCGAGAATGTTAGTAACATCCCTGGTTGTTCTTGTTAGTTTTTCACCAAGATCATTGTGTGCTGATTTATCGACTTTTTGTTGTGTTAATCCACGAACTGATTCAATGTCCTTACTAACTTTAGTAATATCATCACTGATTTTCTTTGTTTTTTCGTCGTGTAATGATTTATCAACTTTTTGATTTGCTAATACACGAACTGCGTTAATATCCTCATCAATCTTCTTTGTTTTCTCGTCGTGTAATGATTTATCAACTTTTTGATTTGCTAATCCACGAACTACTTCAATGTCCTTACTAATCTTAGTAATATCCTCATCAATCTTCTTTGTTTTTTCGTCGTGTAATGATTTATCAACTTTTTGATTTGCTAATCCACGAACTACTTCAATGTCCTCATCAATCTTCTTTGTTTTCTCGTCGTGCAATGATTTATCAACTTTTTGATTTGCTAATCCACGAACTGCGTTAATATCAGCAAGAATGTTAGTAACATCCCTGGTTGTTCTTA